>CM035418.1:70642737-70812737 GCA_020310875.1 Ceratopteris richardii | reverse complement strand
ATTTGGTGTAAGGATAATCCAAAAGTGACCCCAACCGGTCTTTATATAGCTTCCAAAGTTCCAACGATGGAAATAAAGCTAGTTAGTGAAAAAGTTGAGTGCTAAAAATAAAACAGCTATCGTTATTTTTTAGAATAGCTGCTTTTTAAAAGTGCTTTATTTGAAGTGTTTTAAGTTATTTTTAAAGTTGGTTTTAATCAACTTAAAAAATTTCTTTGTAACCTGCTTTTTCACATTTTTGACTACGTGATGAATGATCTGACAACATTTTTATGATCCTCATGTTGAGAGCTATCAAATGAGGTCAAAACCCTAAATTAGTACAAAATTAGGGTTGGGGTTTTCTCTCAAAATCTGATCTCTAATGATTGCATGTCATATACCATTGGAAAGCTCTCTCAAGCTCTACAAGATATGCTCATAAAATTTTTACCCATTTTTGTGCCAAAAATGACCAGTTACCAAAATTAGGTTTTTTGCCCTAAATGGATCTTGGACTAATGTAACATTGTTTTCCAACAATCCCCCTTGCAATGTCATATTGGTACAAACTGAACTAAATAAGAAACTTCATTCATCTGCAAACTGTCACAAGCTTCAAACTTGTAGTTCCGAATTGACCTTCAAACCTTTTCTTCAAGAGTCTTCTTCAATACTGAATTTCTGAATATGAACCATAATACCTCACCTGAGAAAATATGCAAACTAGATATCCAATAGTGTACACATCAAGCAATCACTACTTGACAACATATATAACATGAACTGACTTTGAATCTGCTATCTACTGTTTTCTCAAACCTGTAAACATACAATAGGATCCACATATTTGCATTTACCTTAAGGAAGGTTTCTCAACATACTTCTGCTATGTCATGTAAAAACAAAATCAGAAACTGAATGCCGGAACAGGTGACTGACAACTCACAACTTAGTGTATTATGAACACTAGCTTGTTCATCTCTGACTGTACTCAACTCAACTCAACTCATGAGTCTCACAAAAACTTCATATCTATGATATCATCTTGTCTTTATCTTTCTTTTATTTGTAATTCTTTCATACCTATTTCCTTCAAAATTTGGTATAAACATAAATGTGCACACCTCTGAAACATACCTTTCTGAAATATCAAATTTCTCTTTAATAGAACTCTGGAACCTTCTCCTGAATAGGAACACCTAACAGGAACTTTCTCCAAACATTCTCCTTCTTCCTTTTTCTTACAAAGATGGAACATAAGAGAACCTAACAAAGGAAATATAGGAATACCTAAAATAGGAAAACTTGTAGATATATGGAAATTTTGTAGTTTTCCTGCAAATTCTAAAATTTTGAATTTTTTGAAAACACTAAAATTCTGAAAATACTGATTTTTCTGAAATTTTATCTTGAAAAACTCTAAATATACTGAATATGAGGTACCTTTTCCAAACAAAAAACTTTAACCGAAGTCTCCAACATCTGCTACAAAAAACTCTTTTATTTCAAGAGTTAGGTCGAGAAGAATAATACTTCTCTTGCAACTTGTCATATACCAAGTAGCTCTGAATTGACTCTCCAAGAATTCTTTGAGGGAACATATAGATGCCTGCTCAAGATCTTTAACATAACTAATACACATATGAGTCAAAACATATAAGTTGCCTTTCTTTCTCTCAATGCAATTCTTTGTCAAAACCTATGACAAGGTATCATGCAAAAGAAGAAACCGCTTCTTCTTTCACACAAGATGTTCTCCTAGACTTGTCTTTGGGTGTAGAGAATAAATTAGGAAAAGTATATGGAAAATATAAGAGAAAAGGAAGTCTTACTTTCCCTTTGGAAATGTTGGACTTTCTTCTTCTGCATCTTTCTTCCATGTGATGATGATATCCACATCTTCAAACTTCTCTTCCATACCTTTTGTTCTCTTCATCTTCAAGTAGCAAACACTCTTGACTTCTTCAAATGAACTTTTTCTCTTCCTCTAGTGCTAAGAGTAAGAGACAAAACAAACATGGTATACAAATGGAAGTGAACATAGAATCATGTTTTACCATCTCCTCATATCTCTGAATCAAAACTCTGCTTCAAATGTATCTGATATGACTGAATTCACCAACATTTTGGTTGAATGTTGAATTACCTCTCTAGAGTACCTAGATCAAATTCTATACCTGAATATCCAACCAACTTACAACACAAAATTGGCTAAAAACAAAAACTCATCCCATCTCCAAATTTGTCTTCTTAGATAAGCTTTCTAGCCACGAAAGAGATCTATCAAAACTATTTTGATGTGGCTAATGCTTTTACTTTCAAAAAATGAAAGTCTATAAAAGCACTTCTTGAATCCTTCAAATCTCTTTATACTATTCTTCTAAGATATGACCTGCAAATGACAATATGATAGTAGGAACTAATACCTGTGATTTCATGTTGATGTGGTTCCTTCATCTTCTCCAAACCATTGTTTTTCCTTGAATTCGAAGTAGCCTTCTCTTCATCGAGTCTTCGTCTTCAAACAAAACTTCTGTAAAGTATTTGCATACTCTTCCAAAACTATTTGGCTACTAATAGATCATCAATTTTATACTCCACACTGATGAATAAACATGTAACAGAATTGTCTAATTCTCAAATCTCTACTCATCTAGATTAAGTGTGTATGTCAAATGTCAAATGTTAGAAAATGCTCTCAAATCATATGTTGTAAACTTGGAAGTCTAGGATCCTGTGAACATGGATGCTCTGATACCAAATTTTGGAAATTTAGTAGGCCCATTACTAATACCACAAGTCCAAGGTTCCATAGGTCTAGGATCTACAACATAAATCTCAATAATCTTCCAATATTGACAAAACATGAACATACCACACTTAATCACACAAATGATGAGACAAAGATACAGAAAGATTAGACAACATGTGTAAAGTGTTACATATGCCATTGATTACTCACAATATCATATATACAAATTTTTGAATTACAATGTGGGATTCAAAATTCTCAACCACTCTATGTGATCAAAAAATAGATGGACGAGTGAACGTATAGAAATTACAAGAATATTCAGATGTAGGGACAAAAATCTGAATATGTATGACATGTATGACCTGATAGGTTGTAGAAGAGTGAATATGAATGAAAGAAAGAGGAAAGATCAGTTGGAAACTCATAATCAACAAACCCTAATCTAAATTTAGGCTGATAATCAACAAACCCTAATCTAAATTTAGGCTATGGAAGACCCTAAATCAGTTGTGTGTGTGAAAAGATCACATACTTATAGAATTAGCATAGAATGTTAACATGTTGCTGTCATAAATCCTCATACTCATGTGAAGCACCTTCTCTAACATCTCATCCAAATGTGCATGTAGCATGCATGTACTGATTCTCCTTTAGATATGCCAAATAGGACTCCTCCTCATATGGATGTCACTTCCTCCATAAACTTCAAGTAGTACATGTGTGAATAAAGAGAATATGTACGTGAATTCCTAACATAAGATGCAAATCTTATATTAACCTCCATCCAATGTCTTTGAGGTACACCGAAATCTTCATGTAGAAGACAATCTTCAAATACATTATGTAGATGGTTGTTCCACACCACCAAGCTGCTGATGGACAAGTAATCTCCATAAGCAAGAGTGTGAGCACACTCTTCTCCAAGAAGAACTCCATAGCTGCTCCTCAACATGCTCCTAAAATGCACCATGGCTGCCCCATGTGTGCTAGAGCACCACCTCTAAAGAGGTACCAAAAACCTAGTGTTGAATTTGATGAAAGGATAATCCAAAAATGATGCCAATCGGTCTTTATATAGCTTTCAAAGTTCCAACGATGGAAATAGAGCTAATTAGCAAAAAATCTGAGCACTAAAAATTAAACAGCTATCGTTATGTTTTAGAATAGTCCTTGATTTTTAAAAGTGCTTTATTTGAAGTGTTTTAAGTTTTTTTTAAAGCTGCTTTTAATCAACTCTAAAAATTGCTTTGTAACCTGCTTTTCCACACTTCTGACTACCTAATGAATGATCTGACAACATTTTTATCATCCTCATGCTGAGAGCAATCAAATGAGGTCAAAACACTAAATTAGTAGAAAATCAGGGTTAGGGTTTTCTCCCATATCTGATCTCTAATGACTGCATGTCATATACCACTGGAAAGCTCTCTTCAAGCTCCACAAGATAGGCTCATAAAAATAAGTGACAACAAGGGTATTAACTCAATATCCATCGTATATCCAATTGCTTTATCCTTATCGCACCCTTCCTCCAAATGTATATGCAACTTGTAACTCATCTTTCTCAAGATCCATGACATGTTTCTCCCCCAATATTGTAATGCTTTGGCTTGCCTTCACCACAATCTTCTCAATAGCAAAGCAAAAGAGGTGACTTGTAGAATTTCAATGACAAATAATTTCCAACATAAATTGGGTACCTTGTACTAATATAAGTATCTTTTTGATGATTCCTAAAGGTGTTACCCAGTGTTCATATGCCAATGTCACAATGAATGCTTGTGCTTTTTTTAGTCAAGCTTTAACTTCTTCATGGTGAAGTTGGGCATCAAGTTGACACCACACAGACCATCCACTATAATTCCTATCAAAATCTCATTCTCAATAGAAACAATTAACCTTGAACTATGGTAGTCTACAAATGGAGTCGAGGGAAAGTCCACCATGTACCCATCTACACTTGGTAGCAGTCTCAAGTAGGTAGACTGTATGACCTTGAGCAAGTCACTTCTAACCTTTGCATCCATGTTAATGATATAGGCTAACCTGATGATGAGTTTCCTTTAGGATTTCTTCAGTATCTACAACATGCACACGTGGTTAAGTACCAACTAGTTTTTCTTTTAGTGCTTTTCACACTTTCTCATAACTGCTTCAATGGCCTCATTCTTGCTCAATTCAGCCTTCTTCCCATCTTTGTCTTTGGGTCTCTATTTTTCTTCTAGTCAAGTTTGCACCACTTGTCTAGCTCTAGTCATCATAGGTGTGATACAGGATGAAACAAAAAAAGAATGTGATACATTACCTTGTTCTTGTGGAGAGACTACTCTCACATGAATTGGAGTAGGGTAGTTGCAAGGACACTCTCTCGTATAATGTTCTTTGGCATTGGGACAATGTTAAGAGGGGTGTGCATCCTCAAGTTGAGAGCACTTACTTTGAACATTCCCATACTCACAACATCATTAGCACATGAGTGATCTTGTGTACTTTTGTGAGTTTGGATGGTTCTTGTCCATGTTGTGTGAATTTTATGTGTTGGCAAAAAATGAAAGAAGTCATTGGATTTTTACTAATGCAAAATCCAATGAGTTCTTTAGTTTTTATTGGTATGGCCTTCATCAGTAGTATATTATGTTGTTCTACTCTCGAAGGTCTTTCAAATGGATGGATGTTTTTTCTAAAGGAAGAATAATCATTGATATCTACTCTTTAGGATTACCTTGAATCAATTGAATGTGCAATCAAGGGCACACATACAACCCATGGGACTATACAAATCCCATAAAGGAGATTTTATCCACCTAGCAACTGATACAAAGCCTGAAGGCTCACTAAGGTAGACCGTAGGAAAGGTCGTCCTAGGCTAGATGAGATGATTGATTTGAAGTGGGTAGCTTGAATGGTCTCAACTCACCACCTAAGTGGTGATAGGTACCTAGGCACAAAACACATAGATTGCGCTCCCACCTATGAGTATTCCACAACATGAATCTTCTCCTAATAGTGTCACTCAAGAGTCGATCAACTTAGAGACAACATCCTTTAGAAGCTACGTGGATCATGCTATGGAGTGTGCAAAATTTATTGTTATTTTCCTTGTTAGAGCCTAACTCTCCCATCAAAACAGGTGTCTTAAGTTCCTAATAAAAATTAATTCTGTATTGATGGATCTTCTATCATTCCTTATATATCTAAATATCCAATATTGTTTAATACATATCAAAATTTGTAAAATCAAAGTCCAATGGACTTCATATCCGGCCTAAAAGGTCTTACCCTATCTATCAAATTCAGGTCTTAGGTACCTATCAAAATAGTTAATCAGATATATGAGTACACGATGAAATCTTTGTGTCTTGTTGGGGATATATGGCATAGTACCAAACTAGTTGGACCTTGGGGTGTGAGGTCCAAGGTTAAAAATCCGAGGCCAGCTTTACATATAACTTTGGGAACATACGTGAGAAGAGGGACTCCCATGGTGCATATGCTCTGCATTTCAATGTTTCAAGGATCAGTGGAAAAGTAGCTCTACTAACAAACTTCCAAAGAAAATATATCTGCAGGATAAATTGCAATGTGTGATTTCCATAGGCCTTGCATGTTGCGCTTTATACATTTAGACATTTAGGCTCTAACAAGCTTGATATAAGGCATAGCACATAGAAGTTGTAAGAATTTGGGTTTAATACAATTTCAAGATGATTCACATCCTAAGGATTCTTTTGTGGATGGCTCTTAGGCCAATTGCAAGGCATGACCTTCAAGCAAGTATTGTAGTGCTATGAGTAACTAGTAGTGTCTTTGCTGGAATCTTAGAAACTAACAATAGGAAAGACTTGTCTCACATAAATCATTTTTCCATCAAGACACAAATATAACTGCTTTTAAACTAACCTTCAGGTTGTTGTTTGAACATTTAGCGTGTGATACATATGGTTTTTTGGATACTCAGCCATTAATGCATGTGCCCAAGTTGGCCCATTTGGTTGTCTATACATATTTTCCTCCAATCATCTAGTATGTCTTCTCCCCTATCAAAGGTTTCTATGTTACATATTTGTACCTCAAATGGGCACCTTCTGCTAAAAAATCACTCTTGCGTATAGAGGCTAGATAGGATGCATCTCGGTCCATTTCTTCATTTATATCACAAATATCCATGGTGTAGCACTTTGGGTTGCCCATAATCCAACTAAATAGATTTTCTTCTTCAAGTGGAAAGGAGGGTATTACATTAGTATCCAACATATATCCAATTGGTTTATCCTTATCGCAGCCTTATTCCAAATGTATCTACAAATTGATATCCCTCTTTGTGGAGATCCATAACATGTTTCTACTCCAATCTTGTAATGCCTTGGATAGCATCAACCACAGTCTTCCCAAGGGCAAAGGGAAAGAGGTTACTTGTTGAATTTTAATGACAAAAAAATCCAACATAAATTGGGTACCTTGTACTAATATAACTACCTTTTTATGCTTCATAAAGGTGTTGCGAAGAGTTCATCTCCCAATGTCATGGTGAAGGGTGGTGCTTTTGTTAGTCACGCTTTAATTTCTTCATGGTGAAGTTGGGCATCAAGTTGAAACTAGACCCACCATCCACTATAACTCCTATCAAAATCTCATTCTCAATAGAAGCAATCCACCTTCATTTGTTGTAGTCTGTGAGTGGAGCAGGGGGAAAGTCCACCATGTACCCATCTGCACTTGGTGGCAGGCTCAAGTAGGAAGACTGTATGAGCTTGAGTAAGTCACTTGTTACCTTTGCATCCATCTTAATGAAATATGTGGACCTTATGATGAGTTTCCTTTAGGATTTCTTCAATATCTATAACATGCACATGTGGTTGAGTGCCAACCAGCTTGTCTTTTAATGCATTTCACACCTTTTCATAAGCTTCTTCAATGGTCTCATTCTTCCTCAATTCGGCCTTCTTCCCATCTTGTTTGTCTTTGGGTCTTTATTGTTCTTCTAGTCAAGTTGCCACCACTTGCTTGACTCTAGTCATCATAGGTGCCATAGAGGATAAAACAACAAAAGAATGTGATGCATACCTTCTTCTTGTGGAGAGAATACTTTCATGTGAATTGGAGCATGATAGTTGTGAGGGCACTCCATTGTATGATGGTCTTTGGCATTGGGGCAATGTTGAGAGGGAGACACACCCTCAAGTAGAGAGCACTTACTTTGAACATTCCCATACTCACAACATCATTAGCACATGAATGATCTAGTTTACTTTGGTCAGTTTTGAAGGTTCACGTCCATGTTCTCTAAATTTAATGTGTTGGCATAAAACGGAAGAAGTCATTGGGTTTCTAGTAATGCAAAATCTAGTACTTCTTCCGTTTGTTTGGTATGATCTTCATCAATAGTATATTACATGATTCTACTCTCGAAGGTCTTTCAAAAAGATGGAAGTTTTTCAAAAGGAAGATCGATCATTGATATCTACACTTTTAGATTACCATAAAACAATTGAAAGTGCAATCAAGGGCACAGATATAACCCATTGGACTATACAAATCCCATAAGGAGGGGTTATCCACTTAGCACGTGATATAAATCCAGAATGCTCGCTAAGGTAGACTCAAGGAAAGGCCATCCTTCAGGTGAGATGAGCTCATTGATTTGAAGTGGGTAGTTCTAAAGGTCAATGGTCCCAAGTCACCACCCAAGTGGTGATAAATACCGAAGCATGAAGCACATAGGTTGATATCCTACCTCTGATTATTTAATAACATGAATCTTATCCTAATGATGTCGTTCAAGAGTCGATCAACTTAGAGACAACATCCTTTGGAAGCTACGTTGATCATGATATGGAGTGTGCAAAATCTCGTCAGAGCCTATCTCTCCCATCTAAACAGGTGTCTGAAGTTCCTAACAAAAATTAAGTCGAAATTGATGGATCTTCTATCATTTCTTATACTTTAACATATCTAATAAATTTTATACATATCAAAATATGTAAAATTAACGTCAAATGGAATTTATATTTCGCGTAAAAGGTCTTACCTTATCTATCGAATTCAGGTCATAGGTACCTCTCAAAATGGTTTATCACATACATAAGTACAGCATGAAAAGCATGTGTCTTGTTGGGGATCTATGGGGTACTACTAAACTATTTGGACTTTGGAGTGTTAGGCCCAAGTTCAAAATCCGAGGCCAGCTTTACATATAACTCTAGGAATGTAGTTGACAACGGGGATTCCCAGGGTATCTGTGCTCTTCATTTCAATGTTTCAAGCATAAATGGAAGAGTAACTTAATGATCAAAATTCCAAAGAAAATCTATGTGGAGGATAAGTTGCAATGTATTATTTCCACAAGGTTTGCATGTTGCATTTTGTACATTTAGACATTAGGTTCGCATCCTAAGGACTCTAAGGATTCTTTCGTGGATGGCTACTTAGGCCAATTGCAAGGCATGACCTTCAAGCAATATGTTTGCTGAAATCTTAGAGACTAACAATACACCATTGCATGGATTCATTGAGCCTTTCATATGTCCAATAGGAAAG
This sequence comes from Ceratopteris richardii, assembly GCA_020310875.1. Lineage (NCBI taxonomy): Eukaryota > Viridiplantae > Streptophyta > Polypodiopsida > Polypodiales > Pteridaceae > Ceratopteris > Ceratopteris richardii. Next base: position 70,803,463 of record CM035418.1, on the reverse strand, counting down.
GCTTCCTTGACATAAATCATTTTCCCATCAAGCCAAAAATATAGTTGTCTTTAAATTAACCTTCAGGTTGTTGTTTCAACATTGAGTGTGTGGCACGTATGGTTTTTTGGATACCATGCAGATTCGGTTGTGTGAGTAATGTCTATCAAAAGCTCAATCTCAATAATTAGATCGAAATTTCAATTCTCTCTCTCTACACACACATATATATATATATATATTCGGTTGTGTGAGTAATGTCTACCAAAAGCTCAATCTCAATAATTAGATCGAAATTTCAATTCTCTCTCTACACACACACACACATATATATATATATATATATATATATATATATATATATATATGTGTATATATATATATATATATATATATATATATATATATATATATATATATATATATATATATATATATATATATATATATATATATATATATATATATATATATATATATATATAAGTATGTTTGTGTGTGTGAGAGAGAAATATTTAATAGTGTTTATTTTCCGAGAAGCCATATTGCCTTGACAGTACAAAAGTTCAAAACCTTTAAAGAGTTCCAAGGATTCATATTGCAATTATTGTCAGAAGAGAATGAGCCGTAGAGGGCACGTGGGAACGTTCTGATAATCACTATTAGTGGGAAATGGATAAAAAGGAGTCAACGGCTCACGAGTCACTATATATTCCATTTACTCAAAGAGATATAGATTCGGATAATAAAAAGCCTGGTCTATCCATTCTTCTCAAAGTATAGTTATTAATTTCCCAGAAAGAGAAAATGCTGGCACGTGTCAGATGGTGAACTCGAGAAGAAGCTTTCATGGATAACATGTTTCCATGACAGATGTTGACACCTGTTCAGTAACTGAGAAATCATTAATATGTGTGAATCTTGTCTCGGTGACATCATTGAAGAATCTATCAACTTTGAGGAATCTCTTACTGATGATAACTGAGACTCGAGATGTTATATTCCAGAGATGTACATGCTTGGAGGAACGAGAAGTTCCTTGCTCAGGGGATAGCCAAGGCCAAAAGCCAGAGAGTTCATACGAGGACCTACTCATCATGGCCAGATGAGTAGAGGGACCTTAGAGAGAACTCTAGATGGTGACTAGGCAAGGGCTATAAATAGGCTGGGAGGTGAGTCCCAGGCATGTCATTCTCTACTTCTCACATTTGGTATCAGAGCATCAGGGAGAGAGAGAGAGAGAGACCTTGGGCAAGGAGAGATTCCATACTAATTAGGGGCATCTTTATCATGTTCGCACGGAGAAAAGACTAGCAAGCATGGCGAGCTCGAAGGGAAGTCTCGATGATCACGTCTTCTCCAAGCGTGTGCAGCTCATGGAGCAAGAAGAAAAAAAGGAAAGTGCTTTAATCAGGACAACACAAACGACAACAGCGTAAGGAAGAGATGAAAGGGAAGTCTTGATGATCACGTCTTCTCCAAGCGTGTGCAGCTCATGGAGCAAGAAGAAAAAAAGGAAAGCGCTTTAATAAGGACAACATGGACGACAACAACGCAAGGAAGACATATTTCTTCATCATATATGGGCTGCACATGGTAGGATTCGAACACAGAACCTTGCATGTTGTCGCAAGGAAGACATATTTCTTCATCATATATGGGCTGCACATGGTAGGATTCGAACACAGAAGCTTGCACATGTTGTCGGAAGGAAGACATATTTCTTCATCATATACGGGCTGCACATGGTAGGATTCGAACACAGAACCTTGCAGAGCAAGGTAAGCATTGTGTCCATTAAGCCACTATGGCTTGATGACTAGCAATGGGTTTTATAACTATAGAATATATCTTGCTGCTGCGCACATTCCACAAACAGAGAAGAAGGAAAGAGAGAAAGAGAAAGAAAGAAAAATAGAAGAAGGAGAAAAGATAGAGATAGAAAGATAGAAGCCAAGAGAGATGGAGGAAAAGAAAGAGATTGAGAGAGAAAGAGAGAGATAGAGAGAGAAAGAGATAGAAGAAGAGAGGTAGGGAGAAAGAGATTAAAGAATATGAAGGAGCAAGAAATAGATGAACAAAGAGGAAGAGAGAAGATTAAAATAAAAATTAAAAAGAGAGGGAAAAGAATAGAAAGAGAGAAAAGAGTAAACAAAAAGAAAAAAAAATAAAAAGGTAGGAAGTAAGAGAAAAACAAAAAGCAAGATTAGCATACTTATCTTCACTTAAATGGTCGTAACTCTCTCATATCATAGCCAAATTGGATGATTCCACTTGATATAGGAAGTAGAATTCAAGGGCTTTCCAATGAGGGCTGGAAGCTATCATTGGATAATTATAGAATACCTGTAGAGAGCATTTAATTCTCTACATATCATTTCAAGAGGTATGCTGTCCACTTACCTAGCTCCATTGTTTTGGCCATAACTTCCTCATAGAATATCCAAATCAAGAAATTCAACTTGGTATAGATTCTAACTTCAAGACCTTTCTTTTGAGTGTTTATAATCCATATTTGGACCATTGGAAGCCATCTTTGCACAAGCTTTTATATGGCTGTTGACTAGCGAGAAACCCTTTTTGAGTGAATTGAGTGTTCGATTATGATAATTAGGAATTTTTTATCATATTTTGAAATATTTTGGATAGGAAAGAATTTATTTTCATACATTTTCATCATATTTCTTCTTTTCAATATATTCATTTCAATACCTCTCGCATCAAAGTTTATAATTTTGCATTATATTTTCTTCTAGTTTTATGAAATCAAGATTGGAAGATGCATGGAAGATAGTTTTTACATGAATTTATCTATGCACATGAAGTTACATTAACTTGTGTTGATTCATAAAAGCATGCGTAGATCTTGTTTGTGTGTTTTAGAATCTTTTGCAGGTATTGAAAGCTGAAAAAAAGACATGGTTATGAGGGCGTGTAGTGCCCAACAACACATTTTGGCAAAGTTTCTTATCTGCAGGTTTCTAGAGTAAAGAGAGTGTTTGCCAACCACTAGGCTGATGCCTATCATTGTAAAGACTATTATTTTTTTTTTCAGGCTTCATTTTCTTGGCGAAATGCTGCTGGAAATTTTGTAGCCACATGGCGTTATATGCCATGTGAGAACTAGAGTGATGTTGTGTTGTGTGAGAGAGGAAGTCTTCTGTCAGCATAGCTAAAAGTATATAATTTTATTGAAGTGTAGAATAATATGCATGAGTGAATGGATGCATACATAGACGATATGATTGCTAGAAAGTTGAAGTGCATGATGCATTTTCTGTTTATAGAAGATCACTTTTATGTATCACCACGACGAGTTAGGGTGAGCATGAGGTATGTGATCGAGGTACCAGGCATAGGCTAGTTATGCCTTTAGAAATTAAAAGATAAGGTATATACATCAAGAGCAACTAAGATGTGTTTTTGACTAGTAACGCATGAGCACATAAACTGCTTTTCATGCGAGTATATGTACATGATATAGACACTTATCTTGAGTCGGCACAAGAGTGCTATGATTATGATAATCAATACAAGTATTAATTTCTTGTATATGATTGTTTGTAGTGAGGTTGATGAATGTGCAAGAAGCACAATAATTAGAATGACATCCATAGATATTCACTTTCACAAAAAGATGGATACTATGTAAACATTTGATTTTTCAACGAGACGATTTGGATGATTATTTGGTTTGCATTGATCTAGATGATCATTATATGCATGGATATATCTCAATGTCATAATCCATCCAAGTTAATGAATGATTTTATTTAATCATAAGTATTAACATGTCTCATCATTTTTAAGTTAAAAAAAATGATCGAGCAAATAGTTAGTGAGGTAGCAGCCTCATAGAGATTTGGATGCTACTCTTTGAGGGAATGACCATATTTATTGAAATTTGGAAGGCAAGTAGCTCTTAGGCTTTTCTTTAATCTGACCAAGCCTCAAGTAATTTGGAGACTTTTAGATAGGTCAAATGACATCTGCACTAAAAGTGCTGCTAGTAGAGGTAGAGGCCTGAAACAAGTGACATAGGCCTATTGCAAAGGTCATTTCTCTTAATTGGTAGATCCAAATGGAATGATTTATGTTGGAGATGAAAGATTGATAGCTGAGCTTTGTGCATACTAATTTTCATTATTTTTGGAGATCATTTGACAGGTCAAATAATCTCTGCACATCACAGAGCAGTCTTTGGAATTTATGAAAGGATCAGAGACCATGTCACCTAGAGGTGATTTGTTCTCTTAGCTCCTTTACTCAAATTCAATGGTTTTTGTCTCTAACTTTAGGTAAAAATCTCGAAATAGTGTGTATAAAATGTCAAGATGCAATGTTTCTCCAGTTAGGAGATATAAAGAAAATAGTAAAACTTAGCCTCTCCAAATTTTTAAACTTTTGCAGGTATAGAGCTTTAGTATTTTGGTCATTGTGGAAGATCCAAATGTCCAAATACTATGAAACTTATATCAGTACATTTAGAATATAGTAGATATATTCTATGAAAGTTTGGATGAAATTGGACATCATTTGATAGGTGAAATGATCTATTCGTCTCAGACTAATCTCTCGCGAGGATTTTTCAAAGAGTGGTTGATGAGCACATGATATTTTCATATTGGAAACTCCAATTTCAAACATTTTTGTTGGAGAAGCTACTCCAGTATAGAACCTTTGATATAATCAAAATTCAAGGATTTTAAAATTTATCTTCATAGTTAGAAGACATTATAAAAGTGGAGTAGCAGTGTTTCTAGGCTCACCTAAGCGCAGGTGTAGTAGAGATAGAATTATACTTTTGAGTAAGTTTTGAATTGAAATTTTGTGACACCAAACTAGATAAGCTGCGCTAAGTTTGGGCACAAAGAAAATGAAATTTGGAGTTTGTTTGATCAGTCTAAGGGCTTCAAGAAGATGACCCTGTACATTTTCAGAGTTGGTCGTCAAGTGTTCAACCCTTCTAGTAAAATGGTCAGAAAACTCTAGGAAAATATCCAAATCAAGTGATTTTTGAGCCTAATGAAAGCTTGAGAAAACTTACAAAAGGTTGGAAAATTTCAGAGATTTTGGATGAGTAGAAATTAGTTAAAATTAAGATTTAATCTGCTGCTATTGGAAATTATTTATGCAGGAGGCATTATTGAAAGGAGAAGACTTTTCACAAGTTTTTTATGATTTTTTTTTGAGATGGTGTGATCACCATGGGCCAGATATGCCCTAGATATATGTTTATTGAGCATTGGTTTATGCTGACCATTCTCAGTAGGACAGAGGAGACTCTGTCAAAATTTTCCAAAATATATATAGTGCCATGAGAGCATGGAACAAGAGAACTTTGCTAGTTGTTCTCATTTTTATTGTGAGTCAATATTTGATTAAAGATGCATGAGTTGATATTTGATGCAAGCCGCATCCTTAACAACTCTAGTTGAGGTGATTTACTAAATAGTTCTCAATTCTCAACTCAAGATGAGTTGATGTTACAGATAGTTATAAGTGATAGAGATGTTACAGATAGTTATGAGTGATAGATCAGTCATAGGAATGACTTTGTTCTTTCCATCGAGGGAAGGAACCACTTCAGGAACACTTCATGATTTCATTAAATTATTTATGGTTGTGAGTACTCACCGAGTTATTCTTATCATTTTTGAGAGAAGTGTTCGACTTTAATCTCATACACGCATCTATGTGGAGTATAAAGTTGGTGGTATGGGACATCAAACTTTGTATTCTACCTAGGTGTAGGACAGATGGTATGGGAGAGAAGTCTTTGAGATTGTATTTTGATATGATTTGGAGTTCATTTATATGATCTTCTGGTATCATCTTATTATTAGACAATAGAGGGACAATTGAGACAGTCACTTTGTATGTGATCCTGTATGTGATCGCAAACAAGGCAAGTCCGCATAGAAGCGGAAAGGCAAGGTTTAAACATAAGAACTATGAATAGGCAATTGCATTGAGAAGAAATTTAAAGAGTACGTACTACTTTATTTGATATGCTTGAGAATAGGCCATGGTTCATACATAGTGTGTATGAGGTGAGCTAGATGCTTAGCCTAGTGGGCTATGAGTGTGCACACATCTACTTACCATTTTTCAGTGTATTTAGTAGACTTATATTATGGTCCTCATCATATCTGGGAGTGCCAGATTATTACAGTAGTTTACTTTAGACACCTCATTCCTAGTTAGGAATGATTTGATCATAGCAAGTTTCATGGATAAAGCAAGTTTCATCCACTTGGAACATCTTGCATGTTATTATTGAGAAGGTGGTGGTAGTTCCACTAGTTGCTATATTTTCTTAGCACATCTTCACTTGGCATGATGGACTTAGTTCCACAGAGTGGATTGGAATTTACTTTGTATGAGAGATATTTTGATCCATAGTTTGGATTATTGTATATGATGGATTGAGATTTGGATCCATAATTTGATCTTAGTCCATGTTTGGGATGTGACTGATTGAGATCTTGGTCCATAGTTTGGATCATTGAAAGATTGACATCTTCTTCCATAGCCTGGATCATTGATAGATTATCATCTTGGATTCATAGTTTGGATCATGATGAGATTTTCTTGGGTTTTATTTCATTATAATGAGTAAATCAAGCAGATTTACTTGAGTTTAGAGACTAAACACTATTTGGAAAAGATTTCCATTTATCTTTAGTATTTTTCCATAGAGATTGGGACATAGTCACATTGTTTTGGAATAGCATACTAGTTTTCATTACTCTAGTGGAGTAAGTGATTTTGCATGATTATACCATATGATAAGCTGTCAGTGGGTATTCTAGGGAGACAAAGGCAAGTTTCCAAGGTTTCTACAGGTGACAAGCCGTCACAAATTAGTGGTCAAGGTCTAGGCATACGGAGTTCGAGGATATTCCGAGTACTTATGCTGCACACATATGGACTCATTGGGCCTCAGAGGGATTCCTATGTTACCGTTGGTGTCCATGTGAAAGGCCAAAATGTCCATCAGACACTTCTTTGTATATGTTCTTTAATAAAACATATAGTGGCCTGGTCAGTCACAGACTGTAAGTTCGACCGCATTTACAAGACCTAAGAAGTCTGTCTTCGTGCTCCATGTGTATTGTGTTTTCTGCGTATTCTATAGCCTCTGTGCGGATTACTGTGTGCGGCCTCATGAGCTCGATTTTCTACTCCGAGCATATCGTCCTGGAGGTCTTGAGAAGGAGAGCGCACTGTGGTGCATCACCATCGAAATACTTCACTGGTATCAGAGCAGTTCGAGGCAAAAGCTTTGTTCCTTTTGTGCGAGCGAAGCGAGAACCTCCCCCCCCCCACCCCCCCCGCCGTTTCTCCAAGGCTTACAACTTAAGGCGGCGACCAAGGCATAGACCTTGGCATACCTTGTCATCCGAGTCACCGAAGTCACCGTTGGCACCGTTGGCTACGTGCGAGGGAGGACCTCAAAGATCAAGGAATATAGAGGTTTCCGGTACTTCCCGGGAGGTCACCCATCCCAGTAGTGTTCCCCCCAGAGCTCGCTTAACTATGGCAATCTCTTGCCACTAAGCTACACTCTTGTGGTGTTTGAAGAAGGGGAATGACTAAGGTTGACATTACCTTGAACAAGTTTTGGTCCCTCAAAGCTTCATTTTTTCTTTCAAAGCCTATTTCTGAAGCATTTTTGGGGTGTTTTTGGAGCCATTTCGGAGTACTTTCGCACATAGTTCTCTCCACACAGGTCCAAGAACATCAAGAAGAGTGTTCCTTGTACTTCTCAGTCAATAAATATCAACCTTTGGGGCTGTATTTCCAGCCACACTTGTAAAACTACAGGTTTCTCAGGGGGTTTTCAGTTTTGGTGGGAGCAGTCGCTGCAAATTTATGCAGGTTTTTAAAGCCTAAAACATCAGAGTTGACAGACACTTGCAGGTGTTATTGGCTAGTTTTTGGGCTGTGTATTCAGCCTTTTAGTGTCATTTTACTGCATATATTGAGCACATACACACCATGTACGCTTCTGTGGATACCGCTTATGTACGTCCATGTGGTCATTGATATAGCGGTTACGTTCTTTGCATAAAGCCTTTTACGTTTGATAAAGAGGGTCGTGGTGAGGTTTTCTTAACTGGGAGACAACCAGATGTTGGGGTCTCTTCAGTGATGCAGGTGGAAGACTTACCCAGCCTCGCCATAGGAGATGTATGATAGTTGTTCATAGGTGCTCGATAAGCCTAGTTGGCTTCTATTGGGTAACTGATTATATGCAGTGGAGTTAGTGATTCACTATGTAGGTAGACATGTCAGTACTTGCAATTTTATGATACTTTGACACTGGTCATATGCTAATTTTGCAGAGGATACTCTGGCAAAATTTTTCGAGATTTCTGGTTTAGTCAACTATACAGTGGTCGATTTACTCCTTGATAAACTTATTTGTTGATGTTTTGACTCTTCTAGCTCCATTATCATTCTATTCAGTTCTCTATGATCATGGCATCAGAGGTCTCAGGCACATCCGGTGGATCAGGGTCTAGTGCTAGTGTTCCGAGGAGGAGCTATAACTTGCAGGGCAAAGACCATTTTGAGATCCGAAAATTTGATGGCACAAACTTTGCTCTATGGAAGAATCAGATTAAAGATGTGCTGATTCAAAGGAGGTAATGGAAGCTAGTCAATGGGATTTCAAAGAAGCCTGCTGACATGGATGAAGATGATTGGGATGAGTTAGATGAAATGGCCAGATCTACAATTCACTTGCACCTGGCAGATAGTGTTTACTTTACAGTATTAGACTGTGAAAGTGCAGAGGAGCTTTGAAAGAAGTTATGCAATACATATGAAAAAGAGACGGCATCAAATAAAGTGTATCTCATGAGAAAATTATATGACCTTCGTATGAAGGACAGAGATAGTGTTGCTGCTCATCTAAATGAGTTTGATGCTATATTCTCCCAGTTACAAGCTCAAAAAATGGATATGGATAATGAAATGAAAGCAGTATTGCTGTTATGCACCCTGCCATCATCATGGGATACGTTTTGCACAGCTATTAGCAACAGTGCACCTGTTGGTCAACTCGTCTATGATGACATATGTGGAGCACTCTTGAGTGAGGAGATTCGTAGAAAATCTATGGTTGGCACTCAGAGTGGAGATGCATATAATGCTCGTGATTCTTACCAAGGAAAGAATCAACAACGTGGCAGGAGCAAGAACAAGGAAAAGAATGGTCAACGGAATAAGAGTAGAAGTAAATCAAGGAAGAGGGATATCGAATGCCATTATTGTCATAAGAAAGGACACATGAAGAAAGACTGTTATGCATTAAAGAATGCTAAAGGTAAAGGACAAAATGTTGATGGGCATGTTAAACTGTTACCTGCACCATCTACTTTGACTATGAAGATTGAAGAAATTAATGCTATTTCTGATGATGCTGATGTGTTGACACTTGATAGTACTGTGCCATCTGAGCCACTTATGGCTGATTCTCTTTCCCACACCTGGCTGCTAGATTCTGGTGCTTCTTTCCATGTGACACCACATAGAGAATGGTTCTCTAATTATGCAGCAAAGTCTCTTGGTACCGTGAGACTTGGTGACTCTTACCAGTGTGATGTTGGGATTGGAGATGTGGTTGTGCAGTTCATTGATGGTTCAAAATTTACTATGCATAATGTATGCCATGTACCTCACTTATCACGCAGTTTGATGTCAGTTGGTCAACTTGATGACCTTGGTTACAAGGTGGTCTTCTATGCTGAGTCCTTTCGTATATCAAAGGGCAATATGGTTATTGCAAAAGGAAGAAAATTTGGCTCACTTTATCCTTTATTTGTATCACAGAAAGAACACTTGTTAGTTGTTACTGAACAACCTATGGCTTATATTTGGCATGGTCCTTTGGGCCATATATCTCGTAGTGGAATGGAAAATCTTTCTCGTTCTGGCTACTTACCTGTGTTATCTTTCTCTTATTTTTCATTTTGCGAGGATTGTCAGTATGGAAAGCAAACCAGAAATGTGCATAGAACGCACATTGAATCTTCAATTCAGCCTTTAGATCTCGTTCATACAAATGCGTGTGGTCCTATGCCCACTAGGTCCTTAGGTGGTTCTCTTTACTTTGTCACTTTCATAGATGATGCTACTAGAAAAGTCTAGGTATGTCCTATCAAATCAAAGGATGATGTATTCCCTACTTTCAGAAAATGGCTTGCTTCACTTGAGACTGAAAAAGGAACTAAGCTTAAGGCTTTACGTTGAGATAATGGGGGTGAGTATACCTCACATGAACTCAGCCTTTTCTGTCAGTCTAGAGGGATTCGTAGAGAGTTTACAGCTCCTTATACCCCAATACAGAATGGTGTAGCTGAGAGGATGAATAGAACTATTCAAGATAGAGTAGTCTCTATGTTGCATCATGCAAACCTCTCACAAGGTTTTTGGGCAGAAGCAGTATTGACTGCAGTTCATGTGATTAGCCTTTGACCTAGTACTGCCAAAGGTCTGAAAGTGGCACAAGAGTTATGGACAGGGAAACCACCATATTATGATCATCTTCGAGTTTTTGGGTGTGAAGCATATGTTCATATACCCAAGAATCTTAGAAAAAAGTTGGACCATAAGTCAAAGAAATGCATTTTTCTTGGATATGGTTGAGAAGGAAAATTTGGATATCGCTTATGGGATCCTGAAACATGGTCACTGATCATAAGTAGTGATGTCATTTTTAATGAGTCTAAGATGCATAAATAGCCCATTAAGGAGGTTGAAGTGAGAAGAGTGGTGTTTGAAGATACTTGTCCTCTAGTTAGCATGCATAAAAATGTTGCACATAGGGATGTTCAAGAGAATGTCCATTGAGATCAGTCTGCACATGTTCCTATTCAACAACCATTGAGACATTCTGCACGTGTCTCATATCCACCTGATAGATATGTTCCAGCTTTAGATTTTGTTATGCTAACAGATGCCGATGAGCCTTCTTGCTACAAAGAGGCTATGTAGACAGAGGATCATGTCAAGTGGGAGCGTGCCATGAAGAGTGAGTTGGATTCTATTCACAAGAAGGGTACTTCAGACTTAGTACCTTTGCCAAAGGGCAGGAAAGCTTTACCATGTAAATGGGTATATAAGCTGAAATTCACATCAGATAGTGCTTCTCCAAAATATAAAGCACGACTTGTTGCAAAGGGTTTTAAGCAACAACATGGTGTTGATTTTGAGGAAATCTTCTCTCTAGTGGTCAAGTGACTACTTTGCGCATGTTGCTTGGATTCCTTGCAATGGAGGACTTAGAGATAGTCCAAATGGATGTGAAAACAGCTTTCTTGCATGGAGATCTTACATATGAGATCTATATGGAACAACCAGAGGGTTATGTAGTTCCTGGAAAGGAAAGTCTAGTTTGTAAGCTCAAGAAGAGCTTGTATGGACTTAAACAGTCTCCTAGACAATGGTACCAAAAGTTTGATGCTTTTATGAAGTCCCAAGGCTATTCTTGGAGCAATGAGGATCATTGTCTCTACACAAAGAGATGTTCTGATGGCAGCTTAATATGCTTGATACTTTACATCGATGATATGTTGATTGCTGGGAAGTCCTCTTATGATTTGTCAATTCTCAAAAAGAAGTTGAGTCAGACATTTGATATGAAGGATTTGGGGAATGCCAAACATATTCTTGGCATGCGCATTACTCGTGATAGGAGTAAAAGATGCATATACTTGTCTCAAAGTGAGCACATATCCAAAGTACTTCACCGATTCAATATGCAGGGTGGAAAGGCATTGAGTACACCTTTACCCACATATGTGAAATTGAGCAAGGATGACTGTCCCAAATCAGATGAGGAAAAGGAATTCATTACCAAAATTCCCTATCAGTCTGCTGTTGGTAGTCTCATGTATGCTATGGTAGCTACGAGACCAGACATTGCATTTGCAGTGGGAGTTGTGAGTAGATATATGTCTAATCCTGGCAAGAAACATTGGGAAGCGGTCAAAATGATTTTGAGATATCTGAGTGGCACTAAGGACAAGTGTCTACGCTTAGGTAGAGGGAAAGCATCTATTATTGGTTACACAGATTCTGACTATGCTGGTTGTGTAGACAATCGTAAGTCTACATCAGGGTACATTTTTCATTTTGCTGGAGGTGCTATCTCTTGGAGATCTCGTCTTCAAGCATGTACAGTTGTTTCCACCACAGAAGCAGAGTATGTTGCAGCAAGTGAGGCATGTAAGGAAGCATTGTGGCTTTCTTGTATTGCTTGTGATATGGGTTTACCTCAGCATGTACCTCACTTGCTCAGTAATAGTCAGAGTGCCATTGCTTTGGCTAAGAATCCGGTCTATCATGCAAAGACCAAGCACATTGAGGTGAGGTATCACTTCATTGGAGATTGCTTAGCCGCTAAGAGCATTATTCTTGAGAAGGTTCACACTCGAGATAATGCTGTAGATGCTTTGAATAAAGCTCTACCAGAGGATAGCTTTCGACACTGTTGTCACTTGATGGGGGTTACTTGATTCTTGATCTTACGCAGTCACTTGTATACTGTGTAACATGCCCATCAGGTGGGAGGTATAGTTTGTATACTTACACTCAGGTATTCTTTATCATTCTTTATTTTTTCTCCCATAGCTACTCTGCCATATTGGCCTTAAGTGGGAGATTGTTACCCTTAGTGTCCATGTGAAAGGCCAAATGGCCATCGGACACTTCTTTGTATATGTTCTTTAATAAAACATATAGTGGCCTAGTCAGTCACAGACTGTAAGTTCGACCGCATTTGCAAGACCTAAGAATTCTGTCTTCGTGCTCCCTATGTACTGTGTTTTCTGCGTATTCTATAGCCTCTCTGCAGATTACTGTGTGTGGCCTCAGGAGCTCGATTTTCTACTTCGAGCATATCGTCGTGGAGGTCTTGACAAGGACAGCGCACTGTGGTGCATCGCCATCGAAATACTTCATCCTACAGTATGCCCAAGGCAAGGACTACTATTTGTTGGTGGAAATGCTAGATATAAAGCACATAGACTAGTTGTCTACTTTTTGAGCATCTAGTATTTTAGACACCTACCACACTCTACTTTTATTATTTGGAATCATAGATGTTGATTCCCAGGTTTATAGCTCCTTCTATATCATTGAGGACAATTATCTTTAGAAGGAGGAGAGAGTGTTAACTTCCAAAGATGTACGTGCTTGGAGGAACGAGAAGTTCCTTGCTCGTGGGATAGCCAAGGCCAAAAGCTAGAGAGTTCATACGAGGACCTACTCATGATGGCCAGATGAGTAGAGGGACCTTAGAGAGAACTCTAGATGGTGACTAGGCAAGGGCTATAAATAGGCTGGGAGGTGAGTCCTAGGCATGTCATTCTCTACTTCTCACATTTAAATTGTGGGATTTGAACTCAAGACCTACCAGCTAGAAGTATGATGGGCTAACCACGCCCCAAAAGCCATGGTTGAGGATTACTTCCTAATCCTCCCTCTTAGGGTATGGTTCAACCATCTCCTACCGGTTATATCTTGAGTCTAACACTCTCTTCCCCTTCTAGAGATCATTGTCCTCAATGATCAATCCTTGCTCTCCCCTTGGATTGATGTCCTCACCCTCGCATAGTCTCTTGAACCATCTTGTCCTCAACCTTGGTCTCTTGAGCCTTGCCTTTCCACTTCTTGGCCACTTTGCCTACAGACTTGCCTTGCTCTCAACCTTGGTGTCTTGAGCCTTGCCTTTCCGCTTCTTGGCCACTTGCCTACGGACTTGCCTTGCTCTCAACCTTGGTATCTTGAACCTTGCCTTTCCGCTTCTTGGCAACTAGCCTACGGACTTGCCTTGCTCACAACCTCGGTCTCTTGGACCTGGTTCTCACCCATGTTAGCTATCTTGGATCCCCAATCTAGTGTCTTCATTGGAATGCTCGTTCTGAGAGCTTTCCAACGGTATATTACACGTCAAAATCTGACCTATGCATTGGGAGATACACTCAAATCTTTGTTAAGCTTACCTTTGAAATCGACGTGTGCGCCTTCCTTCAACTTCGCCCAAGCCTACTTCCTATGCTCTAATACCAATTGTGGGATTCAAACTCAAGATCTACCAGCTAGGAGTATGATGGGCTAATCACTTGCCCCAAAAGCCATGGTTGAGGATTACTTCCTAATCCTCCCTCTTAGGGTATGGTTCAACCATCTCCTACTGGTTATATCTTGAGTCTAACACAAGAGGGAGGATATCAGCCTAGAGGCCGAAGATGCTTCGTCCCAACTTCCAGGAAGACGATTCTTCTCTCGCTGACGTGTCAAGTTAGTGAAGATTGCAACAACTTAGTATGCCTTTTGACACTTATTATTATTATTATTATTTGAAATGGAGGTTCGGCCGAGGCCTACTCCCCCTGACTTTAGCTTTGAAATTGCAATTGTACAAGGAAGGGCATAGTACCCATGGGACCCCCTTTATCTCATAAGAATAGGGGTTTACAAGACTGGGTTAAACGGTGATCACAACTACCGCAGGGATGGACAAACGGTGGCACCTCAGCCACATGCAACATCTTTCCAAGATACATGTCACTTACATGTTGCTGCCAGGGATTGAACCCTTGCCCCCCCCTCAAAAGGAGAGAGGCCCAACCACTAAGCCAGCAAACTGGGACACCTTTTGACAGTTATTGCCCTCGTGAAGGCAGCTTTCTTTATACTTTGAAAGCTGCTGTCAACCGACAAGTCTAAGTTGATGGATTTTCTATCATTTTCGATAGAAAACAAAATATGTGAAACGAACGTCAAATTGGATTCTGTCACGTGACAAATTGCAGGAAGCACTGTGTTTAACGGTTGTGATCACATGTTTAACGGCTGAGATCACATGTCCAAGTTTAACGGTTTAACGGTTGTGATCACATGTTTGAAATGGCTGGAAGAGGGACGCACATTAGATGAACCTTCAAGCTGATAACAACGCAGGCCCATCAAATTGACAATGTAGTGTTAACATGACAATTCCTTTGCCCAGTATCGATGTAGGTTGCAAAGAAGGTGATATAAACTTGTCACATCCAATATACAAACTTGCCAAGGCTCTCTGATATATAAGCTTGCCAAACCCTGGATACCTATTGTTTCTCCAAAACGATTCTTTCCTTCACATCCTTGTACACCAACAGTTCTATTGACAGTTCTATTCTAATTCACAACACGGTTGCTTCACAATAACAACCTCACAAAACCATACCAATATCCTTGTAATACTTCACACGTTCAAACCCCCTTTGACATATATGTATTCACATTATATGTATCCTCTTCATCTAAATCCTTGCATGCTTTAAGATGATTATTGAGTCAAGGATAGAAACAAAAAGAGAGATCAATCAGTGAAGGGGAACCAGCAGAGACAAAAAAGAAAGAATCAATTCAATATACAAATATGGACTTTTTTTTTTCTTTCTCACCCATATTCATCACCTGAAATATACGTACACAGGAAGGGAAACTATTACATACACCAAAAAATGAATTAATACTTGAAACTATCACCATACGAAATAAAGTGACCTATACACACCTCAAGAGTCACCAATAATCTACAATGGATCCAAGAAAAGAACATTAACCAAGATTTCATATAACTTAAAGAAGTTAAAATTGGTAGCGATAACCTCGTACAAAAGTTCAAGAGTGGCTTCTCTCTCCATACTTGTATCTCAATGGGCCAAACTAACGTTTTCAAAGGTGTGGTGGTGGGGCTCAAGACCCATTAGTCCTCTGCCTTGTTAGGCTCTTCTACTTATCCTCTTAACATATGCGTAGCAACTTCGTTCAATGGTTTCCATCTCTTTTCCATTGCTTTTGTTTATGCCTCACATTAAGACCTCAATTTATGTTGATGATGTCATGTCTATTCCATTGTGCATTCTTATGCTGCATTATCATCCAATTGCAACAAAAAGATAATTCTAAACTCTCTTTAGAACTCACATATATATGAGTACCTTGAATCTCTCATGAAAATAACTATGACAAAGACCATATTTCAAGAGTTTCAGCCATAAGATAATACATTGCTTGCGTAATAATTCTAATAAAAAGGCTTTGGTTTGTCAAGAAAACATGAGATACACAACTTTTTCTACAAACAGTCAACCATCCCTTCATTAAATAGAAAAATGTATCATACTTTTGCATGTGTTATATGATCTGTGTACCACGAAGATGATACAAAGTCCATTGGATAATATATACAGAATCTTAGTATCATTGACTTATCTTCCTATGTCAATGTAGCAATAAGGAAAGTGGAACTTTACTACATCCCACTATAGTACATGTATTGTGGTAGTAACGAGATCAATTCTTTATATCGCCTCATAGTATAATGATGTTTAGGCTTGTGCCCTCTCTCTAAGGAGAAATCAACTTCTATTACATTTTCTAATTATACATATCATAATTAGACAAGTTTCACCTTCATATTATGAGGAAAGATGCAAAGACTCTCTACTTATCTTAACTATACCTGTTGGTAGTCACAGACACCATTATTTGTTCCACATTAACACTTCACACAATCATAGAAATTTCCTTGGAATACCGTCATACATGTTAAAATAGAAATCTCTTTCAAATATAAGTATTGATAATCATAAGAGATCAGAGTATATGATAGGCATCACCTTCATCAAATTCTTGCATGGTTGTAGAGGATAATTGTGCGAAGGATAGATATGGAGACACAAATATAGATATGATGAGGAATACATAGAGACAAAAGGGAAATGTCCTAAAAAAAAGATAAAATCATATCAAGCTAAAAATAGGTAGTGAATCGAACTACTTTTGTTCTTTTCATTGATCTTCATCCCTTAAAATACAAGTACACATGAAGGGAAACTATAATATACATAAAAAATGATTGAATACTTGAATAATATTCACTAATATGATAAAGATTTTTCAAACTATAGTGATCTTATTTGTATTTGACAAATGTATTTGTTTATGTGGTAATGTATATACGTATGTACATAAGTATTTTTCTATGCATGTATATATTTACATATGTCCATGAGTATGTATTTATGTATGTATGATATTCTATATGTGCATATCTACATACATATGTATGCATTTATGTATGTATTAATGTATGTTTGTATGTATGTAGGCATATGTATGTACACATCTATGTAGTTCTGCATGTATATGTGTATATATAAATGTATATATGTGTGCATGTATGTATGTATCTTTGTATGTATGTATGTGTGTATGTGTGTATGTATTTATGTATTTATGTATGTATGTATGTATGTGTATGTATGAATGAATGTATTTATATATGTATGTATGGATGGATGTATTTATTTATGTATATATGTTTTCATGTATGTATGTATGTATGTGTGTATGTATGTATGTATGTATGTATGTATGCATGCATGCATGCATGCATGTATGTATGTATGTATGTATGTATTGATGTATGTAGTTATGTATGTATGCAGTTATGCATGCATGAAAGTATGAATGTCTATTTGTATGTATGTATGCCTATGTGTGAGTGTATGCATGCACACTATCATCAAAATTTGAATCTCAAGACTAGAATCAAGTTAGAACCACCAATGAATGACACAAATAAACTAATGTGAGTATAAATAAATTAAAATGGGCATATGTATTGTATATGGAGAAACTTAGAGTGGTATAATGAGAAATCATCAAAAGTAATCAAGTGATTTATGTTAAAAGATATGCATTTCTAGGGAAAGCTCAAGCATTCTTCTTTCACTAAATAACTTTATTTGAAGGCTTTTGAACCTTAGGAAAGTCAAAGAACAAGTTTGAAGGTGCAACCTTATCCAAAATGAGCCAATGCACCACCAAAAGGTACTCCAATGAAGAGACAAAGTCACAAGGCAAGTGAACAGACAAGGAGGGCATGTGAAGAGACAAGAACAACATATGAAGAGTCATAGAAGGCTCTCATGGCTATATGAAAACCATCCAAGCTCATTCTAGGTGTATGTGGATGCTAGGAAGTTAGGATGCTGCTTATATATGTGTCATTGAGGCATAGTCTCTCATAGATGCTCATATTCTCTTGTATATCTCTCCTAGCCTTTCCAAACAGTGCTTTATTTTTGTAGAAAGCTATTTGGACTTCATTTTCTCTTTGTAGGAAGCTCCATTCCGAGAGTTTTGTGAGATATAACAATTTATTTATTTGTTGTTCTATCCCGAAACCTACTAGGAAAACTAGGCTATCTTGTGTGACTGAGTTCATAGATCTACAGGTGTCCAAACCTAATGACTGATAGCCCATTAGAAAGATCTCACTGTCTAGTCTTAGTGAGTAAGAGGGTTTATCGATTGAATTTGGGAATTGTGAGTTATACCAGTTTTATTGAGTACTACTTTAAGGGCACATAGGTCTTCAGTAGGGTCCAAGCTTCTTGTTGTGCATTTGGAGGAGAAATCTTCCAACGGTGGTATCAAAGCTCCTTGTGGACATCAAGAAGGGTACAAAGAAGGATGCCAAGTTAAGGAATCAACCATTGAAGCCTTTTCAAAGCTTGAAGGAGGTTGCAAACATGGTACCAAGGGGGAGCTTCATCAAGAAAGTGCTTCATCACACAAAGGGACTTCACTTTCAACAAAGGAGGTAATCCCACACCATATTTCAGTTTTATGTGACTCACAAAGATAGGAGAGGTATCCAACCAGATTGAGAAGTTGGATAAAGACAACTTCCAACCTTGGAAGTTTAGGATGACAAACTTCATAATGAGCAAGGACATAGGAGGCATAATTAATGGAGGAGAAGTCAAGCTGATTGCTGCTGATCTAACCCTACTGACCAAGAAAGGAGAGCAATCAGAGAGTGGGAGGTAAGAAATAGAAGGGTTATGTTTATGATATCTCAACATGTAAGCAACACAATGATAGGTCACATTCAAAGCACAGAAATGGCCAAGGAGGTGTGGGAATATTTGGAGAAGATGTTCACCACAAACACAAAGGCAAAGAAGGTACAACTAAAAAATGAGCCCAACAATGTGAAGAAAGTATGTAACCAATCCATACATGACTACATAATTAATGCCAAAGGTATTCGAGACTCACTAGCAGCCATAGGAAATTCAATTGATGACAATGACATGGTTGCATTTGTACTTAATGGTCTTAAAGATGATGAAAAGTGGAGGAACTTCATATCCTCATTGTATTCTAGGAAAAACATGCATTATTGTGATCAATTGAACACTTTAATGGTTAATGAAGAAATATTGCAAGGTGGAAGCAAGGGCAAAGGTGCGCAAGGTCAGATGCTATATGTAGGTAGAGGAAGAGGCAAATCATCAAGACGTAGAGAAAGAGGAGGGAAAAGCCAAATCAAGAAAAGTGACAACCAAGAAGACTCAAATGAAGGCTAATCATCAAATGGAAGAGGTAGAGGCATGAACAATAGAGGTAGAGATATAGGATCTAGAGACTATGGATGCTTCATTTGTGGGAAGCTAGGACATTGGTAAATGAAGTCTACCAAAGGAGGAGCAATGCTCAATGTAACTATGCTTTGATTGAGTCTAGTGATCAAGTTCTTGCCATGAGTCATGCATTTGGAGATAGTAAACATGAGAAGGATGATACTTGGTACATAGATAGTGGTTGTAGCAATCATATGTCTTTTAGCGAGGACATGTTTTGCCATTTATAGGCTCCAAAGAAAAAAGGATGTGTAGAGAGAGGTGACAACACTGAGCATGAGATCAAACACAATATTACAATGGAAAGAAGAGAAAGACACTATCTGAGGCATTATATGTCCCTACTATTACAAAGAATCGCATTTTTGGTGGTCAAATGGTAGATAAAGGATACCAAGTGAAGTTCAATAGCAAAGGTTGATTCATAGAGGATCCAAACAGTGGATTTTAGCTTGTGGGAAAAAGGAGAGAGGCATGGAAGGATGCTTACTCTCAATATCAAGCAAAACCTCAACAAGGTAAAGTTCATCACTTCACGAAAAATAAGAATTGTAAATTTGGATTTGTGGCATAAAAGGATAGGAAATGTGAACATTGAAAAGCTAAAGAACATGGAGAAATGTTCATTGCCAAAAGGGCTTCCAAACTTCTCAACATCACATCTTCATGAGGTATGTGAAGCTTGTCAATTTGGGAAGAAAACTAGGTTGTGTGTCAAGTCAAGCAAGTATGTTTCTCCAAGGGTTTTGGATTTAGTGCATACAGATGTTTGGGGACCTTCAAGAGAACCCTCACATGTAGGTAATAGGTACTTTGTTACCTTTATTGATGATTATTTAAGGAAAATTTGGTTGTATATAATCAAGCAAAAATCAGATGTGTTTGAAGTATTCAGAAAGTACAAAGCACTTGTTGAGAATGAAACAGGTCATAGGATTAAAACCCTGAGGTCACATGGAGGGGGAGAATATTTCTCCAATGATTTCACAAGGTTCTTAGAAGATGAAGGCATAAGGAGGAAAAACACATGGAGGTATACCCCTCAACAAAATGGTATTTTAGAAAGAAAGAATGTTGATGTATTTAGGTAGAGATATGTGTGAACACTCTAGGACCACCGGGGCTCTTTTTTTCCTCTTTAGGAGGTTTTTTTCCCCTGGCTTGTATATACACCTATTTCCCTAATGGGCTACTTATCTTTGTACATTCTAGTGGTAATACATTTATTATTGTGTGTTGTGCTCCAAGCTTCTTCTTCTTTGTTGTGATATTCACGTGCTTTCGTAGACATCTAACTCCAACAATTGGCATCAGAGCAGGTCGCTGCTTCATCTAGGGAGTTGTCAATACCTCTCTGGTTGCACACTCAAAATCGCACAAAATTTGGTAATCATACTCAAGGTGTTTCATAGATCAAAATGGCTTCGTTTTGTGGTGCCGAAATCGGGATCTGAGCTTGTTTCAGCCTCCAAATGCACTATCATATCACTTGTGCAAGCTATTTTGTCTTTTTGTGCCAAAGGTATATAGCACTTTTGGTTTGCCAGTATAAGCGTCTCGAAGTGTTCGACAAGTTTAGTAGAATTCGTTTGAGCAGTTCTATTCAACTTTTTGAGATAAAGTCAATTTTCTGATCAAGGTATTTTAGTCACCTGGCATGGCTGAAAGTAGTGATATATTCCATATGTTGAGGATAAGTTGG
Organism: Ceratopteris richardii; assembly: GCA_020310875.1. Taxonomy (NCBI): domain Eukaryota; kingdom Viridiplantae; phylum Streptophyta; class Polypodiopsida; order Polypodiales; family Pteridaceae; genus Ceratopteris; species Ceratopteris richardii. The sequence continues at coordinate 70,782,277 of CM035418.1, read as the reverse complement.
ATGGTACCCATTATGGGCTTATATGATGTGTCATGTATTGGTTGCAAAAGGAATATGGAATATCGTGCAGGGTGTTGAAAGACGTCCTGTTACACCTGCAAATACAAGTACTGCAAATACATGTGCTAGAGCTGATGGAGATGGTGTCGAAGATGATGATATTGTGTAGATTTCTGTTTGTGTTGTTGTTTCTATTGCACCTACTACAAAGCAAATTCCTTGGAATGGCGGATATGCTTAGTCACATGCATTGATAGCTTTTTCTATCAAACGTGCCATTATTCCTCACATTCGCTCTTGCAAAACAACTAAGGATGCTTGGGATACACTTACCACATTGTACCAGGCTAGGAATGAAGCTTCTGTTGCTCACCTCTGAAAATAATTGGAGAGCGAGCACATGAATGAAGGTGATTCTATGGACAGTTTTCTCAAAAAGATCAAGGATTTAAGATAACATTTGATTTCTTCTCATGAAGTTATACCAGATAGCTCATTTTTGCAGACCGTTCTGAATGGTCTTCCTGACTCATATCAGAGTTTTGCTTCTACTCTTTGTTTGATGATGAAAGGCAATCCAAATGCCTTGTCATTTGAAGAATTAGTCTCTGCTTCTGTTGCAGGAAGATAAGTCTAGGCAGAACAGGTCTATTATGCATGTTGCAGATCAAGCTTTTGTGGCTAGTCAGAAGGGCAAAGGTTAATGGAGCTCTTCTACTAGTAAGCAGAAATTTGCAAATGCTGCATATTCAAAGAAAGAAGACAAAGATGAGAAGCAATAAAAAAATTAGGACTTTGATTTGAGTGGCAGCTTCTAAAAGATGGATAATGTATCAATTAGACATTAAAAATGCTTTTGTTAATGGAAATTTAGAAAAATTGGTTTATATGTATCAACACATATGTTATGAAGATGAAAAGAAGCATGATTCTGTATGTAGACGAAAGAAGGCTTTTTAGGGACTCAAGCAAGCACCTTAAGCATGGAATCAGAGATTGGCATAGTACCTAATGAAGTGTAGTTATGTTGCAAGTGATTCAGATCCTTCACTCTACATCAAAAGGGTTGATGGAAAATCTATATACGTATGCATATGTGTTGATGATCTCATCATAACAGGTGATAATGATGCAAGTATCAAAGAAATTAAGGCAAAGCTTGGGAAGGAATTCAAGATATCAGATCTTGGAATCCTCAAATACTTCTTGGGCATTGATTTTATGTACAAAAATGATGGTCTCTACTTGATGCAAAGAAAATATTTGTTGGATGTGTTGTACAGTTTTGGAATGAGTGGATGCAAACCACTAAAGCAACCAATGGATGTAAATACCAAAACTTAGCTCTACCAAAGGTGAAGAACTTGAGGACATTCATACCAATAGGAGCCTAATAGGCTCACTTATATATGGAACCATAACTAGACCTAGTTTGGCATTTAGTGTAGGAGTACTTTCTCAATACATGCATGCTCCTACTAATGATCATTTGAATGCATCAACGAGGATACTCATGTACATCAAAGTTACAATAATTGAAGGACCTTTTTATGCTTATGGAGGATCATTAGAGATCAAAGGATATGTAGATGCTGATTGGGTACGCCCCAAAGATGATAGATGGAGCACCATAGGTTATGTGATCATGCTAGGAAACAATTCTGTGTCATGGAGTTCAAAGAAGCAACCCACAGTTTCTTTATCTAACCGAAGCTAAATATAGAGCCTTGGCCCAAGATACTTGTTAGATAATGTGGATGAAAAAGCTAATGAAAGACTTGAATGTGGAGGTTGGATTAGTTCCTTTGTTTGGAGATAATATATCAAGCATCTATCTTGCAAACAATCCTATGTTTCATGTAAGGAGCAAACACATCGAAGTTCACTATCACTTCATAAGAGAGAAAGTGGTTAAAAAGGAAAAGGGAGGAGGTAGCTGATCTACTAACAAAGTATAAAGGAGGAGGTAGCTGATCTACTAACAAAGTTCTTAGATGCTGGAAAGCTTGTTAAGCTGAAGCGAGCCATACAAATCAAGGAACCAATTTCAAAAGCAAAGGAACTTGAGCTTGAGGGGGAGTGTTAAAAGCTTTGCATGTCTAGGGCAAGCACAAGCATTTTTTTTCACTAAATGGATTCATTTGAGGGCTTTTAAACTATAGAAAAGTCAAAGAACAAATTTGAAGGTGCAACCTTATCCAAAAGGAGGCAACGGACCACCAAAAGGCACTCCAATGAAGAGACAAAGTCAAAAGGCAAGCAAAGAGACAAGGAGGCCATGTGAAGAGACATCAAGGACATATGAAGAGTCATAGAATTATGTTCATGTTCATGGGCATGGTCAGGGCTATGGTTATGCTTATGCTTATGCTTACTTTTATGGCTATGGTAATGGATACGGCTATGGTTCAGGTTATGGTTAGTAATATGGTTAGGATTCGGTTCAAGGTAAGAGTTGGGGTAAGGGTTAGGGTTAGGGTTATGGTAAGGGTCATGGTTATGGTTAGGGCTATGGTTCTAGGTATGGATTTGTTTATGGTTATGGTTACGGTTAGGAATATGGTTATGGTTATGGTTTTCAATAGCATTATGGTTATGTTCTTGGCGATGGTTATAGTATTGGTTTATTTGCAAGGTCTAAGAGGACAGAAGACAAGAGGAAGCAAAAAGCAAAAGAAAGAAGGGATGAAGAGAAGGCCACGGTCATGGTTATGGTCGTGGTCATGGTTATGGTCATGGTCATGGTCATGGTCATGGTCATGGTTATGGTTATGGCTATTGTCATGTTTATGTTTACGGTCATGGTTATGGTCATGGTCATGGTCATGGTCATGGTCATGGTTATGGTTATGGCTATTATCATAATGGTTATGTTTATGTTTATGGTTATGGTTATGGTTATGGTTATGGTTATGGTTATGGTTATGCTTATGGTTATGGTTATGGTTATGGTTATGGTTATGGTCATGGTCATGGTCATGGTCATGGTCATGGTCATGGTCATGGTCATGGTCATGGTCATGGTCATGGTCATGGTCATGGTCATGGTCATGGTCATGGTCATGGTCATGGTCATGGTCATGGTCATGGTCATGGTCATGGTCATGGTCATGGTCATGGTCATGGTCATGGTCATGGTCATGGTCATGGTCATGGTCATGGTCATGGTCATGGTCATGGTCATGGTCATGGTCATGGTCATGGTCATGGTCATGGTCATGGTCATGGTCATGGTCATGGTCATGGTCATGGTCATGGTCATGGTCATGGTCATGGTCATGGTCATGGTCATGGTCATGGTCATGGTCATGGTCATGGTCATGGTCATGGTCATGGTCATGGTCATGGTCATGGTCATGGTCATGGTCATGGTCATGGTCATGGTCATGGTCATGGTCATGGTCATGGTCATGGTCATGGTCATGGTCATGGTCATGGTCATGGTCATGGTCATGGTCATGGTCATGGTCATGGTCATGGTCATGGTCATGGTCATGGTCATGGTTATGGTTATGGTTATGGTTATTGTTATGGTTATGGTTATGGTTATTGTTATGGTTATGGTAACACTTATGGTTATGGTTATTGTTATGCTATGGTTATGTTTATGGCTATTGTTAGGGTTATGGTTATGGTTATGGTTGTGGTTATGGTAATGGTTGTGGTTGTGGTTATGGTTGTGGTTACGGTTATGGTTATGGTTATGGTTATGGTCATGGCTAGGGTTATGTTTAGGGTTATGGTTATGGTTATCTTTATGGTTATCATTATGGTTATGGTTATTGTTCTGGTTATGATTATGGCTATGATTATGGTTATGGTTATGGTTATGGTTTGTTTGAGTTCGACGTTTGTGGAAGCATGCAAACAACACAAGGAAGAAGAAGAAGTTGGGAGCAAAACACACAATCTTGAATGTATTACCAAGAGAATGTACAAAGATAAATGACCCATTAGGGTTATAGGCGTATATAGAAGCGGGGCAAAAATACCTCATAAAGAGGGAAAAAAGTGCCCCGACCGTCCAAGTGTGTTCACACACCACTAACTAAATATATCAACTCCCACTTGGAAGTGATGTGGTGAACAAGGAGCTGGCTTTCATGTATAAGGAAGTGTGAAGCTATGTGGAATCAATCCACAAAAGGAAGTAAGCCCAAAGCTTTGCTGAAAGCTTTAAACATCTCCCTAGACAGAGCCTTTGTGAAAAGGTCTGCAATGATCTCCTATGTGGCCACATATGGTAAACTGATCTCTCAAGCAGAGAACCTCTCCCTGGCCCGCCATCAACTTGCTTAAGCTGAATGCCAAAATAATGACGTAAATGCCTCAAATCTAACATCTCAAATGAGGCATGCAAATCAAGATAAAAAATTAGCAGTATGCTTCTCATGAGGACCACTGAGGAGCATGTAATCAACATACACAACAATGATCACAAGCGCATCATTTGCACGCTTAAAATATAAGGTGCTCTCAGTTGGACTGTTCTCAAAACCATGTGCAATCAGATAGGCATGTATCCTTTCATACCAAGCACGTGCTGCTTACTTCAAACCATATAATGCCTTTTTCAACCTACACACTTGGTTTTCATGCCCTTTTTGCACAAAGCCATGGGGCTAAAAAACATACACTTCTTCATCTAAATCACCATTCAAAAATGCAGATTTAATGTCCAACTAATGTACATTCCAACCATGATCACATGCAAGTGCACAAATGCTATGAACAGTAGTTAGTTGGCATGTAGGAGCAAAGGTCTCATCAAAATCAATGCCTCTTTCCTAAGCATAACCCTTTGCAACAAGCCTAACTTTATACCTATCAGCTATTCCATCGGGCTTATGCTTCAGCTTGTATATCCACTTAATGCCAATGGCCTTCTTGCCAGAAGGCAATTCACATAAAGACTAGGTACTATTTTTCATGATAGCATCATATTCTGATTGCATGGCAGCCATCCAACTTTTTGAATTTTGTGCGTCATCAAATGATACAGGCTCTTTTGCATCACAGAGACTAGAGGCAGCCATATCATAGCAATCTAATGCAAAATAAGCACTATGAGAGCTCATGAGTATGATATGAGAGAGGTGCATCTAACTTGCTATCACACTAAGTTTGCATGAACCATTTTGGAATAGTTTTTGCCTCCTCAATATTAATTGTCTCATCAACAAGTGGATCATGTAGATTTTCATTAGAAATGGAATGATCTCCATTATAACATGGAACCTATAAAGGCTAAGAAATTAACTCACTTGGGCCAACACTAGACTTTCCACCTATAAAAAGAGGCAAAAAAGTATAATACATATCTTTAGAGCTAACAGATGTCTCCTTAGTACATGAACCTAATTTCTCAGCAGAATCTTCCACAAAAACAACATAATGGCTAACCAGCATGTGTTTAGACTATGGATTATACAATTGATAGCCTTTGCTTTCAGAACTATACCCAAAAAAGTTACATTTCACTACTTTATTATCTAATTTCCTATGCTGTTGTTCAGGCATTAATGCATATGTCAAACAACCAAAAACACGTAGGTGAGCAATAGATGACTTACAACCATGCCAACCCTCATACAGAGTGATAGATTGGAATGCTTTAGTGGGACATCTGTTAAGTACATATGTTGCACACATAAAAGCCTCAAGGCAAAAACCGTGTGGTAAAGCCTGACTCTTGACCATACACCTTGCAATCTCCATGAGTGACCTGCTCTTCCATTTAGCAACTCGATTCTTTTGAGGTGTATAATACATTGTACAATGATGTTTTATCCCATGTTTAGCTAGAAATGCATTAAAATCAAGAGATATATATCCCCCCTCGATCAAAACAAAGGATGCCCATTTTACATGTTGATAGATTTTTAGCCAATGGCCCTTGTCCGTCACACACATAGATTGATCCCTATGGATCAATGTGAACTGATCCTTGTGGACCAATGATCATTGTGGATCAATGTCTGAGACTCCCTCCCCCTTCTAAAGATCATTTTCCTCAATGATCAATGAGGGAAAGTACTTGCAAACCACAGCTTCTAATTCCCAAGTAGAGTCAGTAAGTGGTAATCCTCTCCAAGCTACTAGATACTCTTGGATGACGGGATTCCTCAATCATTTTTGTCTTCGATCTAATATCCTATCTGGAGAATGATCTGTGCTATTACTTTCTTGCAAAGAAACAATACCTTCTATTAGATTATCCTCCCTAGAAATATACTTTGGAAGTTTACTGACATGAAACACAGGATGTACTCGACAATCTAGAGGAAGCTCTAATCAGTATGCAACTTCACTTAGCTTTTTAACTATCTTCCAAGGTCCACAAAACCTTGGGGATAGTTTACTACACTTCCATGTGGAAAGTGAAGTAGATCTAGCTGGTACTTGAAGAAAGACTATGTCTCCCTCCTCAAAGGATCTAGGAGATCTCTTTCTATCAGCATAATGTTTCCCCTATCAGCTGTTGCTGCATCTTGGATTTAGCTATTTCTAAGTTTGCTTGGAGGTTCGCTAAAAATTCTAAAGCACTAGGTACTGGAAGCATTGGGATTGATTCCATAGTTCATCTCAAAAGGAGACATACCAGTCACCTTGTGAGGTCTATTGTTATAAGCAAACTCAACTAGTGGCAAATAACTATCCCAATCTGTCTGTCTCTCAGACACATATGCCCTCAACATGTCCTCTAAAATCTGGTTGACTTGCTCGGTCTGACCATCTATCTGAGGATGATCACCACTACTCATCTTTAATGACACCTTCAATTTGTTAGATACAAACTTCCAGAAGTGTCTTGTGAATCTGACATCCGTATCTGAAACTATGGATGTCGGTAACCCATGCAATATGAAGACATGCTGAATAAACAACTCCGCTACCTGTGGAGCTTCTATCGTCTCCTGCGTGGGTATGAAATGAGCCATCTTGCTCAATCGATCTACCACAACTAGGATAGTATCCTGCTTCCTTTGGGTCCACGGTAACCCGACTATGAAGTCCATGGATACACTATCCCAGTTATGATCTAGAACCTGCAAAGGATGCAAAAGACCTGGTGTCTTGCTCCTTTTTGCTTTGTTGACTTGACACATAAAGCATTGTTGAAAATATTTGTGGACATCTCTAGCTAATGCAGGCCACCAAGATGTTCTTCGAACGAGCTGTATTGTCTTGTCAACACCTGGATGTCCTGCACAAGGCACATCATGATTATCATGCATGACTTTTCTTCTCAAATCCCAGGAATCTGGTACGCAAACCTTTCCTTTCCGTTTAACTATTCCATTCTCCTGTGAGAAATTGGAACACCGAATGGACTTGTTTGCTCTGTTAGGGGAAGCAACAGTGGGAACTGTTCCATCTCCTATAATAGAGTCATCATTGATGGCTCGACTGATCTGTAACAAATGTGGATCTTCCACCTATGCTTCCTTTATCTCTTGAAGCAATGAGCTTTCTAGAATGGTAAAGCTCATTTGATACATTATACGTGATAATGCATCAGCAACTATATTTTCTTTACCTCGTCTTTACAAGATTTCCATGTGAAACTTCTGAATGAGCTCAACCGAACGAGCCTGTCTGCCTCAAAGATCTGGCTAGCTACAAAAGTACTTAAGTGTATGGTGATCTGTGTATACCTTAAAGTCTGCACCATAAAGATAGTGTCGCCAGACTTTAAGTGCATGCACCACCGCATACAATTCCTGTTCATGCACTAGCAAGTTGCGTTGTGCACTGGTCAATTTCTTACTTTCAAAAGCTATTGGTCTGCCATCTTGGCTCAAAACTGGCCCTATGGCTATGCCACTAGCATCTGTCTCTAACTCAAAGGGTTTTTGTGGATCAACCACTTTGAGTATAGGAGCCTCTGAAACAGCTTGTTTCAGAGTATCAAAACTATCTTGCTACTCTTGCTTCCATACAAAAGGAACATTGCCTTGAAGCAAGTTCGTCATAGGTGCTGCTATCGACAAATACGAAGAGATGAATTTCCGATAGAAACGGGAAAGTCCTAAAAATGACCGTAACTGTCCCTCATCTTGAGGAGTAGGCCAAGCTAATATAACTGAAACCTTCTTGGAATCCATCTGAATCCCATCAACCGATATCACATGCCCTAGATACTCTATCTTCGGAAGAAATAATTGATTCTTCTCTGGATTTACATACAACTTATTTTCTTTTAACACATTTAATACTAATCTCAGATGATTTTCATGCTCATGCACATTCCTACTATAAACTAACAAATCATCAACAAAATCAACAACACATTTGCCAATGAATGGTCCTAAAATATCATTCATTAACATCATAAATGTAGCTGGTGCATTAGTCAAACCAAATGGCATGACCAAATACTCAAAAGGTCCAAAATGTGTTCTGAAAGCTGTCTTATGTACATCATGATCTCTTACTCTAATCTGATGGTAGCCACTTTTTACATCAATTTTACTAAATACAATGGCTCCACCTAGAGCATCTAAAAGATCACCAATCCTGGGTATAGGATATCTATGGCTGATAGTAATCTTATTGAGTGCTCTGTAATCGATGCACATCCTATAAGATCCGTCTTTCTTCTTCACTAGAAGAACTGGTGCTGCAAAGGGTGAATAGCTGGGTCTAATCAATCCTTTCTGAAGATATTCATCCACCACCTTGCGGACTTCATTTTCCTCCTATAACCTCATTCAAAGTGGTGGTCAAGCAGTCGGACTCGCTCCCGGTACCAATTCGATTCTATGCTCAATGTTCTTGCAAGGAGGCAAACCAGAAGGTAATTCTGTCAAGAACAACTCTTGGAATTCTGCTCTCACTATCATTGAAAGTACTGAAGCATTCCAACTAGAGTTTTCAGAACTATGTGAATCCATCATAGTACAAGATGAATGCAAAAAATAAAGAAAATAAATATACTTATAGTCAACCTTGAGCAACTTCATAGCAGTTATCAACTACGTATCTTGAAGATCTGGTTCTCCACGGATCAGTAGTCGCTTCCCTTCATGCTCAAACTGATAAACATGCGAAGCAAAGTCAATGATTGGTCTCTTCCTCACATGCCACTTCTTAGTAAGGACTACATCGAAACGTCCTAGTCTCGCTATCTCAAAATCCAATCTATCCTCATAGATTTGGATTTGAATAGGTAAATCTACAACTCGTCGATCCCATGTCTCTATTCCCTTCCCATCAGCTAACTCTACTGTATAGGTATACTCGGACGGCACAGTCTCTAGATTTAGCCTCTTGACTAGACGGGAACTTATAACATTATGTGTGGATCCAGTGTCAAAGAGTACCTTGATAGGTTGTCCTGCCACAACTCCCCTCATGACAATGAGTTCTGTATCAGGAAACTGATATCCTTTCTGTGCCAGTGGAGAAAGTACAGCATCTGGCACAATTGGGACCTTCTTTGTGACTATCATAGCCACTATGGGAGATGATAGTGGGGATGGAGGATCTCCAAACTCATCCTCTTCATCACTTTGTTCATGTGTAGGATTTATGACTATGGTGGCAACGATCTTCTTTTTCTTAGGACAATCCTTGAACAAATGCGATCCAAGACATCCATAGCATAACCCTTCTTTTAGTGCCTTTTCTTTGTGTTGAGGGGTAAGGATAGACTTATTATAAGCTCTCTCAACCAAAGCAGACACTTTTCTCTTACCTCTTGTAATTGTCTTGATCATATGCACTTGCTTAGCCTCTCATGAAGGTTGTGCACTAATCGAGCCAGGAGCTGGTGTGTGAAAGGATCGAATGACCTTAGGCCATATCCATGCCTAGTATAAAGTGGTAAGTGTATTCCAAGCATCCTTCATTGTTCTACAAGAGTGAATGTGAGGAATAATGGGATGTTTGATGAACAAGGCTATCAGTGCATGTGCCAGAGCATCTCTTCCATCCCAACAAATTTTCTTTGGAGTAGTTGTAGCAGGAATCGCAACATGAACAGAAACATGAAAAATATTGCCATCTTCAATGCCGTCTATATCAACTTTGGCAACTGTGTTTGCAAGTGTAATAGGATGCCCTTAGTCGCTTCCCCTCCCCACAAACAAATATTATTTCAATCAATAATATTTTTTCTATTCATTTTCATTTATTTCATGACATGATTCCTACTTATGCATCTAATTTGTATTTTTCACAAGCATGGACTGCTTTCAATAATTCTACACTAGTTGATGAGGATAAGTACACATTTCATAATGGATTCTTGTATTTCCAACACAAGTTTTGCATCACACATTCTTTTTAAAGAATTTGTTATGAAAGAGATGCATGAACCATGTATATGCATCATAGGGACATACAAAGTACTATTTCTACATGTAAAGAGTTCTTCTTTTGGCCAAATATGGAAAATGATATTGCAAAGTATGTTTCTCATTGCATTGTGTGTCAATGTGTGAAACAATGTGGAGGCGATCGCAATAGGGTGGATTGGGGCCGGTCATGGCACACACAGAGTGTATGAATCTAGAGAGTGTTGGAAGGTTTTTGTGATCAAAATGTGAATGTGAAGATGAAGCTGGGTATGGAGAGGAGAGATGTCATGATTTGATTATGGGAAGGGGAACATATGAATGGAAGATAAACACATGAATGAGGAGGACAAAAGAAAAGCATTCACATAAATCAATTTGGAAAGGAAGAATGGTCCAAAAAAATGGAGCTTCTTATACACTTTCAAACTATAATTTATATGCATGGGTTCTTTTTGATGGTATGCATGCATAATGAGAAAAAAAGAAAACCATACACATGGATCGATTTTGAATGGAAGAATGGTCCATGAATGGAGCTTCTTATACACTTTCAAAATTGAAACATATGCATGGATGTTTGTGGATGGCATGAATGCATGTGGGTCATGATTAAGAATAAACATAAACTTCTCCTCACAATCTCAATGGATTATCCTCATTGGTTCAACGCAACACTATGGAGCCTTCTCACACATAGAAAGAGATACAAGGAGACGTGTAAAAACACATAAGAGACTAAGAGAGAACAGACATGAACTAAACATTGTTGTAATGACATACATGTACATGAATGTTATGATACGTCAAAGGTAAACATTCTACTGGTCAAAGGCAGTGTGCATGACACTCTCACCATGAGAGTTCAACCGAATGTCAAACATAAGAGGATAGGTTCCACTTCATTGACCCTATATCTTTCTAGGATCATAATTTATATCCAAAGAAGTCTAAGACTCATGAAACCAACTCTAACTCACTCATACACTCCACTAAGGGTGAGCAAAGATAGAGAAACCATTCGGTTTATGAGCCTATCCTAAATTGTAAGTCTAAATTAAAATTGAATCTAGGAACTATGCTCTTACTAGCGTATCTTGGATCCTCACATGCTCAACTGTGGGTGATTGTCTCAAGGAAACCATGTGCTAGCAAGGGTCCTATGGGAGGCCTAAAAATGATGCTCTATGAGTTTGGAGGGGGGGAGGTTTATAGTTTTTTGAATGAATTTGAGCCTTTTGACCTGTTGGAGACCTTTAACTCTCCAAATATTTGATCTTTCTTGATTTAAGAACTCCTCTATATCAAGAATAAACCAAACTTTACATTAACTTTCAAATTCATTGAGAAATACTTCACTCTGTGAAGCTTTCTTCAACTTCAACAAGTCTGCTTCAAAAATAGACATCAATCTCTGCACATAACTTGAATTTTAATCATTCAAAGGATTCATATACATTTGTCCTACCTTCGCACAATCATAATTATCATTAGTTCTTCAGAAGAACCATTAGATCTTTAATTTGATCACTTAGATCAAATATATGTCAAGAACTGCCTTCCTGAAATGGTGACTTTAACATGGTCAACTTCATAAGCTGATTTCTCTCAAAATATAATCCATTTTGCTAAAATATTTGGGCCAAAGCTTTCTTATCTTCTAACTTAAACTTTGAATGCCAAAACAAAAAAACTTTACACTAAGCATTGAGATCCAACCAAATCTTTGGGCAGCAAGATGCGTGATTCTGAGACCTTCACTTGCTAACTTTTACATATGAATGTTCCTAATTGTCATACACACAACCTGAAGAGAAATAGATCATCAAGCTTTGATAATAGCTTAATTAGCTTCTAAATTAGATGTGTACAAAAGATTTCCTGATCTACATGATCACCCTAAGAGAATTCTAGGATAGAATCATGGCTAATCTCTAGAGACGACTCTTTGCACATTTATCACTAAAGAACTTGAATTCTATGAATTATATTCTCATCTCTACTTCATCTCTTATATATGTCACGACTATACATGAGTGTATATATACATATGAGTATGAATTTGTCATTACATCAAAGTGTTTATGAAGTATTTTTCGAAAACTAATGTACATAAGTATGTAGAATATCTCTTCCTTAATATTCACTTGACTTCATACCTTAAGCTTAGCTCTTTTCTTCATTTCTTCACTCCTAAGCTTCATGTAATCATCAATTGGTGATTTTCTTGCTCCAACAGCTCCCCCTCAATCATCAATTGTGATTACGTGCATCTTCTTTATGCCTGACATCTCTTTAAACCTTTGTAACTTGGGTCCATCCAAGCTTTTTGTTAGCATATCTACCGCTTGCTCTTCTGTTGGTGTATACATGACTTCAATTTCTTTATCAAGAACCTTTTCTCTTAAGAAATGATACTAGATCTCTATGGTTTAGTTCTTGCATGAAAAATAGGATTAGTTGCTAAATACAATGAACTCATGTTATCTCCAAATATGATTGGAGTACTCTGATCAATTCGAAGACTTTTTAACAAAGTCTTTAACCAAATTACTTCTTTTGTAGCTTCCACCATTCCTTTGTACTGAGTTTCTATGGATGACAAAGAAATTGTATGTTGCTTCTTTGAACACCAAGAAATTAGCTTATCTCCAACATAACACAGGTAAGCATGAGTAGATCTTCTATCATCTAAATTATTTGCCCAATCTGCATTATTAAGCACTTTAATTCTAGTATCAAAAGTGAATCCATAATACAAACCTTCATTCAGAGTCCCTTTGATATATCTTAACACTCTTTGTACTGTAATCTAATGAGTTTTCTTTGGGCAATGCATAAATTGTGATAAGTCACCAATTGCATATCAAAGATTTGGTCTTGTCAAGTTAGCATAGACTAGAGTACCTACCAAACTCTGATATGTCTTCATGTCCTTGAACTCTTCTCCTCCATACCTGCTCAATTTGTGATTGACCTCCAAAGGTGTAGTTGAAGGCTTACAATTCTCCATATTAAACTTCATTAGAAGATTCTTCAAATACCTTTCTTGTGTAACATATACTCCATGTTGAGTATACATAATCTCCATTCCTAGAAAATAATACAAATTTCCCAAATCACTTATCTTGAACTCCTTTTCCATTTGCTTCTTGAGCTCATTGATTCCTTGACCATCTGTACATGTGACAATAATATCATCAACATAAATGCAAACATAAATGTATCCATCTTCACTTGCTTTGACTAGCAAACTATTATCTGCCTTTGAAGCTTGTTATCCAAGTTCATTCAAGAACTTAACAAGTCTATAATTTCATGCCCTTGGAGCTTGTTTCAATCGATACAAAGCCCTCTTGATATTACAAACATAAACTAATCCATTTGATTCGTTGAAACCCTCTCGCTGCTCCATGTACATCTCATTTGCAATATATCCATTTAAAAATGCATTCTTTATATCTAATTGAGATAACTTCCAACAGCAATAGAGTTCTAATCGTAGACATCTTGGCAACTGTACTAAAGGTTTCATCATAGTCCACTCCATGTGTTTGGGCATATCTTTTGACCACAAGTCTAGCCTTGTATCTAGAAACATTTCCATCTGCAAACCTCTTTGTCTTATACACGCACTTGCATCCAATTACCTTCTGATTCCTTGGTCTTGGCACCAATTCCCATGTTTCATTTTTAATTAGAGCATCATACTCTTCTTGCATTACTTTTTCCCAATTTTGTTTACCTTTAGCTTCATCATATGTTGAAGGATCTTCATCTATCTTCACAATGTAGGCATAATATTTGGTTGTCAAGAAAGAAGTATCATAGCTATACTTGATAAGTTTCTTTCTTTCTCTTGATGACCTTCTAATTTGTGCACTCCTTGAAGTCTCTACTTCATTTTGTTTCGAATCAAACCTTGGCTTATCTTCATCATTATCCCACATTTCATTTATGCAAACATCATCATCATTATCTTCTTCATATACCTTCATCTTTGACTTTCCTTTCCTTTTGATTTCTTCAAGGTCTATGCACCCATTCTTTGGCCCTATAATCCATGTGCTTTGCTCATCAAATGTGACATCTCTTGAAACAAGAAATTGTTTTGTGGATGGACTCCACAACCTGTATCCCATCTGTTCGTCATCATACCCAATAAACACATAGTTTTCTGCCTTAGGTTCTAGCTTATGTCTCAATTGAGATGGAACATAAGCATATGCAAAACATGAAAATATTTTGCAATGATCAAGAGTAGGTTTCTTACCCCACCATGCTTCATAAGGAGTCATTCCCTCCAAAGTTTTGCAAGGCAACCTATTCACAAGATAAGTTGCACTTTAGTTGCTTTTGCCCACATATAATTAGGGAAATTCTTCTCCTTTATCATTGATCTTGCAAACTCTACAAGAGTTCTATTTCTTCTTTCTGCAACTCCATTTTTTTGTGGGGAGTACCTGCAAGTCACTTCTCTTTTTATACTTGAATTCCACATATAATCATCAAATTCCTTTGCCATCTCAATCTCTTAAGCTTTTCTCCTGTAATTCTTTCAACATAAGCATGATAGTGTTTAAATGTCTCAAAACTTCAAATTTATCATTGATTACATACTGAGTAGTCCACCTTGTTGCATCATCAACAAACAACACATAATACCTTGATCTATTTATGCTATAGTCCTTCGAAGGACCCCACAAATCTGTATGAACCAATTCAAGCATATTTGAATACTTGTATCCTTGCTTGTTGTATGATTTCTTGTGAGCTTTACCTAGTTGACAAGCCTCACATTTGTATATCATATGATGACCTTCAATATTTGGCAGACCAAGCACTTCACAATTCCTTGTCATTTATTTTACCTTCTTTCATCGAAATGTCCTAACCTCTTTTGCCATAGATCTAATTGAGACATCTTTTGACTTCCATAAGTGAATAATGCATGTCGCACATTACCTTGGACTTTGAGAGTGAATAACCTTCCTTCCTTTTTCCCTGTAACAATGCTTCTATATACTTGACTTGGATCTTCAACATAAACACCATTATTTGTAAATCTAACTTCATATCCCTTCTCAACAATTTGCCCTACACTTATTGGAATCTTAGGAATTGTTGGAACATAAAGTATCTTGCTTAGAAGTGTGCTTCCACTCTTTGTCTTCACTGATCCAATGCTTTCAACTTTGTGTTTGGTGTTGTCACCTGTTTGAACTGTATGTCCATTCACTCTGGCTTCCATATTAGTCATTAAGGAAATATTGCCACTTAGATGATTGCTACAACCTGAGTCAATATAAAACACCATTTGATCTTCATTAATTGCTTCATGTGTTGCATTCAAGATGAGAGTCAATTCTTCCTTCTAATCTGAAGCATAATTGTAATAAGTGTTGTTGTAGGACTAAGTTTGGCAACTCCTTCCACCTCCTCTAGCAAATAAAGTCCTACCATCTCTTCCTTTGAAATTACCTCTTTGATTTCTGCCTCCTCTTCCTCTTGGACTCAAACTCTGATTAGAACTTCCACCATTTTGATTATTATACTAAAAATCATTTGCAAAATGATTTGTTCTTCCACAAATCTAACAAGCTTTAGCATTTTCTTTACTCTTACCTCCTCTACCTTTACCTTTCAAATTCATCTTTCCTTTTGTAAAGTTCACTTGACTTAAAGAACCTTCGTCATCATTTGATTGCTTACCTTTAGCATTCTTCCTCTTGTCTTTTGAATACATTACTTGACTTGAGCTTCTATCATTCTCTCCTTTAATGTCCTAGTCAAATGTTAGCATATGCACTAGCAATTGATTAAGATCAGGAGTAAAATGATCTAATGATAATTGTGTAGATAATATAAAGCACTATTCATCTCCTCTTAGACTTGTGAGTATTTACCTTGCCAACTTGCCTTCTTTAATTTCTTCATCTACTGCTTCCAAACTATTTGCAGTGTCCTTAATCCTTGTAACATAATCAGAGATTGACTAAGCACCTTTCCTCTTAAAAGTTGTAAACTCAGCCCATAGTGAATCCTTCCTTGATTTGGTTGTGTTTTGAAATTGTTCTTCCAAGGCATTCCATACTTTTGCTGCACTTTCTAATCCTCTAATGTGTGGTAGAAGATAATCATTTATAGCCATGTAAATGATGCTCCTAGCTTGAGCATCTTTCTTCATCCAATTCCTCAAATCTGCAAGTTCCTCTCTTGTTGGAATTCTTGGATCCTTAAACTCTGGCTTTTCTTCTTCTCCTATCATGAATGTCATCAAATCTTTGCTCATGAGGTGTGCCTCCATCCTCATGGAGCATGCTGGATAGTTCTCTCTATCTAGCTTGTCAATCTGCAAGCTTTCTCCCATCTCTTGACTTTTGTATCTGCAATTACTAAGATTTATGAAGATACAATGTACCTTTGGTATAGAGATTTAATCTTTCTTGATCCTTTGACCTCAAAATTTGTACTTCTTCAGGTTTTCTTCAAGACTTTAACCTTTTACACCTTCAATTCACAAGATCTTTGATGTCTGCAATGGTCGAGGTTCTCCTTACTTCGTCTTCACATTGATTTGATCTTTCTACTGTGATACCATTGTTAGAGACCTTTAATTCTCCAAATATTTGATCCATCTTGATTTAAGAACTCCTCGATATCACGAATAAACCGAAATTCACATTAACTTTCGAATTCATTGAGAAATACTTCACTCTGTGAAGCTTTCTTCAACTTCAACAAGTCTGCTTCAAAAATAGACTTCCTTTTGTGCACATAACTTCAGTTTAAATCATTCAAATGATGCATATACATTCTTACTATCTTTATGAAATCATAATTATTATAAGTTCTTAAACAGAACCATTAGATCTTTATTTTGATCACTTAGATCAAATATATGTCAAAAACTACCTTCCTGAAATGGTGACTTTGACATGATCAACTTCATAAGTTGATTTCTCTGAGAGTATAACCTGTTTTGCTAAATGCTTTTAGCCAAAGCTTCCTTATCTTATAACTCAAACCTTGAATGTTCAAACACAAGAAATTTTCACTAAGAACTGAGATCAAATCAAATCTTTGAGTAGAAAAATGCCTGATTCTAAGACCTTCACTTGCAGACTCATACACACAACCTGAAGAGGATTACATCATCAAAATTTGATCATAGCTTGATTAGCTTCTGAATTAGATGTGTGAAAGATTTCTTGATCGACATGATCAGGCTAAGAGAATTCTAGGATAGACTCATCGTTAATCTCTAGAGAGGACTCTCTACACATTTATCACTAAAGAACTTGAATTCTATTAACTATATTCTCATCTCTACTTCATCTCTTATATATGTCACGACTATACATGATTTATATATACATATGAGTATGAATTCATCATTACATCAAAGTGTTTATGAAGTATTTTTCCAAATTTCATGTACATAAGTATGTAGAACATCTCTTCTTGAATCTTCAATTGACTTCATACTTTAAGATAAACTCTTTTCTTCATTTCTTCACTCCTAAGCTTCATGTAATCATCAACTGGTGATTGTCATGCTCCAACAGGACCTAGACAAATGAACTCTTAACCCTAAGATCAACTCCTTTAAATTACAACCATTGGATTTATCAAAGGGATGGCTAGAATTGGTTCTTTATATGATATCTAGGGCAAAGGGGGGAAAATAGGGGCCTTTGTTCTCTATCATTGGATCTGGGGCTGATGTGGATCGTCGCATCAGTGCGCACATCAATTTGGGTAAGATAGCTGTTATTTTTTTATGAACTTTGCATTATTGATCTTTGACCATTAAAAAAGGCTTATGTGATGAAAAACGCTTATGTATCCTCCTTGCTTTAAGCTTTGGTGCATCTCCACCCTTGAATGTGAGCTAATCTTGATCGTACAACATGGTTCAATCATTGCTTGCCATGTGGTAGCCCCTCAAGCCTTCAACTTGCTTATTCTAGGAAATTGCGATGACCTTGAAAATTGGATTTTGTGCTCTTTGACCCTCCAAATAACCTTTGATGAAAATAAAAAGTTTTAGGGCTATGTTTTGAAAGGTCTCCTGTAGCAATATGCAAAAAAACTCACATCCGAATCTCCGTTATGCAAGTTTGACTACATTTGGAAGTTTCCAATGTGGCATTAAGGTGTCTAGGAAGCTCTGATAGCCTTAAACATTTGTACAAATATGTAACCACATATGATCTTCATACATGCCAAACCATATGCCCAAAAAAAATCCTATTCAAGATTTTGTAGCGTCTAAGTGGAAAAATTAATTTTTTTACAAAATGCACATGGCATATCAATGTGTTAGAAAATTTATTTACGTGTGAAATTCAGGCTATAGACTACCTTTGATAGGCTTTACAAGTATATGAATTTTCATGTGATTTGGTGACATTGAATTTTTTGCCCTTATTTCCAAAATTTGACCAGCTTTGACCACTACCTTGGATTTGCTTGATTTCTTCCAAAGTTTGCACGTGAACTCCCTTTGAAACCCTTGAAACATCTTGGACTTCTCAGGGAATTCTGGCTACCTTCACCAAATGTGTTTCATGTAGGCCTTCATGAGTGAGAGAGGAGAGAAAATCTCGATGACATTTGCCCCCACAAAACTTGTGTTTCCTCTGGAAGCGCCACTCTAGTCTCTCTGAAAAAACAAAAAATTTTAGGCATCAAATTTTTTTATAGAGAACATAAGAAACACAGAAGAAAAAATTGATTATATGCATGAATGAGTAGGAAACATGACATGGAGAAAAATTTGCATGAAAGGAAGAATTCAAACAAGCAACATGAATATACATGAACAAATAAGCAACATCTATGCAAATGAACAGGAAATATTGACAACATGTAAAGAAAGAAAACAAACAAGCATCAATATGAAGTGGAAATAAATGTATTGAGTTTTTTAGGCATCAGTTGCTCTCATATTGAAGAAAAATGTGTACCTTTTTCATAAAGCAATGTACCTTAAATATGATTATAAACAAAGATTTAGGATTTTCAAGAGACATCTTTCATCTTTAGCTTAGTTTAGATCAACTTCTTTTATACATTAATATGAATATGTTCTTTCTCTAATTACAACATGTAAATCTAACTAAACTCCATTAATGCATAAGTCTACCTATATAGCCCATGCTTTAGCTTCCTTTGTCTTTCCTTTTTTTTAATGATGATTCAGTAACTTTATGGTTACATGCATGTTTTCGGGTGGAAGAAAGTCTAAACTTCCTAGTAACATATAGAAGCTTATCTCTTTTTTTTTATGATGGGGAAAAATTAAACCATGATACAAGGTACAACCATCTTTTATGATGGAGAACAGTCGTTTAAACTCTGATACAAGTGTTGTGATGTGGACTAAGGATATAGAAACATGCATTAGTAGGAGCTTGGACTTCAACAATTATGCTTCGATATAGGATACATATGCATGTTTATATATGAAAGTCATATTACCAAAATAAACCTGCAAATCAACATGCCCTATCTTTCTATAATCCTAGATTATAACCAATTTCTTAGTAGATAAATTACTACTTAAGATATAATTTTACACAAGTAGAGAAATCATCATTTGCCCTTTTGACTCAAGTGATATGGATATGCAATGCAATGCAAAGATTGAAAAGAAACATGCATGAAGTGAAATTGAAAACAAACAAGAATGGGAAAAATGTGGAATGAACTTGAAAAAACAAAGCAGCATGAACTTGAAAAAGATTTGTTTTTAAATTTTTAATTCATGGATACTCTTGTTTATGAATCGGCCTCGTTGTTGTCATCTTCTTCAATGTCCTCATCCAAAAACACTAGCCATTATCAGATTTCTTGAATTGCTTTATCTTTTTACCTGCAATCAAAGTTTTTAATGCAACATCATTTAATTCACAAAGAGCATGCGTACTATTGTTGTTGATGTTTGATACAATGTATGGCCCAAACCGTCATTGAATGAGCTTTCTGCATGCACCATATTGAATACTTTCTTATGTCTCTCCATTCATCTTTGTACTAAGACTCATGAAATTGCTCATACTCGTATATATGTGGAACATAGTCAACTAAGTTCACATTCTTTATTAGGTCACTTTCAAGATCATCATCAAATCTAGCTCTTGATAACATATTGGCAACTAAATTTGACTTACCTAAAATATGAGCTAACTCAGGATTTATGAACTTAATATATGAGATCCATCTAAGCATGGCTATATCAGGAGATGAACAATTGTCTATCATTCCAATGAGAGGCAAACAATCAGTCTCAACTTTGACATTTGCTCCAATGAAATATTCTTTGTTTGTTTCCAAAGATGTTACCATACCCCATAGTTCTCGTTTAATCTGTTAATTTTGTTGTGTTTTCAAAGCTGTTACCATACCCCATAGTTCTTGTTTGATCTGTTACCATACCCCATAGTTCTCATTTGATGTGTTACCTTTGTTAATATATTTAGGTAGTGATGTGCGTGAACACTCTAGGACCGCCAGGGCACTTTTTTCCCTCTTTAGGAAGTTTTTCTCCCAGCTTGTATATACACCTATTGCCCTAATGGGCTACATATCTTTGTACATTCTAGTGGTAATACATTCAGTATTGTGTGTTGTGCTCCAAGCTTCTTCTTCTTCTTCCTTGTGCTGTTTGCATGCTTCCACAGACGTCTAACTCCAACAATTGGTATTAGAGCAGGTCGTCGCTTCATCTAGGGCGTCCTCTACACCTATCCAATTGTAGTCTCAGATTTGCATGAAATTTGGTGAGCATACTCGTTTCAGCTTCTAAACAAACTATCGTGGTTCTTGTTTAGGCTATTTCATCTTTTTGTGCCAAAGTTATATACCTATTTCGGTTCTCTAGTATAAGCATGTCCAAGTATGCTACACGTTTAGCAGAACTTGTCTGGGTAGTTCTGTTCAACTTTTTGAGATACAGTCAATTTTCTGCATCAAGTATTTTAGTCACTGGTCATGGCTCAAAGCAGTGATGTATTTCGTATGTTGGCTATTGAGGATAAGTTGGATGGTACCAACTACCCATTGTGGGCTTATATGATGCGACATGTATTGGTTGCAAAAACTGTGGAACATTGTGCACGGTGTTGAAAAAGTTGGATCAAGGTATTTTAGTCACCGGCCATGGCTGAAAGTAGTGATGTATTTTGTATGTTGGTTATTGAGGATAAGTTGAGGATCAAGTTGAAAAAGTTGAAACATTTCTGCATCAAGTTATTTTAGTCACCGGCCATGGCTGAAAGTAGTGATGTATTTTGTATGTTGGCTGTTGAGGATAAGTTGGATGGTACCAACTACCCTTTGTGGGCTTATATGATGTGAAATGTATTGGTTGCAAAAGGACTGTGGAACATTGTGCACAGTGTTGAAAAACGTCCTATCACTCCTACAACTGTTACAACTGCAGGTACTGAATCTGATGCAGAAGGTGTTGAAGATGATGATATTGTGCATATTCGTGTTCATGTTGCAGTTTCTGCTACACCCACTGCAGAGTAGATTCATTGGGATGGCAGAGATGCTTAGGCATATGCATTGATAGCTTTGTCTGTCAAACATGCCATTATTCCTCACATTTGCTCTTGTAGAATAGCTAAGCATGCTTGGGATACACTTACCACATTGTACCAAGCTAGGAATGAGGCTCGTGTTGCTTACCTCCGAAAACAATTGGAGAGTGAGCACATGGATGAAGGTGATTCTATGGATAGTCTCCTAACAAAGATCAAAGACTTGAAGGAACAATTGATTTCTACTGATAAAGTTATACCAGATAGCTCACTTATGCAGACCGTTCTGAATGGTCTTCTTGATTCATATCAGAGTTTTGCTTCTACTCTTCGTTGGATGAAGAAAGGCAATCCAAATGCCTTGTAATTTAAGGAGTTAGTATCTGGTCTGTTGCAGGAAGATCAATCCATGTAGAACAGGTCAATTATGCATGTTGTAGATCAAGCTTTCTTGGCTAGTCAGAAGGGCAAAGGAAAATGGAGCTCTTCAATTAGTAAGCAGAAATCTGCTAATTCTGCACAATCGAAGAGGGAAGACAAAGATGAAAAGAAACCATAAAAGCAGAAATTATTTTGCAAGTACTATAAAGGAAATGATCATATCATAAAGAACTATCCAAAATTGGCTGCTAAAGAGGCAAAGAAGAAAGAGGCTGGAACGGTAGTTGTAGAAGCCTGTACACCAAAAACAGAGTCTGCTAATCTTGTGCAAGAAGAAGAATGGGTGTTTACTACTATTTGAACTTTTGACCCATCTTCTCATGAGCAGTGCATGTCTACAGTAGACTCAGATGTTTGGTACTTTGACAGGGGAGCAACCAAACATATTACCTCCCACCGTAGTTTCTTATCTTCACTCGAGCCTGCCCCTATAGGGAATACTATTACATGTGCCAACAAATCCTCTTATCCTATTATGGGAGTTGGTAAAATCATTTTGACTACTATTGATGGTAGTTCTTTAACTTTGTCAGATGCTTTCTTTGTGCCAGGGATCAAGAAAAATCTGTTATCTGTCAAAGATGGTGATATTTTGCATATTCCTATTCGTGCTACAGTTTTTGCTGCACCTAGTGTAGAGACAATTCGTTGGGATGGCAGAGATGCCCAGGCACTTGCTTTGATAGCTTTGTCTGTCAAACGTGCCATTATTCCTCATATTCGCTCTTGCAGAACAACTAAGGATGCTTGGGATACACTTACCACATTGTACCAAGCTAGGAATGAGGCTTGTGTTGCTTACCTCCGAAAACAGTTGGAGAGTGAGCACATGAATGAAGTTGATTCTATGGAGAGTTTCCTAACAAAGATCAAAGACTTGAAGGAACAGTTGATTTCTGCTGATAAAGTTATACCAAATAGCTCACTTGTGCAGACCGTTCTGAATGGTCTTCCTGATTCATATCAGAGTTATGCTTCTACTCTTCGGTTGATGATGAAAGGCAATCCAAATGCCTTGTCATTTGAGGAGTTAGTCTCTGTTCTATTGCAGGAAGATCAATCCAGGGAGAAGAGGTCCATTATGCGTGTTGCAGATCAAGCTTTCCTTGCTAGTCAGAATGGCAAAGGAAAATGGAGCTCTTCTACTAGTAAAATGTGCAAATGCTGCACATTCGAAGAACCAAGACAAAGATGAGAAAAAATCAGAAAAGCAAAAATTATTTTGTAAGTATTGTAAAGGGAATGATGATATCATAAAGAACTGTCCAAAACTGGCTGCAAAAGAGGCAAAGAAGAAAGAGGCTGGAATGGTTGTTACAGAAGCCTCTACACCAAAAAGGGAGTGTGCTAACCTTGTGCAGGAAGAAGAATGGGCATTTACTACTGTTTGCAGTTTTGAACCATCTTCTCATGAGCAATGCATGTTTGTAGTAGACTCAGATGTTTGATACTTTGACAGTGGGGCGACCAAACATATTATCTCGCAGCGCAGTTTCTTCTCTTTACTCGAGCCTGCCCCTACAGGGAATACTGTTACATGTGCCAAAAACTCCTCTTATCCTGTTATGGGAGTTTGTAAGATCATTTTGACTACTGATGATGGTAGTTCTTTCACTTTGTCAGATGCTTTATTTGTCCCAGGAATGAAGAAGAACCTGTTATCAGTTTCTGCATTAGCCAAGATTGGCTTGGTTGTGAAATTTGTTGATGACAGGTGTATAGTTCATGATCTGTCAAATGGCGATGTGATTATTGCTTCTCTCATTTTATGTCGCAGGATGTATAAGTTCATAGACTATAAAAGATCTGTAAATGATTTGGCATGTGCAATAAATGATTGTTAGGCTATGTTAGATGCAAAGCTTTAGTATGCACACTTTGGTCATCTGAATTTTGCTAGTTTGCTATGCCTACAAAAATATGAAATGATGTCCTCTTTGCCCAAACTTGAGGCACCTAGAAAACATGTTTGTGAAGGCTGTATTCTGGGCAAAATGCAGCGTTCATCCTTTCCAAAAGATGGGTTCAGTTCAGGCTACTCAGAAATTGCAGCTTGTACATAGTGATGTCTGTGGTCCTATGCAGAAACCTTCTTTCGGGAATTATCTTTAGTTCGTGACTTTCATCGATGAATTTTCCAGGCATGCATGGGTATATCCATTGAAGGAAAAGTCCGAAGTGTTCATGTGCTTCAAATAACACATAAATGCCCATCAATAAGAACCTTGTTGACACCAAAAATAGATTTTTCTATGGAAAATGTGAGACCTACCTTTTCAAATCTTTGAAATATTTGTTCACAATCAAAGATATGATCAAGAACAAATTAACGACATCCATATGAATCTAAAATAATGTCCTTTATACATTCCTCACCTCCTTTAATTGGAATATCATCAATGAATGGCATGGTTATATGAGGGATAAAATCATGTAAGACGATATTCATAGCACTCATCATATGAGCCACAAAAATTAGTCACTCCTTGTGGTAAGATACACATTGGCACAAAGCATAAAGGAGTTTTCATTGTCGTTATGTCACAACTATCAATTGCTAATTTCAATTGGTCATACCTAAAATATAAATCACCCATTGAATAGATAGAATGTCTTGAAAATGATTCAACAAACTCATCTACAATGGGTCTTGTTCCTACATTCCTTATGGTGACTCTATTGACGAGTTGAAGATCTTGAATAAAACCTAGTTTCCCATTCTTTTTAGGCACAGTGAACCATCTATTTGAGTAAGGTGAAAAAGATGGCTCAAAAATTCTCATGTTTATCTTTTCCTTAAGTAGTTTCATTAGCTCAAGTAACTAAGCCTTTGGAACTAGTATAGGGTGAAGATTCCATGGAATATGTGGAGTAGTGAAGATTATCATGGATGCAACTAGCTTAGGATCTATGCAACCAATCTCATGAGGATACATAGTAAAGGCTTTTCCGTGGCTACGTACGACTCTCAAATTTATCTCTCTCTGTTGGAAAAAGAAAGTCATCATTTGTACCAATTTTCACCTGGTTGATTGTCTCATCAGTGAATGCATGTCCTATATTTTTCTTATCCCGAAGAATTGGATAATTTTTCACATCAATAATTTTCTTGTTACTTCCTTCGGCTAATGGTTGAGCTATGGGTTTGATTCTTTTGTCTATAGTTTTGTACTTTGTTTCAACTAAGGCATCATGGCTTTGGATCTATTTTGAGCCCTTTTCCACATTGAGAGCATACTCTAGGATTAGAGCATGCTCATCAAGGGAAGAAAGAAGAATGATGTGGGAATTACAATTTTGCTGAAGACATAACTCTAACTCCTTGAGAGTAGAGAAACAATGAGATGTCTCAATCACATGCTCAATGTTCTCATCATGTTCCATGATTTTGTTGAATTTATAATTGTTTTTGAGTTTTTTGGATAAAAGACTTGGACAATTGACTCTTATGAAGAAAAACTAATCTATAATGTGGAAAACAAAGTGACAAACTATTATGTCTATATGAATTTACTCTTTAGATATGATTCTTCCTTGACATACAAGTTTAAAAAGAAACACTTAGTCTTTTTTCCATACAAGTTTTGTTCTCTTAGAGTTTGCAAAGTCTTCTTGCAAAGTCTCTTAGAGTTTGCAAAGTCTTCTTAGAGTTTTCAAAGTCTTCTTTAGAGGATACAAATATATCATCATGAATCCTAAGATGAATTTGTCTGGGTAATCATGAAAAACATTTTTCATCAAGCACATAAATAAGGCAGGAGTAGTTTTTAATCCAAAAGGTTAATAGTGGCCATAATGTGTTCAAAAAGTTATCTTGGGTATATCTTCTATTCTGATCCTAATTTGGTGATATCCAAATCTTAAGTCAATCTTAGTGAATACTATCGTCCATAATTAGGAAGACTTTGATCATTATCTATTTCATCCAGATTGTTCACGTAAACTACAAATGTTCTACATCCATCACATATAACTCTAATTATCTGCATAGCAATGAGAATAGGATTAAGATTATGTGCATCACTTATAATGTGGATAGATTCATCATCTAGCCTTAAAGTTATTGTTCTTTGTTCGAAATAAATTGTTGTAGAATTTTGAACTTACTAATCCATGCCTATAATTGCATCACTTTGTTTCATTTCAATCACATGTAAACTTTTAGAAAAACACCTATCAGAAAATGTAAATGAAAGGTTTTGAATGTAGTCTTTTGTATAGTGTAGTCATCCATCGGCCATCTCTAAAGATGTTGCTATTAACATATCTAGGGGGTATTGCTAGATTATCTACCAGTTTGAAAGATAGAAAACAATATATACTACCTCAATCGATAAAAACTTTGATGCTATGCATAGAAATTATACTTGAAATCATAATTATAAAAGCCCTTAGGAAAGAACTAGCCACCATGCAATGTAAAGTAGAGTTAGGGCACTTACCTTCTCCATTTGCTTTCTCAATTGTTGCACATTCCTCAATGATGTTTATCACCTTTGACTCTGCAAGACCAAAGATTGCCTTGTTTTGGCACTCATATGTCGGATGCCCTTAGGATCCAAACTTTCTTACAAGAAAAGTAAGGAGTACAGGTAAGGGTGTGTAAGATGCCATATTGATTCTCCCACCAAATAAAAAGATGTGTTGCTAATAATGAAATTTTATGTTTAGGATATTCTGATCATGTCTGCAAAATTTTGTAGCAATAAGATGTTACATTATCTCTCCAGAAAGTTGTCGCATGAAATTTGTGTATTAAATTTGATCATGAAGATGAAGGAATCTAAAAAGGTGTTGTATGAGAGAAAGGTAGAGTACTCTTAGTAGAAAAACTTTACCTCATTGAATTTTTTGTAGTTCCTATGGTTTATTTCTCATTTAGTCCCATGAAGATACGCAAATGAAAAGATTTTTCAAGTTTTTAATCTCTCTAGAATTTCCAATTTTGTAGGGCCCAAAAGTGATATCTAGAAGCACATAGATACATTGATGTAGATTGGGCTGGTAGCACTCTAGATACAAGATCCAATATCAACTTAAACTATTCTTGATTTGGAGTGTAGTTGTTGCAGAGCACTAAGAAGCAAACCACTTTTGCTTTGTCGAGTACATAGGGTGAATGTAGAGGTGCTGAAATAGTATCATGTGAAGTGTCATGGCTTGCAAGGCTATAAGCAGATTTAGGTGTGGAAGTACAGAAGCCTATGATTGCATGTGCTACTAGGATTGTAGATACATTTTAGTGGTTGGGGTTGTCAAGAGAAATGCCACAAAGAAGAAGAGATTGGTTGGGGTTATCAAGAGAAATGCCACAAGGAAGAATGATTCTCTTCTTCTTCTTCTTCTTCTTCTTCTTCTTCTTCTTCTTCTTCTTCTTCTTCTTCTTCTTCTTCTTCTTCTTCTATTGCATAGAGTCATGTATAAGAATGAACTAAAACAACAATAAAAACAATACAATATATCAAGAGCACTACATAAAGAAGTCCCTTATGTCTACAAGTGGGTGATTTGGAAAGAAACAGATATTCCATCACTCTCAATACATAAATGTAGTGAAGCTCAATGAATTTATGCTTGATATATACCGTTGTAAGCACTATACACATCAGAGAAATGAAAAGTGGTATGTATCATCTTGGATCACCACATGTTTAATTTGGTATCTCTCCTCGCCCCCTCAAGCTCAATGTCATATCTTGAAATCAAACCATCTTCATAGACGTCTTTGGCTTCTTTGCTCCAAGTGTGTTAGTGAAAATATCAACAACTTCCTCATCCATCCGAACATAGATAAAATCAATATCACCTACTAATACCTTCTCTTTGATGAAGTGATAATGTAGCTGAGTATGATTTCTTCTAGCTCAAAGAACAAGATTTTGTGTTAACTCTATGATGTTGAGATAATTAAAATAAACCATCATAGGCTTCTCCACTTTTACACATAAATCTAAAAGGAGCATTTCAAACCATGATGCCTCACATGCTCCCTTTGCAAAAAATCTATATTCAGCCTTTGCACTTGAGAAAACAATAGTCAGTTGCTTCTTAATTCTCCATCTAATAGTAGCACTCCCGAATGAGATAGAAAACCACTAGAAGGTATTTTATCTAAAACACATCTAGCCCAATTTGCATGAGTGTATCCATGCACTTGAAATTCTACACTAGCTTTAAAAAAAGCATAATCCAAAGTAGGATTCACATAGCTAGAGTGCATATGAGAACATCTAAATGTGGATTTTTGGAAACCTACATAAAATGATTCTCAAATCACATGGTGTAGCTTATATTAGGTCCTCTATTTGTGATATGTATTTAACTTCTAGAAACATTTTTGTACACATGAGCATTTTTCAATGGTTCACTTGAGTTAGTATCCAAATTCACATTCTAATCTAATGGCATACATATTGTCTTACAATCAGCCATACCTAATCTTAATGCCCAAAAAAGAGCACAACACACCAACATCTTTCTTGCCAAGTTCTTGCATAAGAGTTGCTTTACCTCATTATTGCTTTCTTGATTATCACCAAGTACAATCAATTCATCAACATAAATAGCCATAGTTATGATGCCATCATCAATCTTACTTGCATATAACGAGTGATCTACAACACACATAGAAAATATGATGGAAGTTAGATAACTTGCAATCCTTTCATTGTAAGCAAGAGGTTCTTGTTTGAGACCATACAAGGTGTTCTACAACCTATAGGAAAATTTAGGGTTCTTTGCATCCTCATATCCTTGTGGCTGATCCATCTACACTTCTTCTTACAATTCATCATGTAAGAAAGAATTATTCACATCCATCTGATGTGAAATCCATCCTCTTCTTTTAGTCAATGCAATAAGTGCTCTAAAATTATCCATTTGAGCTACAAGGCTAAAACCTTTCTCATAATTAATGCCACATGTTTGTGCATATCCTTTTTCTACCTACAATGCTTTATAACTACTTATGCTAATATAGAAATTAAGCTTTAAGTTGTAAACCCACTAGTGACCTATGGGTTTCCTTCCTTATGGAAATGGAGCTAGCTTCCATGTTTCATTTTCCATCAAATGAATCCATATACTCATACATGGCTTTCTCAAAATCTACATTTTCAATTGCATCTTCAAAAAAAGAAGGTTCAACATCTTGCACTACCTTGTTCATGTAGCCACAATGATGAGCCATGTAGCTATCATATGTTAATCACTAAACTAAATTTTGCATCCTCCTAGATCTTCTTTTTCTTGTTCCACTAAAGTTTGTATCATTTACATGTGCCTTTCTTACCTTGGAGTCCTCAAAGAGGGAAATCCAAGTTCCTCATCAAGGCTCTTTTTCAAATTGCTTGATTTTCCATTTATGTCTTGAAAGATTGTAGATGTTGTATTAACAAAAGCAATCTTTTCTTTAGCTTTCTTGGATTTCATTGATGAATTTGTTGGACTCAAATTTCCATGTAATCTTCCACTTCACGGGTTTGAGTTGGAGCTATTTCTAGGTGAGACATAGGGTCCACTCATTACTTGAGAGTCGACACTTCTGTTTCCAACATGTCCTTGTCCATTGCATAAACTTTGAGTATTTCTTTTGCATCAGCATAGATGCTTGATATTTCATCAAACACCACATCTTTGCATACCTTCACCTATTATGTGTTGGGTTGTAACATTATATCCCTTCTACTCAAGGGAGTACCGATGAAGATACATTTTTTTGCTTTTATAAAAAGATTCATCCTCAGGACATCTAGAACGTGTTTATATACAATGCAACCAAATACTTTCATTTGTGATAAGTTTAGCTTTTTACATGTAAGCATCTTTTGAGTGTTCTTTGATGTACCACAAGAATTCAATTTTTTCTCATAATGCGTACAAAAGTATGCAAAACCTCTACAAAATAACAATGAGGCATATTTTTCTCAACCATAAAGACTCTTCATAAGTCTTCAATATATATTTTTACATTCAACAACACCATTTTGTTGTGTTTTGTATCTTCATGAAAATTCGGTCGTCACTTCCATTTTGATGCATTTACCTTGCAAGAAATCATCAAATTACTCTTTGGAGAAGTATTCTCCCCCTCCATGAGATTTGAGTTTCTTCAGTGATCTACCTGTATGATTCTTGACATGTGCTAGGTACTTCTTCAAGCATTCAAACACCTCATTCTTATTCTTGATAAAGTACATACATCTACTATGATCATCAACAAACGAAACATAATACCTTGATCATGCCAATAAAGGTTTTTGACTTGGTTCCCCACACATCACTATGTACTAATTCTATGGATGTAGTATTTGTGGTTGAATGGTTGTCTTTGTGCCTTAAAAATATGAGATGCATCACATCTATTGACCATGTGTTGCTTTGATATGTTTGACAGTCCTACAACACTTTGATCCCTATATATATACATATACATATATACATACATATATATATATATATATATATATATATATATATATATATATATATATATATATATATATATATATATATATATATATATATATATATATATATATATATATATATATATATATATCCTTTAGGGTTCTTTCATTTACATGAGCAAGTATCTTATGCCACACTTTAAGATCTTTTAAGTTTTGAGATCCGAAGTTGAATAGAGCTATGTTCCTTGCTTCTCCTACTTCAAAAGTACAGAGTCTACCATGCTTCTCAGCTATGACTATCATCTTGAAGCCTTGACATCAATCTTCCACAAAAGCTCCATGTTGGGTGAACCTAAGTTGCAAGCCTTTCTCAACTATTTGGCCAAGAACTATTAGGTTTTTAGTGATAGTGGGTACATAGAGAACCTTACTTATAATGCTTCTCTTTCCATTGGAAGCTTGGACATTACTAATACTCTCCACATTATGCTTATTGTCATCCACTATTTGTAATTCATGTCTATGATTTGCACTTTCCAAGTGACATAGAAGAGCAATGTTGGTTGCAACATGGTTTGAACATCCTGAATCTTTGTAGAAAAAATGTTTATCTTCTTTACCTTCTTTGTGGCTCAGATTCATAAGGAGTGATCACTTCTCATTTGGTTGATCGAGTGAAAAATTGTTGAAGTCCCTAGTATTGTTAATCCTATTGTTCTTGTTGAGGTTGTGTCCACCTATGCCTCTAGTGTTGCCAAATCCACCTCTTCCACGTCCTTTGTGAGTCGTCACATTGAACCAAAAATTTTGAGTGGTGTGATCCGTTGGTCTTCTCATTGATGGCACGATGGCACAAGGTTCAACATTTTAAACTTTTAGTTTTTCATGCTTTGCTACTATCTTCGTCTCTTTCCACTTGCTCTTGTTTGCATAGTTAGATTGGGAAGTCTCTTCTTCATCATCTTCCTTCTTCTTGCCTTTATGCTTCTTGTCTCTCTTATTTGCATAAAGAGCACTTGTAGTATTACCTTGATAAGGGTCACCTTCCTTCATATTATTGTTGGCCTTTTGGTTGAAGATTTGTCCAAGAAATATATTGAAATTTCGGGTTTGTACATCCATGATGAGATCATAAGTTGTGGTGACAAATTTCCATTCCTTACCACTTCTAATTCCAGTCATAGTCTACCTCATGATTGCCTCTTCTTCAATCATCTCTCCGATGGATGCTAAAGTTTACTATTGTTGAAGAAAATGGTGCAGAGAAATGAAGGAACAACACAATGATGACCCAAAGTGTATGTATATTGCTTCAATGTAATGTTAAATGATTTGACTTCTTTATGTAGGCTCATCTAGGTTCCCACAACCTTTACAAGTGTATTTGAAATTTGAGTCAAGGTGGAATAGGTGGTTGAAGAGAATCAACTAAGCTTCCTACAATCTAGGAAACGTGAAGATGTAACCTCATCTACTTTTTGGTGATTGATTAATTTTCAAGCTCGACCACCTCAAATTTGTGGATTTTGTGTTTCCTTTTCTACTTTTACAAGTGTAAAGCTCTAGGTTTTTACATTGCTAAATGATCCATATAAAAGACTTATGATAAATACGAAAAAAATGAGCACAAATAAAAAGCTCTTCAATGGGAAACTTTGGTACATTCCACATGATGGTTTGATGAAGTAGAACAAATCCACCTCAAGCATAGTATAAGCTTGATGTTCCAATAATCTCCATTGTTGAGATATCATGATCAACTTAGAAGGATCAAGGATGCAAGTAGCAATTTTCATTCGTCTGAAAATGTATAGTGGTTACGTTGAGATATGCCATGAATACTTTCAATGAGATTTATGAGATTTTTCTACTAAGAGTGGTGGCACATTTGTTTCAATCCAACTCACTCATTCGTGAACATTATGGATTCCTTTATGTAGTGCTCTTCATATGGTTGTTCTTCACTGAGGATCTGAGATTATTGTCAAATTTGGCGTGTACATAGAAGCTACCAAATTAATTTTGATACCTATTCCATTAAGGTCACTATTTTTTTATAGGTGTTAGATTTGAAGACATTTCAACCTTTATTTTGAGTTTGCAATTTGGGGCCCATGAGAAAAATAGGTCAGTTTGCAAAATTGTAACTTATGCTCTATTTGGCATCTCTTAAATATTAGTTTCAATTGATTCTCAACACTATCAATACACAAAAATTGTGTTTTTCTAAGATCAAACAGTCAAGTCATACTGTGATAATGTTTAAGTATAGATACTCCTAGTATTTTTGACTACAGAAATGTCAAATGCTGCTAGATGAGTCAAATTTATGCATGATAAGTTGGACAAGAATAATTTTCATGCGTGAAGATCTAGAATGATAAATTTCTTGGTGGAAAAAGGCTACTCAAAGTACATCGAAAGAGAATGAAAACTCTCCATAATTTGTAGAGAGGAATTGAACTATAGACTAGTTGAGAGCCTTTGAAGAATGGAATCATGGAGCACAATAGGTGATGTGTTGGCTATCTCTTAGCATAGAAGATAGCATGATTGTGTACATACAAGATCCAAAACTCTAAAAGAGTCTTGGAATAGTTTGCTTAGATTGTAAGAGATGAGTAGAAAGCCATGAAAATTGAAAGTCAAGAATGAGTTGCATACACTATAGAAATGGAGCATGTGACAAGTGAACACACCTTTAAAATAAAAACCGTATATGAGTCACTTGCATCTAGTGTGATGAATGTAGATGATGATGATAAGGTTGAAGTGTGAATTTGTGGTTTAGGAGCTACATATATGTAGCTCATAACTTCTATTCAAACCAAGGATAATATTCCATATTCTATTGATCTTGTGTCCATGTTGGTAATTGAAGAAAAAACTTTAATAAGACTCAAATTATAAAGGAAAAGCTATATGTGGGTAGGTATCTCAGCTAGAGGAGAAGGCTAAGGCAAGAGCTTCAGATGTGGAAGAGGAAACAATCATGAGAACCAAAGTCAGTAACACACTAATGTAGAAGGTAGATGATGATTTTGAGGAAGGTGGATCCAAAGAAGATATATACATTTCAAAAGAAATTATTCAAGTAATGTTAGTAAGGGATGTTGGAATCATGTTAAGTCTATTCACTTTGAATGCGATTGTATGTTGAAGAACCAAATTAGTGGAGTACAAAAAAACAACTATGCATCCACTAGTGTAGATGATGTAGAGAAGTTATTCATGGTCCATAATCACATGATGAATACAACATATGTTGATGTTTCAAAATCAAACGGTAATGTCTAGTATGTTGATTTAGGTGCTTCAAATCACATGGCCAACCATCTATAATGGTTTGGTAGTTATTGGAAATTATGAGCTCCTAGATTTGTTAAAAACAAGTGATATTACATCATATCCTATAGAGCATATAAGATACATGGCATTATCAATGGAGGAGGGGAAGGTAAAACATCTTCTTGATGTATTGCATGTTCAAAATATAACAAAAAACCTAATTTTTGTTTGAAAAATGGTCAACCAAGATTTAAAAGTAAGGTGCAATTATCATGGTTTATATTTTGGAGAAATTTGACTACAATATATGTAGCAAGAATTAGTGAACCTCTTCTAGAAACTTTCTTGTTAGAAACATTCTTATTGAAACCTAATCTAGTCACATCTCAAATATCCAAAGATTGCAATTCTTTCCACAGCTAGAAGAAACTATCCGCTTTCTTAAATTCTATAGATGACTCTAGTTGGAGTTCAAATGATTAGGCCATTAACTTCTCTACGGAAAACTATAGAGGCACAATGTGATAAATTTCAAGCAACGATATTGGTTCTATTTTTTTTTGTTATTATGAATTGCTATAAATATGGAGAATCATGGCGGAATGAGTCAACTTATGAGTGGTAAGTTTAATGATAAAAAATTTAATGCTTGGAGACTCAAAATGACAAATTTCATGACGGGAAAAGGTTAGTGAAAGTAAATCCAACGAGAAAATGAAAATCCTCCATAGTTACCAGAGAGGACTAAGAATGTGTACTGTATAAGATCATTTTAAGAAGCAAGGATGGTAATGTAGGGTTATGTTTTAGCATATAGGATAGTATGATTGGGAACATATAAAATGCCAAAAATTCAAAAGATTCTTGGAAAAATTTGATCACATTGTATGAGACCAATTCAAAGGCAAAATTGCAACTAAAAATCAGTTGCATACACTAGAGAAAATGAGCATGTCATTAAGTGACTACACTTAAAAGTCAAAAGCATATCCAAGATACTTGTATCTTTTGGTGTTCATGAGGATAATGAGGATAAGCTTGAAGTGTGCTTTCTTTGTTTAGAAGTTTCATATTAGGAGTTTAGAATATCTATTCAAACCAAGGAGAATATTCCATATTTTGTTGATCTTGTGCCCATGCTAATAATTGAAGAAAAAAACCTTAGTGAAGACTCAAACTCTCAAGCAAAATATATTTTGTAGTAGGTATTCTACTCTAACAAAGGAAGAGGTAGACGCTTGTGGAAGAGGAAACAATACTTAGGAGCAAGGTCAACAACACAATAACGTAGGAGGTAGAGCAAAATTTTGTAGGATGGGGGAGCCAAAAAGGCGACAAACATTTTGAAGAAAAATGATTCACATAATGATAGCAAGCGATGTTAAAATTTTGGTAAATCTGGTCACTTTGAACATGATTGTAGTTTGACTAATCAAAATAACAGAAAGAAATAAAATAGCTATGCATCCACAAGTGTAGATGTTTTGGAGAAGTTTTTCATGGTCCAACATCATATGATGAATACAATGCCTTTTGATGTTAAAATTAGATGGTAATGTCTCGTATCTTGGTCCACGTGCTTTGCCTCACATGACTAGCCATGAACAATGGTTTAGTAGTTTGTAGAACCTCCCTCTTCATAGATTTGTTGAGACAAGTGATGATATGTTACATCCTATTGAGTGTACATGAAACATAGCAATGTTCATGGAGGGTTAGGTTCAAATTTGATGGTTCATATGTAGCAGAGTACACACACAATGGAAGGCTGATTTCCAAAAGGAATTAAGGAGTAGAAGTTTACCTTGAATGCAAAAAAACAAGCCTCTGGTTGGATTAGCTAGAACAATGCTTGAAGAAAAGAAGTTCTCACACAATTTATGGGCATAGTCAATCTCAACCACTATTTATCTTGTGAACATACTTCCTAACAAATGTCCTCAAGGTATGACTTCTTATGAAGCTTGGAATGGCAGAAATCTAATTCTAAGTCATTTCAAGGTAATTGGTTGTTTAGCTTTTGTACATGTACCTTCATAAATCATGCATTAACTTGACAAAAGGGAAACCAAGGAAATATTCACTCGTAATGATTCAACTCAAATGGGCTACAACTTTTATTATCCTACCACCAAGCAATTCACCACAAGCAAGGATGTTTTGTTTGAAGAACACAAGTCATGGTATGATGAAGCCAAAGAGAAGGTAAACCTACCATATGATCTTGATTTTGATTTCCATCCATTAGGTAGAAAGCATGATACACAGGTTCAAGATCCAAGAAGTGATACATCTGATGATACAAATGACAAGGAAAGAGACCACAAGCTCTAGAAGTCAATAGGAAAGCCTAAGATATTGCAAGATTGTGGAGAGTGCTCCAAGCATATTCCTAGAAGTTCAATAGGGGAGAAGAGACAACCAAAAATGTATGGATATCATTCTACATTGTTTTTTTACAAAGCATTCAATTTACTTGGCAAAAGATTCAATTTGGGAAGAATCTTCAACCTATGAAGAAGCAAAAGGTAATCCTCATTCAGAGAAGACTATGAAAGAGGAGATAGAAGCCTTAAAACAAATGGACAC
The DNA here is from genome assembly GCA_020310875.1 of Ceratopteris richardii. NCBI lineage: Eukaryota > Viridiplantae > Streptophyta > Polypodiopsida > Polypodiales > Pteridaceae > Ceratopteris > Ceratopteris richardii. The sequence goes on along the minus strand of CM035418.1, from coordinate 70,745,695 downwards.
TTGGGAGTTGCTTCAAATGCAAGATAATCTAGAGTTAATAGGTTTTGAATGGGTTTATAAGCAAAAATCAAATTCACATAGATCAATTTGGGGATACTAAGCTAGATTAGTTGCCAACTGATGTGCTCGAACTCATGCTATAGAATATGAGGAGACCCTCACACTAGTTGCAAAGATGACTACAATCAATACATTGCTAAGTGTAGATGCTGCAAAAAATTGGAGACTACTTCAACTAGATGTGAAGAATGCATTTCTAGATGGTCGGATAAGTGAGGATATATACATGATACAACCTCTACAGTTTGAAAATCCTAATTATACAAATTATGCATGGAGGCTCAAAAATGCATTGAAAGGATTGAAACAAGCTTCAGTTTTAGATTGGTAACCTATCTTCAAGATCAAGGTTCTAGGTCAAGAAATGTAGACCCTTCCTTGTTCATCAAGAAGGACCACAATCAGGTTATCTATTTGTGTGTATATATAGATGACATAATTGTGACTTGAGATGCATTGAATGACATACAAAGGGTCAAAAGGCATATGCAAGAGGAGTTCAAAATCATTGATTTAGGTGACCTAACATTCTTGTTAAGTATGCACCTCATATACATAGATGAGTGAATGTATTTGACTCAAAGCAGATACATTGAGGATCTACTCCTTAAGTTCAAAATGGAGAACACTAAACTTGTAGGTAAGCCTTTGGATATGAATCATATACTTAGTGTTTATGAAGGTGAGAAAATTGAAGACATTAAAGAGTATCAAAGCTTGGTAGATAGATTGATATATGCTACTCATAGAAGGGAAGATATCTCATAAAGTGTAGGAGTGTTCAGCCAATTCATGCACTCAATAAGAAGACCACACATGGATGCAACTAACACAGTACTTAAGTACCTCAAGGGAATAATCAATAAAGGTATATTCTATCCTTACCTTTGCGATTTGGATATCAAAATCTAATCAGATCTAGATTTGGTAAGAGCTAAGGATGATAGATGAAATACCTTTGGTTACTTTGAATTTGTAGGTTCAAAGCTAGCGTCATGGAGTTCCAAGAAGCAACTAGCCATTGATTTATCCTGAATTGAAGTTGAGTATAGTGGTTTCACCATAGAAACTATTATATTCAAGAGATGTACATGCTTGGAGGAAATAAAAGTTCCTTTCTCGGGAGATAGCCAAGGCTAGAAGAGAGTTCTATGAGGTACCTACTCATGATGTACATATAAGTAGAGGGACCTTAGAGAGAACTCTAGATGGTGACTAGGCAAGGGGTATAAATAGGCTAGGAGGTGATTCTTAGGTATTTCATTCTCCACTTCTTACATTTAGTATCAATGCTTAGAGAGAGCTCTTGGGAAATCTCGTTACCCTCTTTTCTCATGCATTTTTCTCCCTTCCCTTGGCTTGATGGGCGTGGATATGGTGAGGAATGAGTGTCCCAAGGGTGTATGTACACATTGAGAGCCTTTTTCCATGCATCCATGGCTTCGTACATGCATGGTGAGCTCAGATGTGAGGTAAGAGCATTTTTGTCGAACTTTTAAACTTTGATTTTCTCTCTTTATTTTTGTTTTTCCACATCTGCATGTGAGAGATGTAGAAAGTTGAATTCCACACACTTTGATATGCACCAAGGGGGTTCTGCTCTCACTAGCCAAGGATATACTGCTTCCAAAAATTCTACACCACATTCAACTTTGATTTTAAAGAGAGAAAGAGGAAAGATTCTTGAACTCAATGATACACACATAGAGGTTCATATGTTTACACACACACACACACTCATGTTTGCAGATATGATGACACACACATACATTAATGGTATTATGAATGTACATATGCATTTGATTATGCATCTATACATATCTGAGGTAGAAATAAATAAGGAGAGAGTGAGAGAAGAAGAAAAGAAACAGAAAAGAGAAAGAGAGAGACATACATGAATAGACAAACATGTATATACACTACAAGGAATACGCACATGTAGCGACGGTTAACGCGACAGAATTTCGTCGCTATAAAATTGCAACTTGCGTCGGAATTACCGTCGAGCGCGGACCGTCGATTATACGACGCAAAAAACGACGGTATTTGCGACGCTTCCGCCTAACGTCGCTTAAACGACGCTTGTCAAAGGCGTCGCTTAAGCGACGCTTTTTTGTGTCGCATAAGCGACGGTCCACACCGTCGTATAAGCGACGGTGCGGACCGTCATATACGCGACACTAAGCAAATGTCGCTTATACGACGACGTGTTGCATCGCTTATACGACGATCTGTTGACAGACAAAAATTAAAACGTTGGAGGCTCTGCAATCGGCATTTTCACGCATCCGATCGAAGAGCTCTCCAACGTTCGCAATTGCGCTGCGCTTACGAGCTGAAGCAAGTATATGCAGAATTGTTGTTTTGCTTAAGCTCTTTGTTATTGTCTCCCTCTGTCTTTGTTTCTCTCTTTCTACATCTTTCTCTCTTTGAATTTTCTCTCTCTCTCTAGATCTCTCTCTCTCTAGATCTCTCTCTCTAGATCTCACTCTCTCTCTCTCTAGATCTCTCTCTCTCTCTCTAGATATCTCTCTCTCTCTCTCTCTCTCTCTTCTCTCTCTTTATTGTAGGTTACTCAAGAAGCTAACCAAGCAAAAACTATGGATCACAATTGTAAGTACAATGTCTATTATTTGTAGATCATTTGAATTGTGTTATTTTCATTACATACCATACTCACACTTATTGATATGCACTCATACACTTATACATGATGAAGAAGCACACACACATGCATATACCTACATATACACATATACATGCACATAGAGTTATACATATACACACACATACACAAGAACATGCACATATTGATACATACATATACACTTATACATGCACATGCATATACATACATATACGCACACATACACATGCACATATACACATATACATGCACATACACACACATACACATAGAGTTATACATATACATGCATATACATATACACACATACACATGCACATGCACATACTCATACACACATATACACTTATACATGCACATGCACATACATACATATACACACACATACACATGCACATACATACATATACACACATACATATACACTTAGGTACACACATATGAATGAATTATATAATTAAAGTATTAAAACACATGCTTAATATAAACAATAATAACAATCAATAGAACAAAACTCTTCATTACACACAATTCAAAACATGACTGAAATAATAATACCATACACACAATTCAAAACATGACTGAAATGAAAAATATATAGATAAATATATATATATATATCAATGTAAATACATATAATCCAATGTCATAATCAACTAAAATCCTAATCATCATCATCATGATCATCATCATCATCAGCAATATCATGATCATCCTGATCTTCCTCATCCTCATCCTCATGATCACCCTGTGACAATCGAGATCGTCCCTCCTGTGTCTGTCTCTCCACCTCATCCATATTTGTCTCCCCATAATACTCCTGTATTACATATAACAAACATAAATCAATAAAATAATTAAAACATTCATAACAACAAAATAATTATATAAAATTTAAAAATACTCACAAAGGCATCAGGATGATCTTTTATATACTCGCTCAAACGCCGATATCCAAAATGTGTAGCATACTCGATCTCGTGTTTCGTAGGATATCGGCCATAATCCTTTCGCTGCAATGAAACAAATAAAAAACATTAGTTGCTTGCATTTTAACTAAAATAAAAAATATACTCACAATAACACATATACTTACAAACGTAGCTACAAAACCATTATTGCCCATTTGGCCTAAGTGCGATGTGTGGCCCAACTCCACTCTCTTCTTTGCAGCAGCCTGTTTATTCAAGGAAAAAAATACATAAATTAAATTAAAAAATTACTAAAATATCTAAAAATTATAAATATAAACTATTAATTTGTGTACCTTCTGCTGAGGAAACGACTCCTGAAGATGTAGCTGTCTACGAAAAAACTGCCACGACTCAGGTGGTATGTTAGCTCGCCTCTTATTTTTTTCGACCATACAATATCTCCTGTTAATTTAATCTCAAACAGAAAAAAAAGTCAGAATACATACACATATATACACACATATACACATACACATACACATACACATACCCACATACACAAATACATGCAAACATATACGCATGCATATATGTATATATATACACATATACATACATATAACATAAACACACATATACATATCCACATATATACGTACACACACATGCATGCATATACACTCATTCATACAAAATACATGCATTTATCCCACAATAATATGTGTTGTGTATATGTGAATATGTGTGTATGTATAAATGTGTATATGTGAATATGTGTGTATGTGTAAATATGTATATGTGAATTTTTTATTTATGTAGATAATCAAATTATTAATATCAAATACCATTATTTGTAGATTCTGATCAATCAGATGGAACTCCACCACCGTCTCCTCATCGTGCAACGACTGTATACTGTAAGTATATGAAATATTTAATTTTAACTATATTTGATGGATACATAACTTATATATATTTTTTTATGTTTCTTATGATGTAGATTCTGATCAATCAGATGGAACTCCACCACCGTCTCCTCATCGTGCAACGACTTTATACTGTAAGTATATGAAATATTTAATTTTAACTATATTTGATGGATACATAACTTATATATTTTTTTTATGTTTCTTATGATGTGCAGATTCTGATCAATCAGAGGGTACTCCACCACCTCCTACCCATGCAACGACTTCACATGTGTCCTCCGATAGGAATTATGATGAATTTTACTATCAAGAGCATATTATATGTTGGTGTAACTCTTGTTATGGCACGTATCGAAGACCACGATTGGAATGTATTCAACATGAGGCAGAGTATGGTACTTTTGAGCATGCACCATCACCTAGTCAACGTGATAATGCTTGGGTATGTATTTTCTATATATATTAATGTCATTTTTTTATTTAAAAACCATGTATAAAATCAAATTATTATTGATATACAGGAATACTTGCTCGATGATGATGATGATGATGATGATTTTTCTCATAATGTTAATATACCTCGTACACGTCATGGACTTGCTGTTCATCAATTACAAGCAGAGGTTTCTAGAAATCCTCTACCTCCTGGTTTAGAGAATGAAACGGCTGGAGATTATCCATTGCCAGCTCGTGATCGTTCTTTAGTACAAACATATGATAGAAGAAGATATGGAGGATGGAATAGAGGACCACTTCCTTTAGATGGAGAGGTTTTCAACTTTTGGGGTCATCGCTATATGATTGCTCCATCCACTATTACTAATGCTGGTCGTGGTCTCTTTATTGTAGAGGATTTGTATGTGCCTCCGAACTCTGAAGTCACTCTTATGTCATTTTGTGGTCCTATATATGGATGGGGAGATTGGCATCAACTTTCACGTTATGTTCAAAGCATGAGTACTTATGGAATATGCTTGAACGCAGCATCTCTTACTAGTAGAAGGATTTAGGGTTACATAATAGTTCAAGGACTAATTGCACATTTGAGGAGCGTGAAAATAGTCATGAATCACCATACATGAGTAGAGATGTATCAAGATACATAGTTGTCAATGCTATTACTACATTACATGCTGGTGATGAACTATTAGTGAATTATGGATGGCATAGACCTCCAAGAGCACCTTTTAGCTAGAGAGAATAAAAATTTTCTATCCATATTTAATAAGTTATATACTTAATTTTATATTTGAAGTTTAATTTTTATTCATTTATGGAATACTAATGAGTTTTATTTATATGTGTAGATTCCAACGTATGATGTTGATGATACTCGTCCACAACATTCACAATTACCAATAAGACCTCATTTATCAGAAGCTTCCATGAGGAGGCTACGCAAAACTAAGCCTGTGCAATATGCAAAGTTGAAAGATCTATATTCAAAAGATGATAAAGTACAAGATTTGTGTGACAATGATGAAGATGATGGCATGGCAGATTTTATTGAGGATTGGTATCAAAATGATAGTGAGAGCATGGATATTTCTAAAAATGAGAAATATCTTCGAGAGGAATGTCTAAAGCATGTATATGAAGGAAGTCATTTGACACGACTAAATGCGAGCTTACTTATTCTCAACCTTCAAAATTGTTTTGGATGGAGTAATGTATCTGTTTCGACACTATTAAGGTATAAATTTCAATTTTCTATCTATTTATATATATGTATATGCATAAATATATATACATATATAAATACATGTAGATTTTTATTCTTACTTTAGATAAGGTTATAAGAACAAGAACTTGAATTGAATGGAAACTTTTTGTCCGTGCATCTTTTAAAACTATTAATGCATCTTTCCAAATATTCGCAATGGTGACCTGGATGAGTCGCATGCACAGAGGTTACTCAAGAGACAACAATCTGATTATAATGGAGTAGTCCACTTTGTATCCTAAAGTTCAGATGCTCATCATTGACATGCAAGAGGTTTACTGCATACCCGAGAAATCCTGCTCTATCTTGACTAACCTCTATGCATGCGATTCATCCAGGTCACCATTATATGAACATATGTGTGAATTGACAGGATACGATTGTTTTGCGTAAATATTTTGAAAGATGCATTAATAGTTTTAAAAGATGCACGGACAAAAAGTATCTATTCAATTCAAGTTCTTGTTCTTACCTTATCTAAAGTAAGAATAAAAACCTGCATGTATATATGTATGTATATTTATTTACCTTTTTTAATATATCTTTTTTTGATAAACTTACAGGTTATTATCTGAAAAGTTTTTACCAAGTCAAAATATTCTTCCTACCTCACATGATGAAATGAAGAAGATAATCAACAATCTTGGTATAGATTATCAATGTATACATGCATGTCCTAACGATTGTATTTTATATAGAGGTGAATATGCAGACTCTTTGACATGTCCCAAATGTCAATCTCCTCGATATAAGGGTGAAGAAGGTAAAATCCCGAATAAGGTATTGAGACATTTTCCATTGGCTCCACGGATTAGACATATGTTTCAAAGCCCCGAATTATCAAAGCTTTTGACTTGGGGACATGATCACAAAAGTACTGATGGAATAATCAGAATTCCTCATGATAGTGTTGCTTTTCAGCATATTGATTCTACATGGCCTGAATTTGCACAAAATCCACAGAATCTAAAGTTAGGAGTTGCATTAGATGGGGTTAATCCAAACCAAAGTTATGGCCAGTTTTTGATAGACATCGACAAGAAACGACTTATGCATCTGCTCCTTGGGTACTTACAACAAAAGAGATACAGACTATCAACAATAGAATTCAATTGATCAAGACTCCTACAGGATATGGAGCATCGTTTCAAAACATGTTTACTATGGATGATAAGAGCTTATCTGGATTAAAGACCCATGACTGGCATAACTTTTTGAAACATATTTTACCTTTGGTTATCGATGGATGTACAACGAAAGGAGTATGAGATGTGATCTATCGTCTTGGATCACTTATAAGGTAATTATGATACTTTTATATTTAATATGTATGAATATTGGATATCTTTTATTTTTTAATTAACTTCTTTACAATTGTTTTTATGATTTGTATAGGTGGATTACATCCAAAGAGATCGATAAAAATTCGATCCCACAAAAAAAAACGTGAATGCAAAGAGCTACTATGTTTGATGGAAAAAGAACTTCCTACTTCATTTTTTGATATTCAAGTTCATTTACTAGTCCATCTTGTAGATGAGATAGAGATTGCCGGTGTTGTCAACACTCGATGGATGTTTTGGGTCGAGCGATTTATGGGAATACTAAAAGGTTATGTGCGACAAAGAGCAAAACCAGAAGGATCCATGGCAAAGGGTTGGATGCTTGAAGAGTGCATGTATTACGTTAGTGAGTACCTTGAAAGAGTTCATGAAGAAGCTCCACGTGCATCGACCAACGAGTCTTCTTCAAAAATAACAGATGAGGTATTATCAGGTAAGGGGGTTCCATTCTTATTTACATTTCAAGAAAAAAATGATGTTTCTACTTTTGTAGCATATAATAGCGAATGCATGCAAGCATTCGTTAGCGAGTACGAGGAACTTCAAAGTCTCCAAAGTAAAAGGCGAAAAAACAAAAGATCTAGACGTAATCTCGATAATAATGAGATTACAGATATACCTTCTTTCACGGATTGGCTATATAGTCGTTTGCAACACGCCAACGCAAATAAAGAAGAAATCTCAGATAAGCAAAGAGAGTTAATGATAGGTTGTGAAAAAAAGGTAATTTTATTAAAATATATATTTTATTTTTTTCATATATGTATGTTAGTTTCTATTTACTAATTGAATTTATTTTGCACGCTCGAATGTTCACTAATATGTGGGCTTTTGGACAGCATATTAGAATCAAAGCCATTGATTCTTTACGTAAAACAGAGGATTCTAGTATTGTTGCTTGTTTCAAGCAACTATCACGTGCTAGCTCAAAAGACACGAACCTTATAGATAGCGAACTTGGTTACGTAGGAACTATTGTTGGTATCTACGAAATTTCATTTTGTACATTCAAACAGGTAGAAAAAAGTTTATATATTTTTTTTAGAGTTAGTTATTTTTTTAAGCACCTAATAATGGGACGTTTTTGTTGTTATATATTTTGATAGGTCATTTTGAAGGTTGACTGGTATCGAGCGGAGTATAAAGGTAGTAATTCTACAAATAGAAAGGAATTATCTGGGTTTTGGGCAATTGATTCTTCCAAGGTAATGCGATCTACTAAAGAACCATATATTCTTCCTAGGCATATTGAACAAGCATTTTTTTATAAAAACCCAGATGCTCATCCTTGGTGGCAAGTCATTCATGTGCAACCTAGAGGTAGGTCATTGTTTGAACAATTTATTGTTAGAGAGATTGAAGAAAGTCCTCTTGATGATTCAGCATCAGATACTAATACATCAACATCTGGAATAGAAATTAGACTCATTATACGTGATAATGATACTAATCTTTTTTATGAAGAGGATAATTCTCTACATGCTGATTCTACTGATGAGGAAGAGGAATTACCAGAAATAGATATTAATCCACCAATAGATGATTTGATTCATGAGAACATAGATTTAACAATAGAAGAAATAAATGAAATCAATAAGGATAATGAAGATGAGACTATATTGATGGCTTACCAAAATGATGGCAATAATGAAAACATATGAGCAGATTAGATAGTAACTTGAAGCTTCTGAATGGATATCAGATAATAGGTTTTTTTTATTAACTTGAATAACGATGAATCCTACTAGAGAGATGAAATCATGTTCTTCTAAGTTAGAACATGAAGCTCGGGGGTATGCCTAATTATTTTATATATAGCTTTATCTTCGAGGAGTAAATTTTTATCATGTATGTATGCATATGTGTGTGTATTCATGTGTATTATATGTATACATATATTAGTATGCATATATAAGTATTTCATGTATATGTATGTGTTTGCATGTGTGTGATATATGTATACATCTATTCATGTACGTAATATATGCAAGTGTTTATAATTGTGTACATGTATATATGTATATGTGTCTATGTGTAAATATGTACATGTAAATATGTATGCATGTATATATATGTTTATGTGTGCATGTAGGCATGTACATGTATGTGTAAATATGTTAGTATGTATATATATATTTATGTGTGCATTTAGGCATGTATGTGTGAAGCATAATATATCTACTCCATTTTATATTTATGTATCCTATCTACATGAAGTGTATATATCTTTACATATATTATGAATCATGATCCTCGTTGATTCGAGTAGCTATATATAGAGGCATAAGGTTGGGAGGAGAGACATCTCTCTAGTAGGACGTCGGAGGTGTACATATACTTCAAACATATGGCTAAAAGGTTGAATTAGAGTTTTTAAATTAGGGATTTCAAAACCCTAATATCGAGATTAGTGCTCTCTGTCTCTCTCTCTCTCTCATATACATACATACCGTGCATTGTCACGACGATGCGCCATAAGTGTCCGCATCTCTTTTAAACACCATTTAAGAGACCACCCTGTCCCAAACTCCATCTCAAGTGAACTGAGCACGTACTTTTTATCCCTCTCATCATGCTCACTACAAAAATAAAAAACATAATATAAATAAAACATAAGATATATATTTCAATTTATATGTAAAACTTTTACTTACTTCCACGGTAAGTGGATAAAGCGCAGGTAAGAGTCGCATAGTGCACGCATTCTCCTCTTGAACTCCAATCCATTTCCTATGTATACAATATTCACCTCTGGCTCTATGTCGCACTCTAGTCCTAACGTGCCTATGCATGTCCTCATAGGCAACGTCTCTGCTCTGCTATCACGTGCTGGAGGTGGTATAGGTGTCCTGAAAATAGATAGATAGAAATACATAAAAATATGTGCTATAATATCATTAAAAAAATTTATGAAAAAAAACATACCTATGAGCAGATAGCTCTCTTCCTGCATGTGGATCCGCAGAAGAGCCCTCGTCTGATCGCATAAGCATCTGGATCGTATAATTCAGCTCCTCATCGGACATCTCTGCGTAGTCCCGCATTATGGCCCCTAGAGTATCTGACGGAACTCTTGCTCTCATAAGACTTTTTATGAGAGTGAGTTTCGCCTTTCTCTCTTTACTGGGATCCATAATACCTAACATATAAAACAAAATGGTTAGAAATCAATATATATATATACGTGTATGTGTGTGTATGCATGTGTATGTGTGTGCATGCATGTGTATGTGTGTGTATGCATCATTATGTGTGTATGTGTGTAGGTATATGTGTGTGTTGTCTATGTGTATGTGTGTGTGTCTATGAGTGTGTATGTGTTTATGTATATGTATGTATCTATGTGTGTGTATGTATCTATGTGTGTATGTGTATGCATGTATGTATGCATATGTGTGTGTATGCATATGTATGTGTGTGTATGCATCATTATGTGTGTCTATGTATGCATTTGTACGTGTGTATGCATCATTGCATGTGCATGTGTCTATGTGTGTATGTGTGTGTATATGTGTGTGTGTCTATGTGTATGTGTGTGTGTTTATGAGTGTGTATGTGTTTATGTGTATGTATGTATCTATGTGTGTCTATGTGTCTAAGTGTGTATGTGTATGCATGTATGTATGCATATGTATGTGTATGCATATGTATGTGTGTGTATGCATTATTATGTGTGTCTATGTATGCATGTGTATGTGTGTATGCATCATTACGTGTGTATGTATCTATGTGTGTATGTGTGTGTGTATATGTGTTTGTATGTGTGTATGCATGTGTGTGTGTATGCATGTGTGTGTGTATGCATGTGTATGTGTATATGTGTATATGTGTGTGTATATGTGTGTATGCATGTGTGTGTATATGTCTGTATATGTTTGTATGCATGTGTGTGTATGCATATGTATGTGTGTGTATGCATTAGTATGTGTGTCTATGTATGCATGTGTATGTGTGTATGCATCATTACGTGTGCATGTGTCTATGTGTGTATGTGTGTGTATATGTGTGTGTGTCTATGTGTATGTGTGTGTGTCTATGTGTATGTGTGTGTGTCTATGAGTGTGTATGTATATATGTGTATGTATGTATCTATGTGTGTGTATGTGTATGCATGTATGTATGCATATGTGTGTGTATGCATATGTATGTGTGTGTATGCATAATTATGTGTGTATGTGTCTATGTGTGTATGTGTGTGTGTATACATTATGACATTTGTATGTAAGCATGTGCATTATGTATGCATATAAGTATGTATGTATGCATATGCATATGCATTATGTATGCATATGCATATGCATATGCATGTGTATGCATATGCATGTAAGTATGTATGTATGCATATGTGTGTGTGTATGCATATGCATGTAAGTATGTATGTATGCATATGCATATGCATATGCAATATGTATGCATGTATGTATATGTGTGTGAATGTGTGTGTGAATGTGTGTACATGTGTCTGTATGTGTGTATGCATGTGTATGTGTGTGTATGCATCATTATGTGTGTATGTGTGTGTACATGTGTCTGTATGTGTGTATGCATGTGTATGTGTGTGTATGCATCATTATGTGTGTATGTGTGTGTATGTGTGTGTGTCTATGTGTATGTGTGTGTATCTATGAGTATGTATGTGTTCATGTGTGTGTATGTGTCTATGTGTGTATGTATCTGTGTGTGTGTATGTATCTATGCATGTGCATTATGTATGCATGTAAGTATGTATGTACATTATATGCATATGCATATGCATTATGTATGCAAATGTATGCATGTATGTGTTTATGTGTGTATGTCTCTCTATGTGTGTGTATGCATATATGTGTGTGTATGTGTGTATATGTGTCTCTATGTGTGTATGCATGTGTATGTGTGTGTATGCATGTGTATGTGTGTATGTGTCTATGTGTGCATGTGTGTGTATATACTATATGTGTGTGTGTCTATGTGTATGTGTGTCTACCTATGAGTGTGTATGTGTTTATGTGTGTATGTGTCTATGTGTGTGTATGTGTTTATGTGTGTATGTGTATGCATGTATGTGTATGTGTGTGTATGTCTCTCTATGTGTGTGTGTATGCATATGTGTGTGTGTATATGTGTGTCTATGTGTGTATGCATGTGTATGTGTGTGGATGCATCATTATGTGTGTATGTGTCTGTGTGTGTATATGTGTGTGTATGTGTGTGAGCGTCTATGTGTGTGTATGTGTGTGCACGTCTATGTGTATGTGTGTCTGTGTGTATGTGTGTGTGTCTATGTGTATGTGTGTGTATCTATGAGTATGTATGTGTTCATGTGTGTGTATGTGTCTATGTGTGTATGTATCTGTGTGTGTGTATGTATCTATGCATGTGCATTATGTATGCATGTAAGTATGTATGTACATTATATGCATATGCATATGCATTATGTATGCAAATGTATGCATGTATGTGTTTATGTGTGTATGTCTCTCTATGTGTGTGTATGCATATATGTGTGTGTATGTGTGTGTATATGTGTCTGTATGTGTGTATGCATGTGTATGTGTGTGTATGCATGTGTATGTGTGTATGTGTCTATGTGTGCATGTGTGTGTATATACTATATGTGTGTGTGTCTATGTGTATGTGTGTGTACCTATGAGTGTGTATGTGTTTATGTGTGTATGTGTCTATGTGTGTGTATGTGTTTATGTGTGTATGTGTATGCATGTATGTGTATGTGTGTGTATGTCTCTCTATGTGTGTGTGTATTCATATGTGTGTGTGTGTATGTGTGTCTATGTGTGTATGCATGTGTATGTGTGTGGATGCATCATTATGTGTGTATGTGTCTGTGTGTATATGTGTGTGTATGTGTGTGAGCGTCAATGTGTGTGTATGTGTGTGCGCGTCTTGTGTATGTGTGTCTATGTGTGTGTATTTGTGTGTATGTGTGTGTGTCTATGCGTATGTGTGTGTGTGTCTATGCGTGTATATGTGTGTGTGTGTAAGTGTGTGTGTGCGCATACCTGTCAACCGTCTCCCTTCTCTCTCTCCCTCTCGCGCGCGCTCTTTCTCTCTCTCTCTCTCTCTCTCTCGGTCTTGCATTTAAGGCCCGGCACATTTGAATTGAAATTTTTTTTTTACATTCTAGAGCATCGCATATGCGACGCTCTGCAGTTTGCCAACGTCGCTAAGTGCATCGTTAACTAGCGACGCTTTGGTGTTGCGTCGCATAAGCGACGCTACCGTCGCTTATGCGACGATGCTCGACCAAAAAAAAAAATCCGATTTTTTTACCGTCGCTTATGCGACGATTTCATCGCATAAGCGACGGTTTTCGTTTTTTTCCCGATTCGGGGGCGTCGCTATGCCCCCCTTTTTCTTGTAGTGATAGAACTTACATATATGAATATACTTATACACACTTTTATGAGAGAGAGATATGCATATGCACATTTTCTTTATGATTGGATCCATACAAGCATTCAAACATGCATATATGCATGTACATATGCATTGAATCTACATACATATATGCATAAATACCTATATAAATGAATATTCATGTGTATACATAGAATAACAAGCATGTGAATTTACATATCCTAGTTGATATATATATATATATATATATATATATATATATATATATATATATATATATATATATATATATATATATATATATATATATATATATATATGTGTATGTATGTGTGTGTGTTCATATGTATGTATGTATACACACACACACACACACACACATATATATATATATATATATATATATATATATATATATATATATATATATATATATATATATATATATATATATATATATATATATATATATATATGTATGTATGTATGTATGTGTGTGTGTATGTGTGTGTGTGTGTGTATTTATGCATAAGCAAGATAAATTATGCATTTGCATGCATATTTATGTATATACATCCATGTTTTATTCATAGCATATCTTCCTAGTCAAAGCGTCGATTATTGATTTTTAAATTGTAATAGAATATATACTTCAATAGCTTTTCAATGAGTTGATGGAAGATGTAATTTGATTATTTTTAGAATTGCTTTTGGAGCATTTTGTTTTCTAATTTTATCGAAAGAGTGAGGTGTTGCCCATATACCTATCTTTACTATCTTAACCATAGCGTCCTCATATGATATCCAAATCAAGAGATTTAACTTGGTTTAGATTTCACACATGACGGGCTACACACTTTGAGTGGCTAGATACCAGATTTTAGCACTACACCCTATATTTTCATAATTTTTGCGTTGGTTTTTAATTAGCGAGGGCTGCTTTTGAAATTAAACTCATGATCAGTTTAGATGCTTATCACTTTTTAATCATATTTAGCATTAGTTAGGAGCTGAATACATTGATTATTGCTTCTTTGTATACATGATTGCATTTTCTTATGTTCTTTAATAAAAGCATGCATATGTTTTCTCTTGTGTTTTTGGACTTTGTTTAGCAGTTGTCAAAAAAGAAGAAATTAATTTCAACAAAAAACGAAGATGTTACTATCATGAGGGCATGAAGTGCCCAACAATGTATTTTCCTTATATTTATTTCTGTAGGTCATGGAGCAAAAAGAAAGTGGCTTGCCCACAACTAGGCTTATGCCTTTTTAGTGATTATGTATTTCTTTTTCCTTTCCATTTTACTAGAAAGATGCTGACCAAATTTTTCTAATCGCATGGCGTTAGAGAGATATAGTGTTTGAGGGAGGATGTCTTTTATGTGTTTCCAAAAATAATAGCAAGAATAGATGTTCATGAATTAATGAATTAATTTAGTAAGTATAAAGATGCACGAGTGCATGAATACTTAGAATTTCCATTAAGAATGTCTTTGCTTATTTTCTCAAACAAAACAAGACAAAGGTAAGTGATCTTTTTTAGTGGATAGATTCCTCAAGAAAACTGAACACTTTTTTCTTCTAAAAAGCAGTCAAACAGCTCACCCCATATTGTAATTGGGATGAAAAAAGCTAGGCCTTATCCATTCATCCCATGTCGAAAATGACGAGGCAGAGAAAATGCAGGCACGTGTCACACCACGAGAAGCTGAATGTCAGCTCTCGTGAAAAAAAAAATATGCTACAATGTCCTACGTTGCAGCTTCCGAAGCAAAGTAACGTACTAGACAAGTCTACATACATAATATTCCTCTCGTTTTTTATACCTGTGTATATTACACGTATGTAAACATGTAAATTGAATGGCAAGTTGGATTTGTATCTGTTATGAGACATCTTACCCTACGCATCGAATTCGCCGCCCGTTCTTCATTGCACAATGGCTTCCTATAAGGAGGACCCAAGAACTCACTCTCTTAGCCACGAGGTAGAAGATGACTCGTTCCAGTTTTTTTGGAAAGTATAGGAAGATGAAACTCTGCTAGTGGTTGATAGCATGTGTGCAGGACCTGAAGGGTCCAAAGTCTAGATGCAAGCCATGATTCGTTCCAGCATTTTAAGGCCTTTGCTTCATCCATCTATTTGCGAGGAGGAAAACAATATCCATTTACTCTATACACACGTTGTAAAAGCCTACAGTACATGATTGCTCAAAGGATTTAACATTACATTATATACTTGCAAACTCCAAACAGGTTTAACACCAAGGATACTTAACCCTAGTCGGGGTCACATGTTTGAGACACCATGAACATGGGGGCAGTACCCTAAGGATGGATGATTGATACGTTTCCAAGCAAACCACAGTGCATGGCACTAACATGTGGTATTAAAGATGTCATTGCACTTTCCTCGTGCAAAGAAATGTGGTTTCTCATCATGCCACACAAACTGCAAAGGTAGGTATTTGCACAATCCAAAACATTAGGACCCCTCAATGTTACCTCTATTACAATGTGTGTTAATTGCTAGTAATGCAAGTCCGAAAGTGTAAGTTCAAGGATATCATCCATCATGAAAAAGATGATTTGTGTTGGAAATTAGGTGGGCCACAATAACAATATATCACAAGTTTATAGTATCTTCGAACACATGAACCTTAGCATACACAAGTTAAGAATCAGAAAGATGATGAGGGAGAGATAGAGAGAGATTAGAAAGGTTTTCAAAGTGTACTAGGAAGTTAAAGTGCTCGCCTACACTAACTTATATTCTAATGAGAAATTACAATGTGCGAATATGATACAAAATAACAATATCTAAATGTAGGCAGAAGTAGGAACTAGATACAAAAGATTGTATGCCTAAGAGGTATGAAGAGTGTGTGTGTGAGAGAGAGAATATGGAGACTATGAACCATTTAGAACTATTTTATAGCAAACCCGAATTCTCACTATGCAGATAAGAAACTAGCGAATGAGCAAGTGGGGACACATGTAGACTTGTTACTCATAGTATGTTGCTCATACGAACTCCTCGAGATGTCTCCTGATGTAGAGCATGACTCCTCCAAGAGTGTGAAACTCCTCGTCAAGCAAAGGACATTCTTCTTTCTCAACTCCAAGATCTTCTCCAAGATCTTCTTCAAGAATAGCTTGAAAAGATTTCTTTGTGAGTGATAATGAAAAATGAGCGTAAGGCCTCCTTATATAGTTTATGTACACCAATGAAAAGTACACCACAAAAAAGCTAAGTATCGCTGAACTTAGCAAACTTCAAAAAGAATAGATTTTTTTTTTTTCAAAAAATATCCACGAAGAAATAACGTTCCTTGTTGTTGTTCTCGTGCTTCATCGAGCAAGAATTGAACTCAAGTGAGTTCAGTGGGAGGCATTTGATCTAACCACTTTACCCACAACATTCTCTTGTGAAGAATGTACTAAAAAAATTAACATATGCCGTAGTCTGAGGAGTTTTGGGACTTTTGTGAACATTGTTTCCAACAATCCCTCCTTCAATGTCACAAATGCTACATGGTTCAATAACTTGCAAAACTTTTGCTTTTTACAAATATCTCTTGATTGGTTCCCACTAAATCTTAAGCTAACTGTATATGAACCTAGATACTTAAGAAGATGCAAACTAAATGTTAGGACGTGTATTACATAAATATATCAAGCAATCAACTACTTGAATATATAATGTAGAATCAAATGGTTATGAATCTACTTCCCACTCTAATGACACATTTACATCCATAGGTGTCTGCATAGGCTTGGAATCTATCATCTCAAACCTTTCGAATATTTTCTCAATGTATTTCTATTGTGTCATGTGGATATGCTCAACTCTGTACTTTAACTCAATCCCAAGATAATAATGTAAAATACCTAAGTTATTTATATCAAATGTATGCTTAAGTTGTCCTTCAAACAACTCAACCTCTAAATCTTTGGGACCTATGACAATTATATCACTTTGTAGTAAATCTTGAACACTAGCTAGCTCATTCTAAACTAAAGTAAGAGCTATATTATGAATTTCAAAATGTTCTCCATAATTTAGGTCCTCTCCTTGTCTGAATTCTGGTTCTTCTAGTGTATTCCTTCATACCACTGTCCTTCCATGTTTTAAATATCCACTTTAGTGTATCCTTGAAAAGTGATAGTATCATTTCTGGTTCATCAATATTTCTTTCTTCTAGAACTCTGAAATCTTATCCAACTTCATAAGTTGGAACTTAAAGAGGTATCAATGATGGACTAGGTATTGATGTAGGTAATGCAAATCTCTCTTCATTTGCATCTCTTAGGTTTTGAGAAGGTTCATCACCCCCCTTGTATGGTTGAATATAAGAATCCCAATTCCTTATGCAAAATGCATAGTCATCTGCTTTTTACGAAATCTGAGATCTCTTCCTTCTTTTCATAAATTTGACTTTCTGCAATATGTGCATTATGTGAGAGTAGGATATCACTTGTATCTAAAACATAGAACCTATGTCCTTTGATTTCAATTGCATAACCAATAAAGACCTATTTAATGGCTTCTACATCAAGCTTACCATGATCCTTCTTCTCAATGTGAACATAAGCTAGGGAAGCAACAACTTTGAAATAATTCACATTGGGATTATTTCCATAATATGCTTCATAAGGTGTAATGAACTTCAAATCTCTTATGGAGGACTTATTCAAAATGTGATTAGATGTATGTACTGCATCAAACCAAAACTTGGGAGATAGGTTTTTGGATGACATCATACTATGCATCACCTCAACAAGTATCATATTCTTTCTGTCTACAACACCATTTTCTTTTGGAGTGTAACCAATAGTGAGTTGATGAGAAATACCCTTGTTTTCAAGTGAAGAATTAAAGTCTTTAGACATGTACTCTCCTCGTCTATCGCTTCTCAAAATCTAGATCCTTGAGTGACTTTCATTTTCAACCATAGCTAAGAACTTCTTGAAAGTAGGAAGAACCTTTGCCTTCACTTTAAGACCGTAAATGGACAAATATCTTGAGAAATCAACAATGAATATAACAAAGTACCTAAAACCTTGAATGGAATCTATTATGATTGGATCATTCACATCTAAATGTATGATCTTCTACTTCCTTGTAGCTCTTATATATCCATGCTTCTTGAAAGGAAGTTGGTGAAGCTTTCCTTGAAGACATCCTTCACATGACACTACATGATTTGGTAAAGCAAAATTAGGCATACTCTTCACCATACCTTGATCTTTGATATTCTTGAGAGCTCTGTAACAGATATGACCAAATCTAGAATGTCACAACCTCATGTTCTTTTTAGGTGTAGTAGACCTAGCAACATTAGCATGACTAACTTTGCATAACACAAACATGCCACTTCAATTTTCACCTTGAAGTAGACAATGCTCCTCATCAAGTGAGAGGATTTGACATTAATCGTTCTTAAAAACAACTTTATAACCATTTGAGATGAAAGTAGAAATAGAGAGTAAATTCTTCGTCACATTTAGAACATAAAGAACATTGAAAATTTTGAAATTTCCACCTTCTCTTGACTTTAGGTTCACTTCTCGAACACATACAACATTCAAATCATGACCATCTCTAGTGGTCACTCTTCTATTTGAAGAGTTAGAAAAGGAAGAAAATACCTTTCTACAACTTTTCATATGCTTAGTAGCTCTAGAATAAAAAATCAAAGGATTATATGAGGTTGCATTTAATACTACTAATCAGAAGCTACCGCTTCAATAGTAACATATGCATATGAATCTATCTTTGAAGATTTAGTTTTCAATCATCTTCACTACTATTAAGTGATACTTTCTTCTTCTCATTACAGATCCTTGTTTTGCATTCTGTTATGCAATGATGTGGTTTCTTATAGTAATGGCATACTCCTTTCTTTGACTCACATGTAATCAAAGACTTTTCTTTGGGTGTAGAGGAAGCATTAGGAGAATGCCTCAAAGACTTACTTTCCTACTTGGATTACTAGCTCTTCTTCTTGATCTTTGTGTCATTCTTCTTTCCCTTGATGATGAAAACACAGCTTCATCATTCTCTTCCATACCCTTTTCTTGATCTTTATCTTAAAGTAAGAGGAATTGTAGCTCTTCAAATGAACTATCTCTCTCTCTTGTAGATAGAGATAAAGAAGTAACAAAAACATGATACAAGGATGGAAGTGAGTTAAGAATTGTGTTTACCATCTCTTCATTTGAAGTGTTCAGTCCAACATTGAGTAACTGATCTC
Source organism: Ceratopteris richardii (assembly GCA_020310875.1). NCBI lineage: Eukaryota > Viridiplantae > Streptophyta > Polypodiopsida > Polypodiales > Pteridaceae > Ceratopteris > Ceratopteris richardii. Next base: position 70,725,464 of record CM035418.1, on the reverse strand, counting down.
GTAAATCTTTAAGCTTCAAAATATATGTCTCCACTGACTCACCAACTTTCATCCTTGTTTTGGCTAGCCGTCTCCTTAGATGAGCTTTCCTACCAGGGTTTGTGATCTGATAGAGATTTTCTAGCTCTAACCAAGCCTCTCGAGAGATATCATGTGACCTAATTTGGGGGTATAATAGGCCTCTTGACTCCCATAGCAATATATGAAAGTTGTAGTGTATGCCTTGAGTCCCATCTAGATTGCTCTTCTGTAGGAAGTAATCTAGTAGTAGTATGAAGATGAAGCAACATCTTCTCCAACTTGTCTTCACCTTGGATCAGCGCCATTGAAAATATTCCATAGGTCCTTTGATGTTAATGGATTCACCATCATAAAAATCCACATTGGATAGTTAAATATGCGCTCCATGTTGTCTTCATTCTCAATTCTATAATCACTCATCTTGTTAAGGCTGTGTGTCAACTATGCTTTGATACCAAATGTTGGAAATGGGATGGGGCACAATATGAATATATCATAGGTTTACAGGATCTTCCAACACATGAAACTTAGCATATACACCTTAAGGCTTGAAAAGATGATGAGTGAGAGATAGAGAGAGAATAGAAAGATTTTCAAAGTGTACTAGTAAGCTAAAGTGCTCATCTATACTAAATTATATTCTAATGAAAAATTACAATGTGTGAATATGATACAAACTGACAATATCTAAATCTAGGTAGAAAAGGAACTAGATACAAGAGATTGTGTGCCTAAGATGTATGAAGTATATTTGTGTGAGAATATGGAGAATATGAATAGTCTAGAACTATTTTACAGCAAACCAGAATTCAAACTATCTAAATCAAAAGCTACAGAATGAACAAGTGGGTATAGATGTAGACTTGTTACGCATAGTGTGGTGGTGACACAAACACCTTCGGATGTCTCTATATGTGGAGCAAAACTCCTCCAAGAGTGTGAAACTCATTCTCATGTAGAGGACCTCCTCCGTGATCACCTAGAAGATCTTCTCCAAGAGTAGCTTGAGAAGATTGCTCCATGAGTGCTAATGAACAATTAGCATAAGGCCTCCTTATATAGTTTGTGTACCTCAATGAAAAGAACGCCACAAAATGCTAAAAGCCAAGTCTTAATAGGTGTTCCTTCTTTCAAAGGAAAATGACTAGACACAACCGATTCAAGCAAATAGATCAATCGGAAAATCTTTGATTCCCCTAATCGCTTGAATCAATCATACCAATAGCAATTGAAAAAAATGAAATCTGGTTAAAGAATAAGTCAATCTCATAAATGCTCTGAGGTAGCGATGACTTGTATGACCAATTCAAGCGATTGGGCAAGTCCATTAATCTCTGATTCCACTAATCACTCACATCAAACAACTTCCACAAAACATGATTATTTTTTACTACACATGATGGATTCAAGTGAATAGGTCAATCCAAACATCTCCGATTTCCCTAATTGCTTGAATCGGTCATCTCTAGAAGCTAGCAGGCTCACGGATAATCCCTTACACACCAAGTGAGCTCAAGGAGAAGAGTACTAAGTGATATCAACAAAAGAGGATCGGAGCTTGAAAACTGGTGGAAGTCGGCAGACGAGGTATGTCACAAAAAAAAGGCAAAAATGAAGGTAGGAGCTTAAATAGGTCTCATGCCGACTTGTCCGTACATGCCGCATGGCAACATCTGATTGGTCCAACTAATCTATCTATTGGCAATCCCAATGTTAGTTTCCATGTGTTAACATTAGTGTGGTGCACATCATTTGACCATTGAAACTTCAAATTCAAATTTGCCACATGGCACACATTCATTGGTCCACATCATATGACTGTTGCTTTCTCTCCTCGCCTATAAATGCCAGTTTCCTCGCTCATTTCTTATTCTCAACCTTCATCTAATTTCCATCTTCATAACCAAGAACTTCAAGCTGAAGTTCTATAGGTGACCGATTCAACCGATCATGCCTGTTGACTCCCTTTAACTATGCCTATTCGCTTGTATCAGTCGCCCTTTGAGGTGGAAGAGAAGGATGTAATCATTAGTGTTTCTCCATATGGAAAACTACTAGATTTTATGGTTCAAGAGATATTGAGAGTGAATCATTTCCGAGATGGAATGAAGATCGTTAATGCCACCTTTGATTTTGAAGCACTTGTGGAGAAAAGCAAGGAATTTCTTTCGGATGAATGGGAGACCTTCATTAGGATAGTAGATGGTCAAGAAGTTATCATATCTAGGAAGATGTATATTCACCCAGTAATTTTTTGGGAAGGATCCTTTGGATAGGACTAGAATCACTAGAAAATGCAGGAATATTTCCCCCTTGCTAAGTAGGATAAAAATTTGCCCTCAACACCAAAACAATTGTTGTTTAGTGCCCTTGAGCATAGGGTTTCTGATCTTGCTTGATCACATCTCAATTGAGAAAATTGATGAAAATGAAGATGATGAAGGAAAAAAGGGATCCCTAGAAGTTTTTCTTGAGAAATATTCACATGGTCTTCAAGTCAAAGAGATTGTTGAAGCAATTACCCCAAACCGTTTCAAGCATACATTTTCATTCAGTTTCAATAGTTTTAGAATGTCATTCTGACTCATAATTTCATTACAAAAATGAACATGCTCAAAACTGCTCCATGTTTAAATCTAGCACATTTGTTACATGATCTCTTAAAATTTTCATTCTCTTTTTCTTCTGGATAGATTTTTCAGTAAAATTCAAAACTAGTTTTACTCGTTTAGAATGCATTCTGAATCTTATAGGAGTTTCTTTCATTTGTTTGAAAGTTTTGAATTGAGAAGAGAAATTTGAAAACTTTTTTTCTAGATCCCTCTGATGTAAGACTCTCTGATGTTGTACATTTTGTAGATAGTTTATGTATTGAAAAAACTTCTTTGACATCTCATAGAGCTTTGAACAATAGCCACGTAAGCCATCATCACCATCTCCTACAAATCTAATCAGATCATGAGGATTATGAAAATGTGGATGCCTTCTAGTTTATGGATCAATGGGATAAAAAGCTCCATCTGCCCATATGTTGATATTTTTTTGCCTTCTTTGCGCAGTTCATCAAGTTCACAAGGTTGAAGAGCTTTTTGGAATACCTTTCTTGTTGTTGCATACTCTTGACTGATTGCAATGTTGATATGGAATTTATCACATAGACTTCAGCTAGATGAAAGGTCAATGAGAGTGTTTGGATTGAGGTTCTCCATGGCAAAATTGTTTAGATTCACAAGGAAAAGAGAAGCAGGTCTACTATGGAGAGGAGAGTAGAAAAGTGAGCGATGTGTATAGCCAAGAGTCAGGCTTTACCACATAGTTTCTGACTTGAAGTTGTTATGTGTGCAGCAAATGTACTTAATAGGTGTCCCACTAAAGCACTACAGTCTATCACTCCATATGAGGCTTGGCATGGTTGCAAGCTATCTGTTGCTCATCTGCATGTTTTTGGTTGTCTGGCATATGCATTAGTTCTTGAACAACATTATAGGAAATCAGATGATAACATAGTAAAATGTATTTCTGTTGGCTACAGTTCTGAAAGCAAAGGCTATTGCATGTATCATCCATCGAATAAATGCATTTTGGTTAGCCATGATGTTGTTTTTGTGGAAGATGCTATTCAGCCTTTACTTTCATGTATGAAGGAGACATGTGTTAGTTCCAAAGACATGTATGATACTTTGTTGCCTCTTTTTAGAGGTGGATAGTCTAGTGCTAGTCCTAATGAGGTAACTTCTTAGCCTTTACAGGTTTCATGTGATGATGCACATCATTCCATTTCTGCTGCAGATTTGCATGCACTAGATATCAAGGGTATACCGAGGCTGTTAGTGAGGAAAATGAACGGGTGCAATTTCTTCACGACATCGGTGTCACAGTCGGTATGTGCGTGGGTATAAGTGTCGGTATAGCGTCCGTATGAGCATGGGTATAAGCATCATTATTTCCAACGCTTATATTGATGCTTATACCGATGACTCTGCTAGGTGTACCGACCCACATACCGATGACCGCTGGGAGTACCGATGCTGATACTCATGACCATATCTGCAAAATATTTTTTGGGTAGAGTGTGCTATCTTTTGCTACAACAATGTTACCTTGATGTCGTTTAGCAAAAGATAATACACTCTGACCTACCCTAAACTGAGTACATGTGATATGTACTCTAATGGCAACCAAAACATGATTTTATATGAGCAAAAATGAACCATGAATCATGTACAAAAAGTTGTATATTCCATAAATGAAGGATGTATAAGAGTGTGGCAAAGCACTTCGATATAGGAACCGAATACAAAATGTGATAAATCACTTCCATATAGGAATCGAATATAAAATTATGGTACATCATTGCCACATAGGAATGTAATACAAAATTGTGGCAAAGCACTACCATACATATGTGCAATGGGATCAAAACATTTACACCTACAATCATGCAACAAAGCACATGCGTAAAATGAGACAAATTGACATAACATTAATAAACAACAACTAAAAATACAAAACCAAGCTATAAGTTTACCTAATCATAGGTTCTCCCATGAAATGATTGCATTTCTTCCCTCTAAGTCTTGCAAAAGTGCAGCCAATCCATAACCATATCCATACGCTTCTTTCGTTCACATCAAAGGACAATCCACTGCCAACTCCTATAATAAATATGCAAAATGTTAGACAAACATACATGATGTGCTTAACACAAACAAATTCAATAATCAAACTGATACTTACAAATTGATAACACATAGTGTTGTATTCGCCGCTACCTAAATGCGACGTTCCAACCGTATCTAAGCGTGTGGCCGCCACATCTCGCTACTAAAGATATCGATCAAGAGTATGTTGCTACTCATCCTAAATCGATTCCCACTCTTCAACATCTAACCATAAAGGCTTCGGTAAGACTGCTCTAAAAGCATGGAGAGCTTCGGACCGCACATGAGACATCACCTCGTGTGTCATATGCTGAATCCATTTTGAAGTCACAATAGGATGCCAAGGTGCTGGCCGGTACTCTTCATATATCGATTGTGTGATATAATTTTTGTAATCCTTATCTTTTTCTCTCCATTTTAACATGACAAAATGTCCAAATGTGTATGCATATGCATGTGTATTCATATGCATGTGTATGCATGTATTTGTGTATGCATATGCATGTGTGTATGCATATGCATTTGTGTATGCATATGCATGTATATAATTATGCATGTGTATGCATATGCATGTGTATGCATATGCATGCATATGCATATTCATTGTGTTTGTATGTGCATTTGTGTATGCATATGCATATGCATTTGTGTATGTATATATATTTGTGTATGCATATGCATGTGTGTATGCAATGCATTGTGTATGTGTCTATGTGTGTATACATATGCATTTGTGTATGTGTATGCATATGCATGTGTGTATGCATATGCATTTGTGTATGCATATGCATTTGTGTATGCATATGCATTTGTGTATGCATATGTATTTGTGTATGCATATGCATTTGTGTATGCATATGCATTTGTGTATGCATATGCATTTGTGTATGCATATGCATTTGTGTATGCATATGCATGTGTATGCATATGCATGTGTATGCATATGCATGTGTATGCATATGCATGTGTATGCATATGCATGTGTATGCATATGCATGTGTATGCATATGTGTTTGTTTATGCATATGCATTGTGTTTGTATATGCATTTGTGTATGCATATACATATGCATGTGTATGCATATGCATTTGTTTATGTATATGAATTTGTGTATGCATATGCATGTGTGTATGCTTATGCGTGTGTGTATGCATATTCATTGTGTATGTGTGTATGTATGTATGCATATGCATGTGTGTATGCATATGCGATTGTGTATGCATATGCATGTATATGCATATGCATGTGTATGAATATGCATGTGTATGCATATGCATGTGTATGCATATGCATGTGTATGCATATGCATGTGTATGCATATGCATGTGTATGCATATGCATGTGTATGCATATGCATGTGTATGCATATGCATGTGTATGCATATGCATTGTGTTTGTATATGCATTTGTGTATGCATATGCATATGCATGTATATGCATATGCATGTGTATGCATATGCATTTGTGTAATATATGCATATGTGTATGCATATCCATTGTGTATGTGTGTATGTGTGTATGCATATGCATTTGTGTATGCATATGCATGTGTGTGTGCAAATGCATTTGTGTGTGCATATGCATGTATATGCATATGCATGTGTATGCAGATGCATTTGTGTATGCATATGCATTGTGTTTGTATATGCATTTGTGTATGCATATGCATATGCATGTGTATGCATATGCATTTGTATGCATATGCATTTGTGTATGCATATGCATGTGTGTGTGCATATGCATGTATATGCATATGCATGCTTATGCATATGCATGCTTATGCATATGCATGCTTATGCATATGCATGCTTATGCATATGCATGCTTATGCATATGCATGCTTATGCATATGCATGCTTATGCATATGCATGCTTATGCATATGCATGCTTATGCATATGCATATGCATGCATATACATATGCATGTGTATGCATATGCATTTGTGTGTGCATATGCATTTGTGTATGCATATGCTTTGTGTTTGTATATGCATTTGTGTATGCATATGCATATGCATGCGTATGCATATGCATATGCATGCGTATGCATATGCATATGCATGCGTATGCATATGCATGCGTATGCATATGCATGCGTATGCATATGCATGCGTATGCATATGCATTTGTGTATGTATATGCATTTGTGTATGCATATGCATTGTGTATGTGTGTATGTATGTGTGTATGCATATGCATTTGGGTATGTATATGCATTTTTGTATGCATATACATGTGTGTATGCATATGCATGTGCGTATGCATATGCATGTGTGTATGCATATGCATGTGTGTATGCATATGCATTTGTGTATGCATATGCATGTATATGCATATGAATGTACATGCATATGCATCTATATGCATATGCATGTGTATGCATATGCATTGTGTATGCATATGCATTGTGTACATATGCATATGCATGTATATGCATATTCATGTATATGCATATGCATGTATATGCATATGCATGTACATGCATATGCATTTGTGTATCACATGCATTTGTGTATGCATATGATACACAAATGCATATGCATGTATATGCATATGCATGTGTGTATGCATATGCATTATGTATGTGTGTATGCATATGCATGTGTGTATGCATATGCATTTGTGTATGCATATGCATTTGTGTATGCATATGCATTTGTGTATGCATATGCATTTGTGTATGCAAATGCATTTGTGTATGTGTGTATGCATATGCGTGTGTGTATACATATGTGAGTGTGTATGTATATGTATATTTCTCTCTCTTTCTCTCTCTCTCTCTCTCTCTCTTTATATTTCTCTAGTTCTCTCTCTTTCTTTCATCTCTCTCTCTCTCTGTAGATCTCTCTCTCTAGATCTCTCTTTTTCTTTCATCACTCTCTCTATGTCAATCGAAAGCAAAACAATCACTTACATCGATGTAATTGTTTGAATCGTTGTCGTCAAATCCAATTAAAGTTGTCTTTTGTCAAATTTCCAAAGACGATGCCAAAATCTCTTGTAAAACTAAAGAGAGAAGATATTAGGAAAGGAAAAACATAAAAAATGAAAAAAGAGTGCTATAGTATGTGCGTTATACTTACCAAAACTTCAGATCTAGGAAAATAGAGGTGTGCGTAGAGAGAGAGAGAGAAAGAGTGACAAAGAGAGAGAGGTTGCTCGCACGCACAAATTGGACAATAGCAGATGGAGTTTCAAAATGCAATGAATGTCAATTTTTTCTCTTGGGCCCGGTTAAAACATTGCATCGGTATGAGCGTCGGTAGTTTCCAGTAATTTATCGATGCTTATACTGACGCTGATATCGACGCTCATACCGACGCTTGTGTACCAATGCATAGATTGGCTAGCAGGTTTTCCAAAGTTTTTCGACGGTCATACCGAGGCGGATGCAGAATGTCTGGATGCCCTTGAGATGTTGTAGTGATGATGCGAATGTTGATATTGAGAAGGCAAAAGTTATACCAAAATGGCTAGTTGAAACTTTGCATGACAGGAAATTAGATGCACCTCAATCATACCATACTTGTTCAGGCTCTCATAGTGCCTCTTTTGCATTAGATTGCTATGCTATGGCTGCCTTGAGTCTCTGGAATGAGACTAAGCGTGTTTCATTTGATGAATCAAAACATTCTAAACATTGGATGGCTGAATGCAATTTGAATATGATGCTATTATGAAAAAAGGCACCTGGTCTTTATGTGACTTTCCTCTTGGTAAGAAGGCCATTGGCACTAAGTCACTATAGAAGTTGAAGTGTCAACCTCATGGAACAATTGACATGTATAAGGCTAGGCTTGTTGCAAAGGGCTATGCGCAAGAAAGAGGCATTCATTTTGATGAAACCTTTGCACCTACATGCCGAATGACTACTGTTCCTAACATATGTGCACTTGCAGCTCACCATCGTTGGAATGTACATTACTTGGATATTAAAACTACCTTCTCAATGGTGACTTGCATGAAGGAGTGTTTGTTTTTTAGCCCCATGGCTTTGTGTAGAAAGGGCATGAAAATTAGGTGTGCAAGTTAAAGAAGGCATTACATGGTTTAAAGCAAGCACCACATGCTTGGTATGAAAAGATACATTCCTATCTGATTCGAAATGGTTTTGAGAATAATCCAACTGAAAGCACCTTATATGTTAAGCATGCTTATGATGTGCTTCTGATCATTGTTGCGTATGTTGATGACATGTTGTTCACTAGTCCTCATGACAAGCATATTGCTAATTTTAAGGCTGATTTGCATGCCTCATTTGAAATGTCTCATTTGGGCCATTTGCATTATTATTTGAACATTCAGTTTATGCAACTTGATGGTGGAATGGCTTTATATCAAACTGAATATATGGACACATTATTATAGTTTTTTGGCCCTGAAGACTATAAACCGATTGTCACTCCTATGGAGATAGGTTTAGGATTGAGTCTTCATGATGTTGGAGATGCATTTGATGATGCTCTCTATCAACAGGCTGTCGGATGCTTGATTTACTCATGCATTACTCAGCCAAACATTCAATTTGTTGTCTCAGGGATGAGCAGGTTTATGCATTGCCCATATGTCAAGCATTGGTAAGCAGTGAAGCGCATCTTTTGCTACTTGAGTGGTACCCAATTACTTGGATTGTTTTCTCCCAAGGGGTGATCACTACTACCAGATTTACATGCTTTTTCTGAATCTGACTAGGCTAGTAGCTATGACACTCGTGTGTCCAGTAGTGGTTTTGCCTTCATGCTTGGTAGCTCACGCATATCTTGCCTGAGCAAGAAGAAGCCTATTGTGGCTACTTTTAGTTGTGAGGCTGAGTATCAGGCAGCTAATTTCAGATCCATTGTTGAGTGTGTGTGTCTCAGATGCCTTATGGCTGATTTGGGTGTTGGTTAGTCTTCTATCACCACTAAAGTTTCTTTGATTGGTCGGTTGAGGAAAAGATGGTGGCACTATTATAGGTTGAGGAAATACAGTAGGCTGAGTTTGCATAAAGGATTTATCTTGAGAATTTAGTGCATAGACTACATTGTGAAAGGGAGACACTTCCTTTGATTTATTTGCATGGATCTGCATCATATTATCTAATTTATTGAATAAGATTTCAAATTGTAAATCAATTGGTACCTTTGATGTAGATGTTGGTTGCTCAACCTTTGCATCTATATCACTGTCTCTAGGTTTATGAAAAGAGTGGAAATTAGGATTTAGTTAGGCATTGGTAAAAGTCTATGAAACTACCTGCACAATTACTGCGATAGTGCATTTCGAGGACAACAAAATCTCAAATCAAAATTTCAATGCCAAAAAAACTAAGCTAAGTTCGACTCCTAAGTGTGTCATTCATGCTCACCAAATCTCATGCAATTTTGAGGTTCTGACTAGAAGGGTATTGAGGATGCCCTAGAAGAAGCAATATCCTACTCCCATACCAATTTTGGAATTCTAGGTTTATGAGAGCACGTAGAAAGTGAAAAGAAGAAAAAGAAGAAAAAGAAAAAGCTTGGAGCATAACAAAATATAGAATCTATTACAAAGTGAATGTACAAAGATAAGTGATCAGTTAGGGTTATAAGAGTACATAAACTCCGGAAAAAAGCTTCTAAAGATAGAAAAAGTGTCCCAGTAGACCTAATTATTCACACACATCCCCAAAAAAATATGTCAACAAAAGTATGTACACACATTTTGTAATGAGAAAGAGGAGAGTGTACTTTTGGATGGGATAAATTAACCCAATGTTTGTAAAAGTGAGGAAGATTCTTCCTCATGATGATATGTATCTCCTATATTTTTAATGGAATTTTTAGAACTATCTAGACAATATATTTTTTATTAGAAGCAAAAAAGGACCAAATTTAAGTGTGAAATTGGACACTTAAATTGGAATAAAAGACAAATGAAATCATTTTTGGATTGAGATCTTTTTTTTAGATAAATGAGATCTAGAGAGCTCTTGTAAAGTCCTTTCTCATCATCTTGCTCTTTAGGAGGTTTGAATGCTAATTTGTGAGTATGTTTCATAGACTTTTCTTAGAGATCGATGGTTTTATTTGAGTGTAATATTTTCATGAGTGTATTTTCATCTTAAATGATTATGAAATCAAAGTATAATCTGTTTTCTCAAGATTATGTGAATTTGTAAAAATTTCTATTCTCTCCTAAAGGGGTTAGAATTACAAAGAGTTGAAATTAATGTTACATTTGTCTTTTTTATGAGAAAACCACATATTAGGCATTGAAATCACTAAAAGTTCTAAGTCCTATCATTATTTACACTCAAATGAAGATTGATCTTAAAAAATGATAAGATCTTCAAATACATTGTTTGTATGTAGTAGATTGATGAATGTACAAGTCTTTGTGTGATACATGTTTGAGTTTATTGATCACAAAGGTACTAGAGGGTCTTTGTATGATTACAAAATTGACAATTTAATGTTTTGAGGTTGTTAGTCTTTTATACTATGATGATTGGAAAGGACAACTCCAAAGTACAACAAACATTTTTGGTAGCATTGCCAAGGAATATTGCATTGGACCTTGTTGCATCTTCTTAGTTGATATTAACAAATACTTTCATCAAAGGTACTTTTGAATTTCCAAATGCAAAAATAGGATAAAAAGGTGAGTGTAAATTTGATTGTGGGAAGGCTTTTTTATTCATCTTCTTGAATTTCTTATGAAAGAGATTTTCTAATCTCATTAATGAAATCTAATCACTTACTTATATGTTTTTGAGCTTTTCTTGGAACTTGTGTTTTGTAAGGAAATCCTTGAAAGTTTTCTTTTTGAGTTCTAAGAAAATTAAAAAAAATCAATGAACTTTGAATATTCATTAAGGAGTTGATGTGAAATAATAACGGATTTTAGTACAACATATTGAATTAATAAAAGACAAAAGAAATCAAATTTTAATGTGAGATTTTTCAACTAAGAAGTTCTTTATTTGGAAAAGCTTTAAGGACAATAATTGGAAATTCATGTTATTTTGAAGGACAAAGGTGAAGGAGATATCCCATAGGAGTGCATCTTACAAGGATTCTTGAAAACCTTTGCTAAAAAATCGAGAAAAGAGAAATTGTGATAAAACACAATTTGTGGAGGGAATCACGATTGTATAATTGGGAAGGGAATTAAAAGCAAATGTAATAAGTTTCCTTATATGATTGAATGTTTATTCCAACGAAAAATTTATAATTTAGGAAGACAAAGATGATAAGAAAACAAAAAATTAGAAACACTTTTATAAATATTGTAAGGGAAATGATCATTTGATAAAGAGTTATCAGAATGGGTTGGAAAAGAGGCAAAGAAGAAAGAGAATCATTGTGAAGACCTCTACTTCTAGAATTAAGTATGATAATCATGTTCTGAATAAAGAATGGGCATTTACTACTGTATGAAGCTATGTCCCATCTTCGCATGAGTAGTGTATATCTAAAGTAGACTCATATCTTTGGTACTTTCATAATGGGGCAACCAAACATATTACTTGGTTGTGAAGCTTCTTTAGTTCACTTGATCCTGCCCCTATAGGAAATGCTATTAGTGCATGCATTTTATGTCATGAGCTGCATAAGCTTATAGAGTATGGAAAATATATGAATGATTCAGCATGTGCACTTCAAGATTATTAGGGTGTCTCAAATGCAAAGATTTGGTATGCATGCTTTGATCATCTAGATCTTGCTAGTTTGCTATGCCTGTAGAAATTTGGAATGGTGTGCTCTCTACCTAAACTTTAAGCACCTTGTAAAAATATTTGTGAAGATTGTATTTTGGGAAAAATGAAATTTTCCTACTACCCAAAAGATGATTCAATTCGAGCTACTCATAAAGTGTAGCTTGTTCATAGTGATCTATGTGGTCTTGTGAAGACAAATTCTTTTGTAAGCTACCTTTACTTTGTGCCTTTTATTGATGATTTATTAAGGCATGCATGTGTGTATCCATTGAAACCAAACTTTTAAGTGTTTATAATCTTCAAATAGTTTCTAGTTATGGCTGAAAACATGTCATCATGTAAATTATGCACCCTCCATTTTGATCGAGGGGATACTACATGTCTTCTGATTTTAATGCATGTTTGATTGGGCATGGGATAAAAACTTAGTGTACAATTCTGTATACACCGCAACAAAGTGGTTTTTTCAAAGAAAATAGTTCTCTGATGGAAATGGCAAGGTGTATGGTCAAAATTCACATTTAACTACATAGCTTCTCCATTGAGGCTAATGTTTGTGTAGTATATGTACTAAAAATTTGTCCCACAAACGTGTTGCAATCTATCACTCCATATGAGGATTGGCATGCTCAAAGGCCATTTTTTGCACATCTACATGTCTTTGGTAATTTTGAATATGCATCAATGTCTGAACAACAAGGCAAGAAATTGGATAATAAAGTAATGAAGTGTGTTTTCTTGGGTTCACATTTTGGTTAGTTGTGTTCTTTTTTTGTGGAAAATGGAATTCAACCATTATTGGCATGCACAAGAAGACATAAGTTAGCTTTAGAGATGTTTATGACACTTTGTTGCCTCTTTTTACAAGTGGATAGTCAATTCCTCATCCAAAATGAGGCAATTTGGCAACCTTTATAGGATCCACATGATGATGTAGATCATTCCATTTCAGATGCATTTACATGGTGCACTTGTTGATGAGAGGGCTCATTTAGAGGAGGCAAGAACTATGCCTAAATGGTTGGTGCAGACTTTGAGGGATAGAGAAATAGATGCCATCTATAGCAGAATTGAAACCTATAAATTCTAGTGTCCTAATATTTGTATGTGTGATTATTTCTATACAAGCTAGGATGAGTTTAAGTATTCTGATAAATATTATACAATTTGGATCATCTACTTCTACCAAATCTTCAATTACTTCCTTGCTACTAGTGAAAATGTAGTTCGTGGTAAGCCATGCTCCTTTCCTGGGACCTGCGAACTTTGGTAAATTTAACTATTTGTAAGAGATTGTTCAATCTTTGTTGATTTCCCATAAATTTGGACAATCTCTCCTTCTAGCACTTAGGTAGTATGGTAGACCAGTCTGTATATGATTGGGATCTTTCAACCATATTTTCCTACATTCTTTATTCTTGTCCAGCCACTTATTCCTCCAAAATGGATTACAATTTCAAAACTTTCTTATGTAACTTCAATCTCTTTATTATATTATAAAAATTTACCTTGGCATGTTCCAAATGTGGAAGTCTAATAATTGTTGATGCTCTCCAATACCATGCAAAGTACCTCATAATATCATATTGTTTGATAGTTTTAACTCTGATTCTGTTGCAATACCTTATACTATCATATTGCTTGATGCTTTGAACTAATCCACCCCTATAATTACATATTCATAAATATTGCTAATGTCGTTTGGGAATTTCTTTAACTCTAGATTTTCCTATATATGTATTATCTCTAAATTCACATAACGTTTACTTGGTTCCTCTAACAGTTGTTCTTGATCAATGTCACTTTTATCTTCGACCATTTTCTTTTCTTCTTTATCTTCCTCCTTTCATTCTAAGGTTACATCATCATCTTTTAGCTAACCAAATGTAAGTTCATGCTCTAATACATCTACCATATCTTCACCCATCATTTTTATGTGACTCTAAATATCCTTGATTATTTCATATACATCTCATTGTTCTTTTTGAAGCATATGCTCTTGATGCGCATGAATATTTTCTGTGTTTTTGTGGGATTCCCCTTCTTCATGTATAGTCTTTATTTCATTTACATACCCTTTGGTTTTTTTCCCTCCACTTTCAATGGAAGTCTTAGGTTATATGAAGTTCAAACGTTTTGGAAAAAGAGGATTCCATCTCATTTTCTTCACTTTTTTTATGTAGCTCTTCCTTTGTGGGTGCCAAGGTCTTTATAAATTCCTACTCTTTCAAATACTTTTCTAGTCTCTAGATGACAATAGGTCCTCCTTCCATTTCATCTTCTGAAATTTTGTTCTCTTGAAACTGATCTTGTTTTCTTTTTTCCGTGGTGTTTTGTCTTTTTCTTCAACTTAGGATCTTTCTTCTTTCTTTTGAATAAAATGAGAACTATATTTTTTTTAACTTGTTTCTCTTGAAAATATGCTAAGAAATTAGCTTACTTTTGTATGAATAAAACTTTGGTCTTTGCATCCATAATTTGATCATATAGCTCTTCGTAATGCTCCAATTTTACTTATGTCTAGCATATAGTTTTATAAAGAACAACTCTAGCATATTTTCTGTTGAGCTTCATAGCATGCTCTTTAATCATTAGCTTGCATCAAATAGCTAGCTAGCACAATCCTTTTTTAGATATCTCTCTTCCTCATCACAATTTCCTCTTCCAACACAATCTTTCTTGTATCTATCTTCTTTTTTCTTCAAGAGGTGATTGGATCTATGTCACCACCTCTTTACTATTCTTTGATTTCACTTTTTTTTTGCTACCCCTCTTGTTGGGATTTGTAATCATACCAAATGTTCCTTGGATATTTGAGTTGGAGGTTCCAATTGTCATGGACAAAAAGGAAACCATCCTAAACCTTAGATTCGATTTCATTTTCTATATCTCATGAATGGTCCAAAATTTGGAGAATACAATGCTTCCATTGGGTCTAGAACATACCAAAACCTTCATATCAATTGTCTTCTTGCTTGATTCTAATATCCAAAGGTCATGTTTTGAATTGATGATATCATTGATGACATCATGAATTCATAACCGCCATTGATGAATGGCCCTTGGAAGCCTATATAAGGAGGGGTTGACCACATTCATACTCAATCTTGCCAATGCCAGTCTTGGGAGCTCAAGGAGTCATGATCTCCAAGTAAGTACTTTCCTAGTTCTAGTTTGAGATATTCTCTTAATCTCTGTTCTAGTCTTGTCTAGTCTAGTTCTTGGACATCCTCTCTTGTCCTCTTGTAATCTTGTAGTATGAGACCTTGTCGAGTTATTTCCTATATCTAGTTCATCTCTTTGAAGGGAGTTTTTGTAATCCTAATATCTTGTTTCATACTCCTCTATCATCTCTAGCTGAGATATCTATACCTATGAGTCCTAGGATGTGGGACGTTTTGCATCAAACACATATTCTTGTACTATCTTCCTTACATGGGTATTCTTCTAATTAGAAGTATATCTCTGAAATCTTATCTAGTGAAGTTAGAGAGCACAATCTAGTGCTCACCTTCCCACATAAGAAGAATCATCATTGAAATCATAAGGAGGAGTAATGCCCATCATGAGGATCATGGCATTAGTTTTGTACCTAGATATACTACAAACCCTTTCCAGTCTGATCATGGATATCCATCATCATCATGTTCCAGTACCACATATTATGAACTCTACAAAGACGAAGATCTATGAAGATTCAAGTTCTAGATGATCTCATAGTCATATAACCACTCCTTATGGAACTCCTCGCATGAGGAGTAAGTGTTGTCATGGACACAAATGAAACCATCTTAAACCTTAGATTCCATGTCACTTTCTATATCTCATGAATGGTCCAAAATTTGGAGAAAATAATGCTTCCATTGCGTCGAGAACATGCAAAACCCTAAGATCGATTGTCTTCTTGCTTGATTCTGATATCCAAAGGTCTTGTTTTGGTGACCTCATGGATGACATCATCAATTTGTAATTGCCATTGATGAACCACCCTTAGAAGCCTATATAAGGAGGGGTTGACCACATTCATAGCGAGTCTTGCCAATGCCAATCTTGGGAGCTCAAGGAGTCACAATCTTTGAGTAAGTACTTTCCAAGTTCTAGTTCTAGTTCTTGTCTTGATCTGTGTTCTAGTCTTGTCTAGCCTAGTTCTTGGACATCCTGTCTTGTCCTCTTGTAATCTTGTAGTACAAGATCTTGTCAAGTTATTTGTTGTATCTAGTTCAACTCCCTGAAGGGAGTTCTTGTAATCTTGATATCTTGTTTCATATTTAGGATTTTGGGTTGTGGGATCTCTTGTATCATCTCTAGCTGAGTTATCTATACCTATCAGTCTCGAGATGTGGGACCTCTTGCATCAACCACATATTCTTGTACTATTTCCCTACGTGGGTATTCTTGAAATCAAAACTATATTTCCAAAATCTTGTCCAATGAAGTGAGAGAGCACAATCTAGTGCTTTGTTGACACCAATTGCAACTTGTCCTCAATTCCTAGGATTGATGTATAATTTTGGTTCAAAACTAGGCCCTATTCATAAACTTCTTTGATTCCTAATGCGTTGTGACCAAGCATGTGCGGCATTGTGTATCTTGCTAGTCTTGGGAAGCATAGAAATTGAAAACAAATCCTTATGGATAGCTCCTCATTGGGTTTATCCTTGAAA
The DNA here is from genome assembly GCA_020310875.1 of Ceratopteris richardii. Taxonomy (NCBI): domain Eukaryota; kingdom Viridiplantae; phylum Streptophyta; class Polypodiopsida; order Polypodiales; family Pteridaceae; genus Ceratopteris; species Ceratopteris richardii. The sequence continues at coordinate 70,708,437 of CM035418.1, read as the reverse complement.
TCAATGAATTCTTTATGAATTGCATATGAAGAGGCATTATTCCTAACAAAGTTAACATCTATCTTTATGCCCCTTAGAAGTAAATGAAGATTAATGTTTATCTAGTCATGATGGATTATAATTTATATTTCTTCATTTTCCCAATTCCTCACTTTAAACCTCATGTATGGTTCAAATTTAGTCTTTGAACTTCTTCTAATGTGCTCATGACTTTCTCACGTTTGTCAAAATTAATGAAGAAGAGGGGTTCTTCTAGCAGCCTCTCCAAACCTTCTAGCCTTTGAACTATGTAGATGAATCGAGTTCTTGTGAAAGCATTTGTCAAACTTACTATAAAAATATGAATGGCAATAATTTTGATGCAACCTTTAAGTTCCTTTTCTATCTCTTCCTTATGAAGTAGCTCTTGTTCCTCATGCATTTCAATTCCAAACTTTACTTAGTTAATTCAGGATCCCAGAATCAATGTCTTTTGGATAATGAAATGCCATCTACCTCAAGTTCAACATCAGGAAAATCTTGAATCATCTTCCTATACCAAAGTAATAGAAAACCATACCCCATTCAAGTTAGTAAAACTCCATTAAAGAGAAATTCATCATACAAAGAAAAAATGCATCGTTCATGAGATACTTTGAACATACCACTTAAACAATCTCATCAAAGTGAGTATCAAATATTAAAGCAAGGCTTTCTATTACTTGTGCAATTTGAATATGAATGAAAAAATCTCTTGTCCTCACATTTGGAGATCTATTTTGAGTAGGTGGGTTTGCAATAGTTCTTTTTTGCTAGTGTATGAATGGTGTTGTAATGTAGCCCTATTTATGCGTACTTTGAAAACGCAATTTTCTAGATAGTGCATAAATAAGGTCTTAAATAATATACATAAGTGGTTAGCTGGCATTGGAAATCCAATATTATTGGAAATAGATGAATCTTTAGTTTTACCATATTGATTCTCTAAATTCTCATCATCTTTTCTTTGTTTTCTTGAATCCATGTTTATTTTCCAATCTAAAGATTTTTACAATAGCTTCTTCATATCTTGTTTGGGTCTCAAAATTTGTCTATATGTTCTTTCACTATTGTGTATATGTTCACCTTGTTTCTTATTTTCTTTCATAAGATCTAACTTGTTTAACAATCTTGTCTCACACTTATTATTTTTATGTCTATCACTTTTCCAATGATTCTATTGTTCTTTGTTCTACTTTTGGTCCAAACTTTTTATGAATGGGGTTTCCTTGTTTTCTTTAATAGGACATTTAAAAATGTCCATTTCTACTTCTTGTGTGTCTCGATCAACCTCTTGCATAGTATGACTTATAGAAAGAAATCTCATAGTGTTTCCTTTCAGTTTTAGCTTCAATGGATTATTTCAAAATTCAAAGAATCTTGATTTTGAATCATCCATTCTTGGCATGAAATTAAACTTTGATACATTAAATCTTCTAACCATTCCTCACACTATATGAGATTTTTCTCATCTCCTATTCCTAGTTCAATCTCGAGAGTTTAGAAAGAAGAAAGATTTTTATCGTTAATAGCTTTGATTAATGTTACATTGTTAGCTCTCTTCAAATTATCAGATATAGTAATTTTGAACTAATTAGGTTTAGTGCTTCTCCCATATCTAACAAAACCCTTTTTTTTTCCTTTATACTACATTTATGCGAGTAGTGACTGATCACTTATTAAATTTTAGACAATCTTACAAGTCGTTACTTGTTTCCATTATTCCCTTCTTCTAATTCTCTCTTTTTCCTTAACTAGAGCTTCTTATCTCATCTTTATTTCTTCATCTTTTCTCTTTTATGATATCTATAATCCTCTCTGCAAGTCTGGTTAATGGCTTCATATACCTCTTCGGTCTACATGGAATTCTATATTTTTTCATGATTTTTCCATCTACTGTTGGAATTTTTAGTTCACCACTAAAACTAATTTTATGAAGACTATGAGGTCCATGTCCTCTTTTTAACAATTTATTGCTATGTTCTTTAAGAGCGTATGCCAAGACTAAGTCCCCTTCTTGAAGATCCTTGTTCAATATATGCAAGTCATCGTAAGCTTTTTGTCTCTCCATGCATACTATGGGAGTTTGAGGTTTACAGAAGGAGACAACAACACAAGGATAACACAGAACAAAAATAAAATGTTCACTCACCTTCAAATGGAGTTCAAAAGAACATGGCTAGAAATATTATGCGAAGTTGGGTATGTGGAAGATGGATTGCTTAGATAACAAGCGATGAACTAGAGAAAATAACTAGACATTCTTTGTTTATGCATTGTTGATATAAAGGTGGAAATAATGCGGGTTATCAAATATATGGGAGTTTCAAATGATGTTCAGAAGTTTGACAAAAACATTAAGGAAATGATAATATAATTTGGATTCTCAATAAGCCTAATTAAGTAGAACATGCATGCTATTATGAGGCAACTTAAAGAATATGATCATATTGGAACCACTATACAAGGAACATAGTGTGATCTAGTAATGAGTCTTATTGTTCTCATTTGTACGTTGTCAGAGAGATTTTCTATCTGTCTATGATAAAGATTAAGATTTCCATAAATACAAGGTTGCTTTTGCCAATTCTTCCATTACGGTCTTGCCATTCCCAAGACATTTGAGTATTCTTCTTTGGACAAAACCAAACACATGTTAGATACAAATCTTCAAGGAAAACCTTAATGGTATCAAAATCAATGGAAACCCTTGATAGCTTATCAGTTAAAAAATCCATACATTTGTTGAAGATAATCGGGGCTTTGGATGATAATGAAGAGTGCAGACATTTGGGTCAACACCTATCGACATTGTTTGAAGAAAAATTGGTAGTAATAGTTGTCATTGCCAATCAAGAGTTTTATTCATCTAGAATGAGGCTTCTTGAGCTTCACGGTAGTTTAGTGTATCCATCCAATGTTTGGACCAGATTAGGAATGGTTGTGGCAAAGAGAACTAGAATTCTTTAGGCCTTTAAGATGTATGAACCACAATGGGTACGATATTTAAAGCTTGTGATACTTATGTCAAGGAAAAGAGCAAACTCTAACAATAGAGTTTAATGAAGAAAAACGTGATGCACATCGCATGATTTTGAAACTCTAAGTTTAGAGTTTTAAATCTATAATTAGCATAGTAGATGGGCATGAAAGATGGGGGAGGGGGTTCAGACAACAATGTTAATACTGAAGCAATATGATAGAATGTTGGGATTGCACTTATCTCCAGAGGACAATGATGAGAACCTTAAGTGATGTAAGCAACAACTTCTTGGAAGCATTCACTTGGATGGGGTACCAGGTATCACCTTGGAACTTATATTTATTCGAGTAGAAATTAACTTCACATTTGCATTCATCAAATTCAACAATGTGTTGCGATGACCATGGAACGACAAAGATGAATTATAGTTCATACAGATAGTGCATATCCTGAAGTGAATATGCAAAGTTTGAGCATTCTTCTCTAGGAAGAGAAGATATAGTCATATACTTGATGACAATTATTTGCTCTGAGACTCTCCGTAGTAGCACTTCGAATGTCTTCCTATCAATTGGTTCATAATAATGTATTAGCACATCTTGAGCCATCGATAATCTCTACACTAATTATTTTGGTCAATTCTAATGTAGCTGGCTATAATTTCGGCAACCCATCATCTGTAAAGTTCTCCAAATTATGAAGACATTATTTGTCTCAGCTTCATTGGATTTTTCTTATGAAATTCTCAAACTTTGATTGGTGCTCTTTGAAGTTTCTCTGTAGGTTCCCAAGTGCGATCACTGATGTCATACCCTTTCCAATGAGCAAGATACTCCAATCTTCCTCGGGATATTCTTGAATCTAGGACATGCTCGACCTTGAGTTTTTCATGATCATTAATCTCGATAGGTGGTGAAGGACTTGGTCTCTCCCCCTTCAATGGTGAAATCTGATATGGTTCCAACATGGACACATGGAAAACTGGATGTATTCTCATGGTACTTGGTAGCTAGAGCTTGAAGGTGATTGGAGTAATCTTGGCCAAGATGGTGAATGGAACAAATCTTTCATGATCTAACTTTGCACAAGGCCTTGAAGTTCGCAAATTATTTCTGAGTAACCATACTTTATCCCCAATTTGATATGATGGATTTTGAACACGATGTTGATCTGCATAGTACTTATAATGTTCTTGAGCTTTATGGATCTCTTCCTTGAGATCTTTGTGAATTTCCATGAGGTATTAGGCCTTATCTCTAGTAGCTGGGTTATTGACATGATTTGAGAGTGCTATATCCATCCTTGGATGTTGTCTATAATTTGCAAAGAAGGGAGTTTGCTTAGTAGATGCATGAAAAGTATTGTTATAAGCAAACTTTGCAAGGGGTAACAACTCAAACCAATCATTTTGGTGATAGTTTTTGGTGCAATGAAGTTATTGCTCTAGGACTTGATTCACCCATTCTGTTTATCCATCAGTCTGTGGATGATTTGTTGTACATAGTTTAACTTGAATACCAAGGAGCTTGCAAAGTTTTTTCTAGAAGTTGGATATGAACTATGGACCTTGCTCACTAAAAATATCATCAAGCAATCCATGAAGCCTTAAGACGTATCTAAGAAAAACTCTAGCAAGGCTGCACCTGTGATTGCCTTGGTAGTTGGAATGAAGTGTGATCTATCCACAATAACAAGAATGACATCATACTTATCTAACTTCGGTAGATCTGTGATGAAATCCATAGACAATGAAGCCCATGGTCTTTCTCAGATAGGTAAAGCTTGCAAGAGGCCATGAGGTCTATGTCGGGGTACCTTAGATCTATTGGAAGTGTCATAGGTTCGGATATATTCTTTGACTTCCTTCCACATTTGAGGCCACCAAAAATCCCTTGATATGAGTTCTATTGTTTTATTCACTCCAAAATGTCTTGCTACAAGGTTATCATGATGTTGTTGAAGCACTTGGATCCTGGGCTTTCCCAGAGGGACATACAATAGGTTCTTATAGAGTAGTAATCCATCCTTTTCCTAAAATTAGTTTACCTCTTAGACTTTTCCTTCTTGAGCTTTCTACTTAATGTTACAAAACAATTCATCTTGTGGTAGATTCTCATAGATCAAATGAACCAAGGCTGAATCTTCATGGTGGTTTGAAGAGATAACTCCTAACTAGAGATGCTCAGGCTTGAGTAATACACTCTCTTTTTTATCAAAGGCCTCTTCACCCTTCTTTGGTGCAAGGTAAGATCTTCTAGACAAGGCATATGACTAACATTGTTGACATCTTGGACGATATGTGATGACAAAGTTGAATCTAGATAGAAAGTTACTACATCGAGATTGCCTTCTATTGAGAATGCGGGTGGTCATAAAATACTGTGTTCTTGTGATCTCTATACACAGTAACTTTATGAACTGTTCCTTCTAAATGGTGACGCCAGGTATCAAACGTGTCCAGTATGGCAATAATTTCTTTATCATGATTTTCAAAATTAATTTCTGGAGGGGAAAATTTCCTTGAATGATATGCAACTGGATGTAGGTGTCCATCATCCCCATATTGGGAAAGAATGGCCCCTAAAGCAAAGTCTGATGCATCTATCTCTAGGAAGAAGGGCTTACTAGAATCAAGATGAACTGGAACTGGACTAGTAGTGAATGCTCATTTCAAGGTCTCAAAGGCTTTTTTTGCTTCCTTGGTCCATGAGAATTCGGATTTCCCTGTAAGCTTGGTAAGAGGTGTCACTATCTTGGAGTAATCTCTAATGAATATCCTGTAGAAATTGGCAAAACCCCAAAGAACATTGTACATCTTGAACACATCAAGGTGATTGCCAATCAAGGATTGTCTCAATCTTCTTAGGATCCATAAAAATTCCTTTATTTGATACCATGTACCCGCTTTTTTCTTATGGAAAGAGCACTTCTCCAATGTAGCATATAATCCTTTTTTTCTTAGGTTTTCTAGGACTATCTTTACATGACATTCATGATCCTCTAGAGTTTTGGAGAATATCAAGATATTGTCAAGGTATATTACAACAAAATATCTAAATATTTTGGAAAGATATCATTCATCATATGTTGGAAGATAGATGGAGCATTTGTGAGATTGAATGTCATAACTACATATTCAAAATGGCCATACCTTGTTAGAAATGTTGTGTTACATTCATCCCCTTCTATGATCCTGACAAGGTTGTAAGCATTTAAGAGCTCTGATATGAGTGGTAGAGGGTATGTGTTCTTTATAGTGACTTTATTCAATCCACGATAGTCTACACACATCCGGAGAGTCCCATCCTTCTTCTTTACAAATAAAATAGGAGCTCCTGTTCGAGACTTTGAGTGTTTGATAAACCCCTTTGCTAGATTCTCATCAATGTTCTTGCGTAGTTTTATAAGTTCCTCTGGGGATAGTCTTTAGATTGTTCCAGAATGTGGTTGTGCTCCCTCTTGAAGTTGTATAGCACAATCATAAGATCTATGCTCTGGAAGGATATCTGCATTCTTCTTCTCAAAAACATCTTCAAAGCCTTTGTACTGATTGGATAGCTGCACTCAATCATCATTTTTGGATTCTTGAGCTGATATGGCATAGATCATATATGTAGGTTCCTTCCTTACTACATCTGTGAAGGCTTTGGCTCCAAAATATTTTGGGTTCTTCTGGATATCTCGATGGGTGATTTTATTATTTTCCCAATAGATGTCTAGATTATGCTTCTTTAACGAGGGCATTCCAATGATAACTAGATGTACTCTTATATGTGGGATTCATGGTCACCAATGTGTACTCTTAACGGTGTGGCTTCCATGGTTATATTCCCAGATGCTAGAGGTCGTTCATTTACTACTTTCACTACTATTGGTTGTTCTTCCAAAGTATAGGAATTCCATGTTTCTTAACCAATCCTTCATGGATGAAACATGAAGAGACTCCTAAGACTACTAAGGCTATAAGGGAAAGGGTCTTCTTGGGCATGATTAACTTGGCATGTGAAACACATGTTTTTATAGGTGTAGCTGGAATTATAAGACCCTTTCTTATATCATGGTCCCGTTGCACGGTCTCTTTTACAACTGGACTTCCTTGTTTCCGTGCTCTACAACGGTGGTTGCGACTCTAATTTTTGTTATCTTGTTTGGACAATTAACTACAATATGTCCAGGGTTTCCACAATAGAGGCATAACTTGTTAACTCTCCTTCTCTATTTCTCTTGTGGTGTTAGGGGTTGAAACCTAGTTACATCTATTTGCACAATTTCAGGCATAGAGTCATCTTTAGGAGTGGGCTGGAAGGGTTTTAGTGGTGATGTCTTCCTTCTACTTGTTTTCCTTGTTTCCTTTCAAAAAGTCCGTTATCACATTGAATAGCTTGCATGATATATTCATTCAATGTTTTAACCGCTGGCATTATGAGCAAAAGGTCCTTCACATCATCTCTTAACCCCCATCTAAATTGGCTTATGAAATAATAATCTTCATGCCAAGTGAGATCACATATCAACTACCTAAATTCAGATGCATAGGTAGAGGTAGGGTGGTTACCTCAACTTAACTTCCAAAGTTTTGTTTTTGCTACTCGACTTGTTTCTACATCTCCGAATGTGGCAGTGATTTCTCGAAGAAGCCCCTCATAATCCTGAAATACTACAATGTTCATCTCCAAGATTGGGGCAAACCATGATAAATCTTGGCCATAGAGCAAGGTTCCAATAAACCGGAGCTTGGATGCCTCGTCAAAGTATCTATTAGGTTGCATATGGATGTACAATTTAACTTGCTAAAGAAATCAACGAAACTTTGTGTGATCTCCATTGAATTTTTTTGACATGCAAATCTAATGATAATTTAATTCTATTCTGATGGCGCTCTTGAAGTTAATCTTGATTGGAAAAATCAAAAAATTTATTTTCCTATCATAGGTGTTGTTTGTATATCTCTACCAAGCTTCATATGCAACGCTTTAATCGGGAACATTAGAGCACCTAAAAAAAATTACCTTTTGTCTAACCATTGAGAGAGAGAGAGAGAGGTGGACCTAGAGCATGGGAACATGGTTTTATTGCTCTGAATATAAGATTGGACAGAGATTGTTGCCTCGATATGGGAATCGGAATTAGAATTCGTTGACTACGCAAAAATTGTTGCCATGATTTAAGTATTTGGATTACATTTTTCTGATGTACAATCTTTGAAAACCACAAGCTTCTGCCACTCTAACAAACACTTTTTGTGTCTGGTTCTTGATGCCATTGTTAACCATAGGCTAGCTTTGACTTTTATTCAGTTCTCACATCAAACTTTGAGGGTAGTGACTACATGTAAAATTTATTGCTCTCTGATGATGGATATGCATGCAGAGTCCTGACATATACATACTTGTTGTTGCGCATTATCAGCTTTACTTTAATATTTTATCTTCAATTAACATTTGTGACATTGATCTACAAATGTTGCATAGACATAGAACATGTTAAAATTTATTGCATTAATTTTCAGATAATCTATTTTTTGTTCTTATTCGCTAAGGATGTGAGGCAAGTGATGAAAGCCTTGGTGATCTAAGTGCAATCGTAATCTATGTTTTAGAACTACATGAATTAGTTTACTTCATGATGAGTTATCCTAATGCTTGTTCTTTAAGATTTAATGTGTGTAGAAGATAAAAAAGATAAGGGATGCTTCAAAAAATGGTTGATCAAACTAGAGTCATAAAATAATAAATAGTTTCTATGTTCAAGCTATGATATCCACAAATCATATTTCATTATTTTGGTAAAGTTCAACATAGTGAATGATATGCAGGAACAATCATGATTTGGACATTTTAAATGTTTTCCAAAATAACAAATTGGTGTGTTCATGAAAATTCTTTCAATAAAAAATGATATCGTCATAGTTCTATGAATTGCGATGGAGTTGAATAATGTGAAACATATTTTCTTCATACTTCTTGATAAGATTTTAATAAATTTCTTGAGTTTGTATATGCTTTGAACCTTTCGTGAACATCTTAGAATTTATCTGAGTTTCTGTGGACACCCCGTGTGAGACATTGAACTTGGCAGTTGACATGATCCACCAACTGAGCATTCAGATCTGCTCGACATTTGTGAACCTGATGCGAAGATCCTTCACTAGAAATCAATTATATATAATTTCTATTTTTTGCATATGCATAAATGATAATGGCAAAGTATCGTGGTTGCTTCTTCTTCCTTGGGAGTGGTAGTTTGTTCTTAAACCTTTTGCAATCTCTTCGGTGTTGAGGTCTGATCATCCTGATCTGAGTGCCTCCATGGAGATTGGCAAGTAAGCGATCCCCCTCATGCCACCTATTCCATTGACTATTGAAGCAACAATGATAGCATGCACATCATATTTTTAGGAATTTTTGTATTTAGGATTTTGATAAATTGAAAAAATATATATATAAATATTTTCATGTGCACATTTATTGAACCTCTAGTTCTTCTCGGCCTCATCGGTAAGGTTATTTCATATTCTAAAACTATTTAATTTAATTGCAATTCTTTTGGACACTATAAATCAACAAAACTAGAATGAGCGTTCTTCTTTTGACAAAGCACATAATTTAAAAAACTCAATGGCTCCTATGCAATTAAAATACGATGCTATTATGAAGAGTGGTACTTGGAATCTATGTGATTTGCCTCCAAGAAAAAGGCCATTGGCAGTAAATTGATATACAAACTGAAATGTAAGCTTGATGGAATAATCGATAGGTTTAAAAACTATGCTCATTGCAAAAGGTTATCTTCAAGAGAGAAGCATTGATTCCAATGAGACCTTTGCTCCCACATGTTGAAGGACCATTTTTCATAGCATTTGTGCACTAGCATCTCATCATGGTTGCAATGTACATCACTTGTTCATTAGAAATGCATCTCTGAATGGTCACTTACATAAATAAGTGTATGTATTTCAACCCAATGATTTGTGCAAAAGGGCATGAAAACAGAGTATGTAGATTGAATAAGGCATTATATGGTTTGAATGAAGCACCATTTGCTTGGTATGAGAAAATACATGCATAGTTGCTAGAACATGGTTTTGAGAATAGTCAAAGTAAGATTAACATTGTGTACCTAAGTTCACAATGCCTTAGGGACTTTCAATGAATGAGACTAAATCTCTATCATCAAGCAAGTGCATATGGTGGTGGCATTGATGCACTCATTAAATTCTCAAGCCATCAATTTCACTCCATCAAGTGTATGAAGACATGTGGAAACTTGATAGTTAATGTAATGCAAGTAGATTAGGCAAAATCTACGTCACACGACACTTCTTACACAATGGCATGTATCATGATACTTGATGCAACAATGAATACAAATAAAGTGATTTCTTTTAGCGTCAATACCTCAAATATAGTCAATAGTAGGCTCATTTTTTAAGCTCTCAACAAGATGCATCAAAGAGAGGTATATGTGTGTGAATGTATATGTAATTATGTATGTATGTGTATGAATGTATGTGTGTGTTTATTTATCTAAATTGATTTCATATATATGGTTTGAATTTCTAAACCTTTTTTATGAGTTTAACCAAAACAACGTGTAGATCATTATGTGACCAAGCTGAAGGATGTGGCTGACCAGCTTGCAAACCTTGGAGAGGAGATAGAAGAAGAACATATAGTAAGGTAGATCATAAATGGCATCAAAGCTGATGATAAGTGGGAGTCCTTCACCACAACAATGGATTTGTATATGGATATGTAGATACCTGACCTCAACACCTTGATGAGGAAATTCTTCACCCATGAGATAAAGCTCAACAAGAATGGTGACAATTCTAGAGGTAGATAGAAATAAAAGTAAGAAAAAAGGTAAGAGCAAAAAGAATGAAGAAGAGGCTAGTACCTCTCAAGTGAACCTCACAGGAAGAGGAAGAGGTACTAGAGGAATTGGCAAAGGAGGAAAGCAAGGTAGGGGTAGATCCTACAACACTCCACCTTGCAACATTTGTGGGCTAAAGAACCACACCACAGAAGAATGCTTCAAGAACACAAGAAATCAAAGAGGAAGAGGCTTCCATAGAGGGAGCTATTGACAATCCAGAGGTAGGTTCAACATTGGAGGAAGCAATTACAACCACAACTATAACCAAGGCTACAAGAACAAAAATTATCAAGGAGGTTTTAGAGGAAGAATAGATTATAAAAATTACACAAAAGATCAAGAGGATTAATTACTAATCATGATCATGACATCCAAGCAAGGTAAAGATGATGAACACATTTTCTATATTGATTCTGGTTATTCCAATCATGTGGCAGGAAATGTAGCATTGCTATCTAATCTTGAAGAACCCAAAGGGAAGCATGAAGTGCAGATAGCTGATGACACTAGACACTATGTTAAGAAAATTGGAAATGTCAAGGCTTTTGATGGTAACATGTTAAGTAAGGTTTTATATCTGCCAACCATAACAATTAACCTAATCAGTGTTGGACAGATTGAGGAAGGCTTATAGGTTAGATTCACAAGGCATGGAGCTTATGTGGAAGATCCATCAGTAAAGCTTCAAAAGGATTGCAGAAGGTGAGAAATTTGGTAGAATCTTTACATTTGAGATTGAAGACACCAGAAACATTACACTCTTCAATTACAAAGATCAAACCCTATGTGAACTAGAGCATAAAAGGCCAGGTCATATAGGAGAAAGATCACTAAAACAAACATGCAGAGATCAGAGTGTGCTTGGCATTCCCAATGTGTTCAAGCAACACATGATATACAAATGTGGAGCATGCCAATCTAGCAAAGCTCACAAGCAACCATTCAACAAAAAGGGGTACATGTATGAAGATTACTTGGAACTTTTGCACAGTGATGTGTGGGGTCCTAGCAAATAGCCATCAACTTCAAGGTACTATGTTCATTTATAGATGATTAGAGTAGATGCAAAATTCTTTACTTCATGAATAATAAGAATGAAGTGTTTACATGTTTCCAAAAGTATTTGGCATTGGCTAAGAACTAGACAGGTAGAAGCTTGAAGAGGATGAGATCTAATGGAGGTGGTGAGTATTTTTCACATGAATTTGATTCATTCTTATATGACAAAGGTATAAAGAGAAAATTCACCACAAGATATACTCTTGAACTAAATGGAGTGGTAGAGAGGAGGAACAGATTGATAGTGGAAGCTACAAGGTCAATGTTGAATGAGAAGAAACTACCCAATTACCTATGGGCAGAGGCTGTTTCCATAGCCACATACTTGGTTAAATGGAATCCCATCCAAATCATTGGATGGAATGACACCATATGAAGCATGGAATGGTTGGAGACCCTCATTGGACCATTGTAAAATCTTTGGGTTCATTGCTTATGCACATATACCCTCATATATTAGAGGGAAGCTTGATCCAAAAGCTGAAAAGTGTATCTTCACTGGCTATGACCCAAATCAGAAGGGTTATAGGTTGTAGAATCCCACTAATAAAGGGTTTATAGTTAGTAGGTATGTAGTGTTTGATGAAGATAATTCATGTTTTGAAGATGATCTCAAGAAGATCAAGTTTCCTTATGATCTGGAAAGTGATTTTCCAACTCTCACTCAAGAAGAAAAACAAGTATCAGAAGATGTCAATTCAGAGGATGAAGAGCAGATTGAGTTCAAGGCTTGAAAGTCAAAACAAAAGACTAAGTTCAAGCAATTGGAAGACATCCTAGAGTCTTCCAACCAAGCACTCAGAAGATCTCAAAGGGAGAGTAAAAAACCAATAAGATACGTCTATGACACATCTCTAGTCACCAAGCATTTTGTGTACATCACTAAAGACACTATGACAGAAGAAACTTCTTCATTTGAAGAGGCGAATGAGAAGAAGGAATAGAGAGAAGCCATGCAGGAAGAGGTTGAAGCAATTCAAGAAAACAATACTTGGGATTTGGTTCCCAAGAAGCCTGGTATGAAGGTAATAGGATCTAGGTGGATATATAAAATCAAGAAGAAATCAGATGGTTCTCTAAACAAGTACAAGGCAAGGCTAGTGGCAAAGGGGTTCGCTCAAACCCATGGAGTAGACTATGAGGAAAAAAATTTCACATGTGGCTAAGATGTCAGCAATTAGAGTTTTGGTAAGTATTGTTGTTGCTAGGAATTGGAATATATATCAATTAGATGTTAAGAATGCATTCTTAAATGGATGGATATCAGAAAAAGCATACATGGCTCAACCACTAGGCTATGAAGATGAAGACAATCCAGGTTATGGATGCAAGCAAAGGAAGGCACTCTATGGCCTAAAGCAAGCTCCTAGAGCTTGGAACCATAGTCTTGTTACTTATTTGCAGGATGAAGGATTTGTTGCAAGCAAGGCAGATTCTTCTTTATTCATAAAGAAGACCAACTCAGAAGTTATTTACTTATGTGTCTATGTGGATGACATTATCATTACAATGAATGATGCTAATGGCATGAAGTAGGTTAAAGCTCAAATGATGGAGGAGTTTAAAATCAATGATCTTGGTTTGTTAACATATTTTCTTGGCCTAGAACTTATGTATATAGATTCTGGTGTGTATATTACTTAGAGAAAGTATATTAATGACATGTTGATAAAATTGAAAATGGAGAACACCAAAATTGTAGGAACACCAATAGAACTCAATCATAAGATTAGTTCCCATGAGGGAGAACTTCTTGAGGATGTTATAGGTTACCAAAAACTTGCTGGGAGTCTTAACTATGCAACCCTAACAAGAGTGGACATTGTTTATGGAGTAAGTACATTAAGCCAATTTATGCATGCACCAAGAAAGCCTCACATGGAAGCTGCGAAGAGGATCCTAAAGTATCTAACGGGTACTATAAATGAAGGATTGTTTTACCCATTCACTTCTTATTTGGACATAAAGATTTATTCTGATGTAGATTGGGCTAGCTCCAAGGATGATAGGAGCACTTCAGGTTACTTATCCTTTGTAGGTTCAAAGCTAATATCATGGTCATCTAAGAAGCAACCAACTCCGGCTTTGTCATATATAGAGGTAAAATATAGAGATTTAGCAAATGCAACACAAGAGGCTATGTGGCTCAAGCAACTTTACACAAATTTTGGGTTACATTCTTACACTCCAATGATTTTTTGAGACACACTAGTTCACTTCATTTGGCTATTAATCATGTATATCATGCAAGGACTAAGCACATTGAAGTGCACTATCATTATGTAAGGGAGAAATTTCTTAGCAAGGACATTCAATTGTCTTATGTATCAACTTATTTGTAATGTGTAGATATAGTCACAGATTCTCTAGATGGAACTAAGATGAACAAGTTCAAATTGGTGATTTTTCTATAGGAGATCAAGAAGGAATGAAGACCAAGCATTGTTGGTGCAAGAGAATCAAAGCCCACATGCTTGGATAATTAGCATATCTCTCATATAAGCCATATATGATCAATCTCTTGTAAAATCAAATTACCTTTTACCTTTGGAAAAGTGCCTTACTTCCACGTGGAGATAGGAAGCATCAAATCTGAAGTTATTTGGAAGATGACTGATGAGAGAATATATCCTATTTAGCACTCACTTTTAGGTGAGCATTTGAATTCGAATTCAAAGATTGGCTCCAAACTCAACTATAGTAGCTCAAAAGACACCCGTGAATATGCCTCGATTTTGAAGAGCAATGGAGAGGGAACCTATGTGATTTGAGAGCTCACTCCATAGCTCAATCCCTACCCTCACATTGTGTAATAGATTATTGCCATTGACATTGTATTTCTATGTGATCTAATACATACATTTTGATTATATATCTACTTCACTTCTCTGCTATGACTACTTCAAAAAGTGATCTTCTCAGAGCTTCTTCTTAGTGAACATTTGATCATTTGATGTTATTTAAATCATCATAGATTCAATATACTATCCAGATTATAGCTACAAACTTTCATGGTTATTGCTTCTCTAAATTGTGAGTTATATTCACTTCATTACTCTTTGGTGCATTGACTAATGCATCCTGAAAATGTCGAGCAAGTCTTGTGATTTGTTAAACATCATACTCAGTGTGTGGTTCATCTTTTTTATTGAAATCACTCATGATTGGTATCTAGCTAAGTTATTTAGATACCAACAAATTTGCTAATTGCTAGCACGTTGAGAGCATTGTGCATTACATTGAACACATGTAGAGACTAAAATAGCAAGTCTATGACCTTGGATCAATTTCCTACTCTATTCTGATCCATTGATTATTGGATCATGATCCAAAGCACATAGGTGATTATTTGTTATCATTAGCAAGCTAAAGAGGCCCACTACACTCTGCACCACGTTCTTGGATGGTGTTAAGCAGTTTTTAGCAGCACCACTTCATCTCTGAAGACTATCCACCATCTCCTCCAATACAATTAGTATATATCAAGATACCAACTAGGCTTTGATACTCTTTAGGATCATCAATCTGCACACCTTCACAAAGACTTAGTTTATGGTTCCAAAGGTGTACCTACAAGCTTTGAGCTCTCCATTCTGAAATTGACAAGTAGGTCTTTAATGTGTCTTCTCTGAGATAGATACATCCCTTCATGTGTATAAATCACTCATTTTGCACTCCTCTTGCATGTGTCTCTTGATCATTTGAATGCCATTCAGATCATCACCTATCACAATAATATGATCTAAATATACACATAGATAGATAACCTCATTATGAATCCTTTTGATGAATAGAGATGCATCTAAGTTGCTAGGTTTGAACTCTTGATCTTGAAGGTACGTAACTAACTTGTAACTCCAAGCCCTAGGAGCTTGTTTCAATCCATACAATGCTTTTTTAGGTCTGCAAACATAAGATGTATGATTAGGGTTTTCAAAACCTTGTGGTTGTGACTTGTATATCTCTTCACTTATCCACACATTTAGGAATGCATTTTTCATATTAAGTTGTAGGCGTCTCCAATTTCTTGCAGCAACTACACTTATCAAAGTTTTGATTGTAGTCATCTTTGCAACTAGTGAGAATGTTTCCTCATAGTCTATACCATGCGTTTGTGAGCATTCTTTGGCAAAGTATCTTGCCTTGGACCTGCAAACTGATCCATGTGAGTTTCGTTTGACTTTATATACACCCATCTTGCAAAAAATTTTCTTTTGATTGGGTGACATTGGAACCAAATCCCAAGTGCCCCTCTCCTTGAGTGCATTCATTTCTTCTTTCATGGCTTTTCCCAATTAGGGTTCCCCTTTGCCTCTTCATAGGTTGAGGGTTTCTCTGAAATTGAGTCCTTTGCTAGGTAAATTGAATGCTTTGTAACAAATGTGGAATCATATCCATACCTTTCTGGTTTTCTTTTCTCCCTTGTTGACCTTCTAGGTGCTTGCTTGGAGCATTCCACACTCTTGCATCTTTGCTTTGACTCTTGACTTCCATAGCTTATGATCCTTCTCCTTTTTATCTTCGGCATCATCTCTATCACTTCTTAGATCTTGGACCTATGTATCATGCATGCTTCCTAATTGATGAGAATTAGAATCAAGATGATACAGCAGAGTTACCTTTTGTTTGGCTTCATCATACCAAGACCTATGTTCTTCAAACACAACATCTCTACTTGTAGTGAATTGCTTGGTTGAAGTGTTATAGAACTTGTAATCCATCTATGTTGAATCATACCTAATAAACATTGCCTTTGTTGCCCTTTCATCTGGCTTACATCTTATCTGTGATGGTAGATGAACACAAGCTAAAGAACCAAATAGCTTGCAATGTGCAAGACTAGGTTTTCTTCCATAGCATGCTTCATAGAGATTCATACCTTGAAGTAATTTGGATGGTAGTCTATTGATAAGGTACATAACACTTGAAATAGCCTCTACCCATAGATAAGATGGCAAATTCTTCTCTTCAAGCATTGTTCTAGCTGATCCAACTAATGTCTTGTTTCTTCTCTTTGTGATTCCATTTAGTTTAGGAGAGTACCTAATATTCACTTCCCTTTTGATACATTTATCTTGCAAGAACTCATCAAACTCTATGGAGAAGTATTCTCCCCCTCTATCATATTTGAGCTTCTTGAGTGATCTACATATATGATTCCTCACATGTGCTAGAGACTTTTTGAAGCAATCAAACAGTTCATTCTTACTCTTGATAAAGTACATAATAGTCCATCTATTATGGTCATCAATAAATGAGACATAATACCTTGATCCTACCAATGAAGGTTCTTGGCTTGGCCCCCATACATCTTTATGTACTAGGTCTAGTGATTTTTGGTGGATGTAGCCTTTATGGTTGAATAATTATCTTTGTGCCTTTCCAATTGAACATGGATTACATCTATTGATCATGTGTTGCTTTGATATGTTTGGTAATCAAAGAACACTTTGATCCTTGCATATATCCTTTAAGGTCTCTTTCATTCACATGAGCTAGCCTCTTATGCCACACTTCAAGCTCACTTAGGGTCTGAGACCCAAAGTTGAATAGTGCTATGTTTTTGGTTTCTCAAACTCAAAAGTAAAGACCCTACCATGCTTCTCACCTTTGGGTATCTTCTTGAAGCCTTGACATGGATCTTCCATAGAAGCTCCATGTTGGGTGAACCTAGCTTGCTATCCTTTCTCAAATATCTCGACTACACTTATTAGGTTTTTTGTAATAGTAGGAACATAGAGTACCTTGCTTAGAATATTTATCCTGCCATTAGAAGCTTTGACATTACCAATCTTCTCCACAATATGATTTGTTTCATCCCCTGTTTGAACTTCATGTCTATAATGTGGACTTTCCAAATCAGATAAGAGAGCTATGTTGCTTGCAACATGATTTGAGCATCTTGAATCTATGTAAAATAAATGATCATCTTCTTTGCCTTCCTTGTGGCTTAGATTCATGAAGGGCAATGAGTCCTCATGTTGTTGATCCTCAGAGTAATTGTTGTACTCCCTTCTGTTATGGCCTCTATTTTTATTGTTGAAGTTGTGTCCACCCTTGCCTATATCGCGACAATATCCACCTCTTCCATTTCCTTTCTGGGTCTTCCCATTGAAGTAGAAATTGTGAGTGGTGTGTTTAGTCTTATCACAAGTGCCACAAGGTTCAACATTTTGGACTTTGGTCGTGTCATGCTTTGGACCTTTCTTCTTCCCTTTCCACTTGGTCTTGACTACAAAGTTGGCTTGGAAAGTCTCCTCTTGATCTTCTTCCTTCTTCTTGCCTTTCCGCTTCATGTCCTTCGTATCTGTATATAGAGCACTAGCTGAATTACCATGATAGGAGTTACCTTCCTTTTTGCTATTGTTGGCCTCTTGATTGAAGAGTTGTCCAAGAAAGATGTTGAAGTGTAGAGGTTGCACATCCATGATGAGACCATAGGTTGTGGTGAAATATTTCCATTGTGTGTTACCCCTAGTCCCATTGAGAATTTGCCTCATGATGGCCTCTTCTTCAATCAACTCTCCAATCGATGCCAAGTGACCAACAACCTCCTTGACCTTTGTAACAAACTTAGTAATGGTTTGTTTTGCAGTCTTCTTCATTTGGTTGAGCTCATTTTAAAGATCATTCTTCCTTGCTTTTCTAATAGTAAAAAAAAAAATGTCTCTAGCGCATCCCAAGTCTCTTGAGATGTCTTGCATCCTCTAATATGTGGTAATAGAAAATCAAAGATAGAGTTGAGTATGTATGACCTTGCTTGAGCATCCCTTGCACACCAAAGTGTGAGCCTATCTATTGCCTCTTGAGTAAGTCCTCCCTTGGATCTCCGAATAGGCATTGCTTCATCAGCTCAAGCTTCTCAATCTTGAAGATGCTCTTATACCACTAAAAGAAGTTGGAGAAGCTTGGAGAGGATTGGAAAGTTGAGTTGTCAAGTGGTGACGTGGTTCGACCAAACGAGCATAGAACCAACCTTAGCTCTTTGGATATGTAAAGTAAACCTTGTAGGCTAGTGGTTTTTAATCTCACTATCTCGTACTTTTTCTCTCTCCAAATATACAACAAGAAATGTGAAGGTCACTCTGTTTATATACAGATCATGTGCTCACAAATAGCTTGATATAGTGTGTGCAAGAAGGAACACATTCTCACATTTCCAAATTGTGATCTCCAAAAAACGATCTTTGTTTTCTTTCTACATAATAAAATATCGAACGTATGATTCACATATGCTTTTGATTTTCAGGATGTACTCACTTACCAACATGCTCTCTTCTCCAATGTATGTAGCTCATTCTTGAGTTGCAATTTTTGTGCCTTTATATTGGGCACATACAATGTGACCAAAGTGTTCCAAGCCTCTTTTGAAGTCTTGGCATATTGTATGTGTCCAATCATGCTATCCTATATGCTAATAGATAGCCAATACATTACCTTTCGTGCTCCTTGATTCCATTCCTCATATGCTCTTAATTGGTCTGCAGTTCGATTCCTCTCTAGTAACTATGGAGCATTTTGGTTCTCTCCTTCAATGTATTTCCAGTAGCCTTCCCCATTAGGAGATTCATCATTCTGAATCTCCAAGGATGGAAGATGTTCTTGTCTAGCCTATTGGTCATAACCTGACTCATTCCATCTATGTTTGCCATTTCTGCAACAATTCACAACACTGCAAAACACTACAAGTAGCACTACTCCTTGAATAGTGTCACACTATGATGTGAGAGTTTGATCTCAAAAAAATGCAGTTTTCATGTGTCAATAATACACAGAATTGCTTGAAATTCTGGATCCAGAATATACGAGTGTTGGCAAACACAACCCAAGTTATAGTTTTGCAAACTGACGTAGTTTTTCTATGGGACCCATCTTGCGGGCTCGAAAATATTTTGAGGTCTTCTACCTTCATGCCAATTTTCGTAGCAATCTGAGGTCATTTGTGAATCGCACTTTCTCTAGGCCTTTGCCCATACTCTTCACCATCAGCCTTCTCCACGAGCTCTCTACAACCACACTCGCTCTGATACCATGTCACGAGGAAGGAGATAAGGAAGAGAGCTCACATACACACTCTCACAATCAAAGAGAAGTACACACTTGGATTGAGACAAGGAAGAGAATGATCTTCTTCTTCTTCTATTACATAAAAGGAATGTAAAAGAATGGCCTAAAAACCAGAATACAACTAGTGCAATATATAAAGAACAGTACGTAAGGAAAATCCTAATCTCCATGAATGAGTGAGAATTGAACTATTATGTGTTGTACTTGTTGTGCAACATAGTGAGCTCACATAGTGTATTTCTCTTAGCCTATATTGCCGTGGGTGAATGAATTGTCATGCTGTGTGACATTGTGAGCTCACATTGTACAATCTTCTCAACCTATATTGCTTTGGGTATGAATTTCCATGTATGTATTTTAAGTATTTTGTCTTCAAAGCGCATCCAACAAACCATCTCTATCTAACCGTAATGTTTGTCTTTGTAATCATTCTTTGTATTTTAGAATTTAGATTAAAAAAAGGATCTGAGTTCTTGATTTCATCATGCAAGTAATGGACAAAGTGAAACCACAAATGAGATTACTCTTCATTAATTTCATTTTTATTTCCTAGATAATACAAATAATTCGAATGAGAAATTACCACTACTTAATGTGCTTACAATAGCACAACATTTAATACTATTGTTTCTACACCTTCTTAAATTATTGACGATAAAAAGCTTCCCATTCCCATGTCACTCACTCAAATTGATATTATTATGGCTTATTCTATTACTCCGATTGATATTTCTATGCTAAAGATTCATGAGGTCATGGACATCTTTGAATGCATTGGGTGTGATCAGAAAGGTTATATTTCTAAAATAGTTTTTATAAATAAAAGACCTTCTATAATATTCTAAAAATAGTGATTGGCGATAACGATCACTATAGAAAGAAAATTTTGAAAATAAAACTAAGGCTCACCATAAGAGTAAGAATTGTTTTCCTCGCATGCTTGCTTTGCCAAGTTTGTGCCCTCATTGTAACATCTATTTTGAGATGTAATGAAAATCTATAAATATATGCACTCTAGAGACTCGTTTGGAAAAGTGCCTTGAGGGGGGGGGAATCATACCCAATATTGTGTTCTCTTCTATCTATTGTGGATCTTTGTTTTTGTGTGATTTTGTTATCGTATTGTCTTTGTGTCGGTGTGAATGCAATATCCTACAACAAAATGAAGGTGATATTCTTGTGTGCTAATAGATTATGGGAGATACACGTGATATTCTAGTTTCACGAACAAATTCAAGCCTTTTGGGCAAGCATATATAGTTAGTCACCTTGTTTCTTTATAAAGTAAAGGACGATTATTTTTTTCTTGGCCAATCGTAAATAAGTCTTCACGAGGTAGGATGTTGGAATGAGTCATGTTCTACCTCTCGATTTGGACTATTGAATCAATCACTGTGAAAGATTCTTGTGCCTTGTGGCTAAGAAAGTGAGGAAGCATTGAACGGGTAGGAAGCATTCTCACAATCATGTAAGGTAAGATGTCTTCTCTCATATAGAAATCGAATCCGACTTCCAAGTTCTATAATATTCTAAAATAGTGGTTGAAGATAATGATCACTGTAGAAAGAAAATTTTGAAAATAAAACTAAGGCTCACGATAAAAGTAAGAAATGTTTTTCTTGCATGCTGGCTTTTCCAACTGCGTGTCCTCATTCTAACATCTATTTTCAGATGTAATGAAAATCTATAAATATATGAATTCTAGAGACTCGTTTGGAAAATTTCATTGGGTGCGATTGTATCCAATATTGTGCTCTCTTCTATCTATTGTGCAGCTTTGTTCTTGTGTGATTTGCTTATTATATTGTCTGCGTAGGTGTGAATGCAATATCCTACAACAATATGAAAGTGATATACTTGTGGGCTAACAGATTATGGGAGACACACATGATATTCTAGTTTCACGAATAAATTCAAGCCTTTTGGGCAAGCATATACAGTTTGTCACCTTGTTTCTCTATAGTTTGTCACCTTGTTTCTCTATAGCATTCTCGAAATCATGTAAGATAAGATATCTTCTCTCATACGAAGGCGATATTCTTGTGGGCTAACAGATTATCGGAGATACACATGATATTCTAGTTTCACGAACAAATTCAAGCCTTTCGGGCAAGCATATATAGTTTGTCACCTTGATTCTCTATATAGTAAAGAACGAATTTTTTTTTCTTGGCCAATCGTAGACAAGTCTTGTCGAGGTAGGATGTTGGAATGATTTATGTTCTACCTCTCGATTTGGACTATTGAATCAATCACTGTCAAAGATTCTTGTGCCTTGTGGCTAAGAAAGTGAGGAAGCATTGAACGGGTAGGAAGCATTCTCGCAATCATGTAAGGTAAGATGCCTTCTCTCATATAGAAATCCAATCCGACTTTCAAGTTCCAATCGACATGTTCAGATACGTATGGATATAAAAAAAATGGCACAAACTTGTCAACTTAGATGTATGATTTGACAGCAAATTCTAAATATAAAAATAGGCTTTGACGACAAAATGGTTTGCCTCCTCGTGATTGAGTAAGATCCTGCTTTCTTCCTGTATAGGAACACGTACAGTCAACGTACTTTGCAAAAGACGTTGAATCACGTACTTCGCAGAAGTTCCGAGAAAGCTGGAATGAATCATGCGCTGCCGCATGGCTGAGAGAGTGACTAACATCCCTCCTTTGAGCTATCACCATCATCACAGATTCATTCTGTACGAAGACGTACTTCGCAAAACATGTCTGTGAATCTTCAATGATCTTATTGGGATAAGACTCACAGACACACACACTCACGTGCTCGCCATTTACCAATTTACGTCATTCCAGCATATTATTTTATGAAAGCTGCTCTTGGATATCATGGTCGGGCACGTGCCGGCGTTTTCTATGCCTCGCCATTTAGACTGCGCAACGAATGGATAACAGTTAGCTTTTTACTATATAGAGAGTCGTTGTCTGATTTTTATCCACTTCTCACGTGCCCTCTCCATTGGCGTCAATGCAATATCTCTATGACTCATAATTGGATCTGCTTCCAGGGGAGAATGATAAAGACGATGTGGATTGTAAAGCTTCCACGGGTCGATCCTCAAGTGGGCTTAACAGGCTTGCTAAGGCTCGGAAGTACACAAAATAACATGCAAGCCTTTATTCATGCATTGACTTATCTACGAACAGTCTTTTCGTAGTGTACTCATATATTTAATTTCTTTCGTGGACAATCGTGAAGATGTACCCGGAATGCTGGAAACAGTCATGTTCTCGTCGCTGAGACTCTTGAGATGCATCATGCTACCTCCGAGCTATCAATCAGTGTCATATGAGCAATACAATACAATGCAATGTATGTCATATGAGCCTTTGCGAAAGCGTGTATTTTCATAAAGCTGCAAAAAGATGTCCAAAGTTACAAAAGATGCAAAAGATGTCCAAAGTTGACAATACTGTTTTGCATGAAAACAATGTTGACGTGCCATCTTTCGAGGATATATATATATATATATATATATATATATATATATATATATATATATATATATATATATGTATATACACACACACTTCGCAAAAAGCGCTCAAAGTTGATAGGATCTTCAATGCTTTCTTAGGAAGAAGCTTCACAGGTACATCAATCGGAGGTAGCAACCTATTGGAGCATATATATATATATATATATATATATATATATATATATATATATATATATATATATATATATATATATATATATATATATATATATATATGTGTGTGTGTGTGTGTGTGAACTTCAGAGGAAGCAACATATTACAGCATATATATTTCCTGGAGCTGCGTTTGGAGTTCGTGGTCTGACACGTCCAGGGCTTTGTCTCCATCGCCATTCATACTGTGGAACGAATAGATAAGATTTAGCTTTTTAGTAAGTAGTTAATCCATTTCTTCCGTCACACGTGCCCTCTAAATTCCATCGGTATGAATGCAATATATTTATGGAACATAATTGGATTTACTCCAAAAGGCGTCCAAGGTAGAATGATATAGAGAATATGGGATGCATACATGATTACAATATGACAAATTTCGTTATATTTTGATTCCATCCTCAAGGGGGCTGGAATCCATATCCAGATCCAGTTTCCTAGCCATTAAATAATGCTTGATAGAGCTCGCAAGTACACAACATTATGTGCAAGCCCTTGGTTATTAATGCATACGTACATGATCATAAAACAGACTTTTCGTAGTGTACGCATATATTTTACTCTCTTCGACAACAATTCGGAACAACTTCTGCCGCTTCGCTGTGACTCTTCAGCTTCGAAGCCTATGCCGAACGGACTCAAAAGTGCGCATCCTTGTAATTTTGCACATAACATTTATACAAATTGTGTTGTGGACACTTATGTGGGCAATTGTGCAACGCGGCTCCGAATGGAAAAATACCATCGAATGACATGTGCAGTTATATTGTGCATCCCCAAATGGAAATCCTCTCCAGTCAAGCATCGAAATATTATACAGTTAGTATAATCTTGTTTGTGTAGAATACAAAGGTGATTCATTTCATAAAAAGTCTCTAAGATGATAGCAGATATCTATGGATCATGAAAAGTCTGTAAGATGACAGCAGAGATCTATGAAGAATCGTATGCATTGCCCTTTTCTTCAATTCAATGAGAGGCATTCTTTCTTTTCTATCTTAGATGTTTCCTTAGATGTCTTGCATTTGAATTTGGCTTTGGGAATTTGGCATCTCTAGTCTCCTCCCCTTTGGTCAGCACTCCCTTTTCCACCTTCTTCTATACCAAAACTTACTCTTGAGTGCACTCACTTGTATTCACTAGAGTCGAAGGTGATGCTACATAGTTCAATACATGCATCAACCTTCCTTCTAGCCTTCCTCTTTCCTCGATAGCAATAACCTCTGGACATTCAAATGACATCTACCCTAGCTCGCATGCTGTTATTAATTTTTTCTAAGTGTAGATGTTGTAGCGAAACAACCTCTAGCACCCAAATTTCATAAAGACATCAATTAAAATGAATGTAGATACATCAACGACTTGAAAACTTCCGTTTAGAAATAAGGAATCTTTATTATTTTTTGGCACAAGATTATCTTCCCAATCTAATCCAATGATTCCCTTGATCCTCATTCATATCCCCTCTAGAGTAAATAGTTTCTCTATATCTAGATGCAAGGAATTACCATCTTCTATTTCAAACAGCCCATTTGCATTTTAGATTATTTTAGCTTATCTTCTCTTGGTGGAAATGAATGATACTGTTCACCATAAGGGTGGGGAAACAAATATTTATCCTAACTATCATCTTTTTTCATATCTTCCTTTCCTTTTTGTAGGATCAACAAACTAGACCCTTGATCATTAAGCAAGAAATCTACATGATTTTCATTTTCAGTAAAAGAAAACTTCATCAACATCATGCTCACTTCGTATAAGCTCCAAGAGTTCATCCTTTCAAATTTCACAAGTAGAGGGTTCCCATTACCATTAATATTTACATCTCCTCTTTGTATTGGCACGAATCATTTCATCTACCATGGATCCTACATTGATCTCCCATTTCTCTAGTCAATATCAATATTTGTACTCTATTTTCCTCCATACTATCCTTAATTTCCTAACAAGATTCATGAATTTATTTTTTTTCCTTTCTTGCACCACCTCCTTCTTCAATTTGTTAATCTTCATCAAGATCATTAAGTTTAAGTGGGTATCATTTATATGGGTCCCATAAGGTTACTTTCTCCTCACTTATTAATAATGAGCCAAGGTATAGATCAATAACATGACTTGGCCCCATCATAAGTCTTCTTTCACTAGTAGATGTGTAGCTCACCATTTGCTATCATAATAGTGAAAACAATCTTCATGCACTTTAGGTAGACTAAGCTTTAGCACTTCCTTTTTCCTCTCAAGCTCCGCCATTGTTAGGAAGCCACAAAGCTACTTCCATTATGGTTATTTTGCATGAAAACCAACTTTCTCCAGTTAATGTTTACTAATTCCATAGCTTTCATACTATTGTCAGGTAAGCATTTTCACATATAGAAATTAAAATGATATATCTAATTTTCTTATTTTGTTTTGTACTCAACCTATGGCCGTTGTGCACAATTTAAGCACTTCACCCATCAAAATATGTACACTTTCAATTTTTTAAGCCATCAGGTGTGTCTTCAGAGTTAAGGTAGCGTCAAGCCTCTTCATTTGTGCTCATAAAAGTGGGATTCTTTGAGATAAGATATTTCATATCCATTTGTTATCTCCAATTAAATAGTGAGTAATGTTGGCTTTTTGTGATTAAGTGCAAAATGGAACAAATTGATGCAAAAGGGAAAGATCAAATGCTTTGCGTGGATCATTAAATGGTTGCAGGTTTCATGAAAAATGAAACAAGCAAATATCGAAGTAGATATATGTGACTAACACATATACATAGAGAGAACAAGATTCCTAGCCATTCATTCTAAAGGGAATCCCAATTGATTTAGCTCAGAAAAGAATGTAGTAACAATGTGGGAAGAAGAGAGATTCTTATTCATGGAAATCCACCGAAGATGATGCACTATATATAATAACAAAGCAAAATGTTTTAGGAGGGAAATGAAAATGAGAAATTCAAGACAAGAATAGGGTGAAGCAATATAGGGGGTGTTTGTGCCACTTTGTTTTGATGGTTAAAGAGCAATGAGGAAGGAAGGCAGTTTGGTTTTTGAGATTTCTCTATCATCTTTGTTTCTATGAGATTTGGTTATCATATTGTCTCATTGTATGCATGATTGCAAGGTTTTACAACTATATGGTTTTCTTTAATTTTAGGCTA
The DNA here is from genome assembly GCA_020310875.1 of Ceratopteris richardii. Classification (NCBI taxonomy): domain Eukaryota; kingdom Viridiplantae; phylum Streptophyta; class Polypodiopsida; order Polypodiales; family Pteridaceae; genus Ceratopteris; species Ceratopteris richardii. The sequence goes on along the minus strand of CM035418.1, from coordinate 70,681,613 downwards.
GAAAATTATGCGAGATACTTATGATATTGTGAGGTTTGAGGCACAAATTTTGGAAATGGTAATAACAAATGATTCTCAAGGCATCCGATTCAAGAAACATAAAGCATGCTATTATGAGCCATCAAATATTATGATATTGCTGCTACCATAATACATTGGAAATATTGTGATCCAGTAGTGAGTCACATTTTTGTAATGCTAACTTAACTTGGTGATATAGGAAGTTGAGTCCATGCTACTATGAGTCATGAGAGGTCATCTCATTCTTTGTCTAACCTTTTTCTACAAAAATTATGTAACCTAGAAGTTATTATAATTGATGAGGAAATTAGTGAATTCATTAATAATTATCTATAGATCTCATGTTTTCTCGGTAAATCAATCATTGAATATTAAAATGTATGAGTAGACCATCTTTTATCGCATGTCTTGGGCTCTCTTTTTTTTGTTTAACCAATTAATTGGTAGTATAGATTCAACGTGTAAAGGGAGTTTCGCCTTATACCTAGTGTTTGGGCTTGAATAGTCATCGAGATTTGAATTAATATATGTTGTACTTGCCTCGCAACATAGCAAGCTAACATAGTGAATTTCCATGCTATGCAACATAGTGAGCTCACATTGTACAATCGTCTCAACCTATATTGACTTAGGTGAATGAATTTCCATCACATATGTATTTTAAAGGTCGCATGTTGTGATCGACTTCAATGTGCATGCACAGAACAACCATTTATATCTTATCGTAATGTTTGTCTTTGTAATCACTATTTTGTTGAATTACTTCAAAATTTACATTCATAAAAGAATTTCAATTCTTCATTTCATCATGTAAGTAATGGAAAAATTAAAACCACAAATGACACTACTTTTGATTTATTGCATTATTATTCACTAGATAATCCAGATAATTGGAATGAGAAATTATCACTACTTCAATTTTGTTACATAACACAACACATACTAGTATTAATTGTGCCCGTTTTGAAGTTATTCTTGGTAGAAGGCTTCCCATTCCCATGTGATTCAAACTGATATTCTTATGGCTGATTCTATTGCTCAAGTTGACATTTCTATAATTCATAAATTTTATGACCTTATTAAGAAGTGCTAAGAATGTTACAAATGTGATTTATGTTTTGATTTCAAAAGTTAAGGTTCATGAGTTCATAAACATATTAGACTACATTGGGTGTGAGTAGAAAGGTTATATTTTTCATATATAGTTTGTAAATAAAAGACCCACATAGAAATTGATTCTTTAAAGTTTTAAAAGTAGTGGTTGAAGATAAGGATCACTATAGAAAGAAAATTCTCTGATTAAAACTAAGGCTCACCATAAAATTAAGAAATGTTTTCCTCACATGCTTGCTTTTCTAAGTGTCTGCCCTCATGGTAAGTTCAATTTTTGGATGTAATGAAAATCTATAAATATTGCACTCTATAGACTCGTGTGACAAAGTGTAATGGGGGGGGGGGATCGTACCCAATACTATGTTCTCTTCTATCTATTGTCCATCTTTTGTTTTTGTGTGATTTGGTTATCACATTGTCTCTGTGTATGCATGATTGTAAGATCGTGCAACAATGTGATAATCTTGTGGCCTAGCATATTATGGGAGATACGCATGATATTGTGAAGTTTGAGGAAAAAAGTCAAGGTTTTGGGGCAAGCATATATAGTTTCTCTCATTGTTTCTGCATAGAGTAAAAAAATATTGTTCTCTTCTTGGCCAATCATAGAAAAGTCCTCAGAGGCAGGATGTTTGAATGAGTCATGTTTTACTTATGAAGTTGGACTAGTGAATTGATCACTGTCAAAGAGTCAGCTTTGTAGGGCTCCCAAAAAGCTTGAACAAAGCTTGAATGAGTCATGTTTTACTTATGAAGTTGGACTAGTGAATTGATCACTGTCAAAGAGTCAGCTTTGTAGGGCTCCCAAAAAGCTTGAACAAAGTATTGTGCCTTTTGGCTAAGAGAGTGAGTCCTATGATCGTGACTTCAACTATCATCCTCAATAGAGATTCAACGGCTAGGAAGCGTTCTCATAATAAATTTAAAAAAAGATATCTCACCTCATATAGAAATCCAATTCGACATCCAATTGACATATTTAGATACGTATAAATACAGAAGATGGCAGAAAGCTTGTCAACTTAGACGTATCACTTTATAGGAAGTTTTAAATAGAAAAATAGGCTTTAACGAGAAAATCAATCCTCAGCAGTTGCCAGTCACTATCTCTTGATTGATTCTATCCGGACGAGAGCCAAGTTCCCAGAAAAGGTCGAACGAATCATCTCCCTGCCTCGTGGTTGACTAAGATCCTCATTGGTTGCTGCTTACGAAGACGTACGCCGTCGTCCCAAAAGACGTCCAAAGTTGTATAATCCTCAATGCTGTCATCAGCATGAGACTCAGGTAAACTGCGTAAGCCAAGTTTCCATGGAGCTGGAACGAATCATGTTCGGCCGCGTGGCTGAGTGAGCAGCATTTCTCCTTCGAGCTATCACCATTATCACATATTCATTTTGTACGAAGTCGTACTGCGTAAAAGACGTTCAAACCTGGTAGAATCTTCAATGTACGTCATTCCAGCATATTATTTCATGAAAGCTGCTCTTGGATGTCATGGTCGGACACGTGTCGGCCTTTCCTATGCCTCGGCAGTTAGACTCATGTGCTGTTTACTATATAGTCAGTCGTTGACTGCGTTTTATCCATTTCTCATGTGCCCTCTCCATTGGGGTCAATGCCACATCAATAAGAGGGAGTTCGTGGTCTGACACGTGCGAGCACGTTTTCTCCATCTCCATTCATAATGTGGAACGAATAAATAAAATTAAGCTTTTTGCTATGTAGTCAATCCATTTCTCCCATCACTTGTGCCCTCTAGACAATGACAATGCAATATGTTTATGGCAGATAATTGGATTTACTCGAAAAGGCGTCCAAGGTAGAATAACGTAGAGAATACGGGATGCATACATGATTACAACAAAATAAGTTTCCTTATATTTTGATTCCATTTTCAAGGGGGCTCGAATCCATAGCCATTGAACAATGCTTAGTAGAGCTCGTAAGTACACAACATAACGTGCAAGCCGTTGGTTATTAATATATGGATATGTGATCATAAAAGAAACTTTTCGTAGTGTACGCATATATCTGATTTTCTTTGACAACAACTCGGAACAAGTTCTGCCGCATCGCTGAGACTGCTGAGCTTTAAAGGATGACCAATTGTCTCAATGGTGGGCATCCTTGTAATTTTGCACATAACATTTATACTAATTATGTTGTGGACAATTATGTGGGCAATTGTTCAATGCAGCTCCAAATGGAAATACCATCCAATGGCTGAGTTATCTAGTGTATTATAAGGATTTGGATGCCATGTCACCTACAACAGTTCATTGTCTTTTTAAAAGTCATGTCTTGTGATTGACCTGAAAGCCCATCCAAGAACCATCGTTTAGGTCATGCGTCCATCTTCAAGTAGTCGGAAGCATGTGAGGAGAACCACTAGGGTGGAGTATCCTAGCAGTTAAACCGTCTTTTCAAGTTTACAATTATATAATGTAACATCCAAACCTTTGTGCAATCATGTATCGTAGTTCTTCACGTTCTGTGTTTATTAAGTAGATAAGTATTGTTTTCTCCCTGGCCGATTGCAGTAAGTCTTACGATTCTCAAACGCATCATGTCTTGTCTCTTCACTTCGACACTTGAAAAATCCCACCTCCAAGCTACCAATAACTACGAAAATATTGATCTTCCATTCGAGAAATATAAGATGTTTCATGAAAATTAAATTTCCAATTTTATATTTCCAATTTGGCAGGAAGTTTATCAGTCTAGAGTTATAGTTTGAGTCGAACCTTTAAATGAAATTAAACTTTAACGGGCCATTGATTCTGGGCTTTTGCAGAGAAAAACAAGCGTCAATCTTCAGGTACCTGCATAATCCCAGCGAACTTCCTAGAAGACTGGAACGAATCATGGTGTGCCTCGTGGCTGAGGGCAGTGAGTCCTGACCACTGAGTCATTGACTCGTATACTTTTGCTTCTGTACGGAGAGGTACTTGGCAAAACACGTTCACAGAAATTGAAAATCACGTTTGAAACTTCACGTTGACAGAATCATGAATGCTGTCATCATAGCCAACTTCCCAGAAAGCTGGAACGAATCATGTTCTGCCTCGTGGGTGAGACAGACTACAGTCACGAAGATCCATCCTCTAAGCTATATGCAGTAATGCAGCATGTCGGCTGCTCATTGAGGCTAAGGAATGCCATCAGAGGCGAGACCCTTTGGAAGATTTGGAGGCAGCGATGTGCTATCAATTTTGGCCAAATTCCTAAGGAATGGTCGATCGAGAAATCCTTGTTTCTTCTATGTAAAAGAATCTCTCGAGATAAGAGATCTCCACCGTTTAGACACCACTGCATTTATCTCCTCGAAAACAACAAGTTGAGACCCAAATGGATCCCACATGAGGGTGATGGTAGTTTTATCCGCCTCATTTGTAATGCCCTCTAGCTTCACATACTCCTCCCTAGCATTGTGGGATTTGGGGGGTCCCTTGGGCACTAGTCCCATTCATCTGTAACCTTTCTTCTTTATTTTAATTAAAGTCCGGGAGAATAGGCTAAGGCCGAACTTCCTTTTATTAAAAAAAAAAAGCAGTTCAAAGGTGATAGGTCTGACTCTCACTGTGTACGAAGCAAAAGAAGTTCAAAGGTGATAGGATCTTCAATGATGTCATCGCAGGAAGTTTCACGCACGCGCGCACACACACACACACACACATATATATATATATATATATATATATATATATATATATATATATATATATATATATATATATATATATATATATATATATATATATATATATATATATATATATATATATATAACACTGAGTCACAACAAAGGAGAACAAAGACATGTTCTCTTTTTCTTTTTACCTAAATACCATTATATGAAGCAAAAAAGTGGGCATTTTACAATATCTAGAAAGCATCACGAGTCTTGCTTGTAAATATTGTCTTTAGAAGCTTGATCTCATATCCCAAGTAGTCAAGATAGATATACTAAAATTCTTGCTGCCATGAAAACTAGTTGTTGAGCATGACCAAGAATCCCACATCATGATCTTGGACAATAGATTAGAGTTGAAAAGGTACATGTAAGAATTCGCGAAGCTCCTTCATTACATCTATAACCTCAACAACGACAGAAGATAGCTAATTAAGAGTTACTCGAAAGTTAGAGAACATGTGTTGTAAAAATCAGAGCATTTTAACAAGGCAATTAAGATCATCCCCTTTGTATGGTTAAGATCCCCATTGAATGCCTGGCCATATTAACAGAATATGAAATACACTTCACAAAAGCATTCCCAAGAGAAGATAATATTCAACAAAATTATACTAAGAAACATTCACACATGATCAGAGAAATGCTCAAGATAAATCAAGCTGAACACGAAGTGGAAGCAGAACTCCAAATTATATTTCCATTAAAATGATATTTTACATTTCATGTGTTTTACAAGAGTTATGTGAATCTACAATAGAAGCTGATCATAGCTTTCCTCAGGCTCCAGGGTATTGGTATCCTCTGGCACATTAGAACACCTATCTTGCCTCTCTTGCTCCAAGATTGGCTCTTCAAGGTCAGCCATGTCCCCAGGTTCATCTGCAAGTGGGGGAACAGGCTCCCTTGAAGCTGCTTGGAATCTCTCCGTATCTGCAATGTGCTTCCTTCCAACCTCTTGGTCTTCATCTGGGCATTCATTCAGCCCATTGATTCTCATTCTAATGAAGCTCACTTGAGCATCATCCTTCTCCGCAGCTATGCAGTGCCTGAACATCTTTAAGGAGCAAGCCAGAGTCGTTCCTGAAACAGCAGAAAACCTCTTAGAGGCTTCAATCAACAACGACTAATGAAAATTGTGAAAATTGAAATTACATGTGCCCGAAAAAAGGTCTAGGACCCAGTCATCATCATTGGAAAATAGATGAAGCAATCTCATTATGAGTTTTGGTGGCTTCTGATAAGGGTTAACCAATGTCATGTCCCCAGCTACATGACGAAGTTTCTTGGTAACGGCTGGGAACATGAGCACATTTGAGATCCCATTCTCATTGCAATGCTCTCTGACTCTCCTTTTGCTTACTTCATCATAATAGCCCACTGTAATGCATTCAGTGGCACTCACAAACCGATGCAAAGGAGTGTGATTTACGTTTGTCTTCACCCTGCAAAAAAGAACTATGAGTCACATAGGGCATCATGAAAGCCATGGAGATAGAAAGAAGATTACTTACCAAGTGAGGCACTCCACAGCATGACATCTTGCCTTCAGAGCAGTTGAAACAGAGAAAGACTGGTCTCTGCTATGGAAAATTACTATCCTCCAAAGAGGAGACATAGTCAACTCTGCAAAATCAGTGACCATCTTCCGAATCTGAGGGTGTTTGAAGGGTTCATCATCATTAACTGATCCTAACATCCTAAATCCATAGGGTATGTCCGCTATGAGAAGGGAGAAATGTTTTCTAGGCACAACAGAACAAATATTATTTACATCACTACAGAACACATTGTAATATACAGGCCTAAGGGGGTCTAGGGGATTGGAGAAACATTTAAGATCAGGTTCATCATCAAAATCCATCTCCTTCGCTTTCAGTCTAGATTTTTCATGCCTTGCTCTTTGAATGTGAGCAAGGAATGCAGGGGGGCAATCATCTAGTACCTCTGTAGACTTACTTTTCCTTGGTTTCTGCAGAACAAATTGGAAAAACAATTAGAAGAGCTCTTCAGTACAGCAAACAGAACATAAAGAACGGATGTATGGCATCGATTTCTTGTTGGGGTAGATGCTAGGCATCGACCTTCTACTAAAAATCGATGCTTGGCATCGACCTAGGGACCTAAGTCGATGCCTGGCATCGACTTTTGCCACGAGGTCGATGCCAGGCATCGACTTTTGTTGCAGGTCGATGCCAAGCATCGACTTATGCTGCAAGTCGATGCCAGGCATTGACTTATGCCCCCAAGTCGATACCAGGCATCGACTTATGCTGCAAGTCGATGCCAGGCATCGACTTATGCCCCCAAGTCGATGCCAGGCATCGACTTATGCCCCCATGTTGATGCCATGCAATGCATCAAATTGTTTAGTATGAAATATTCTGATACGAGAATCTACCCAATCATGAAACAGGATGAAATATTCTGATAAGGCTTTGTAGGATGATGTGGTTGGATAGTCTGCTTGGACCTCTGTCCAAGAAAAGCAACCCAGCCTCTTCATCATCACCTCCTGAATCTTCATGTACACTTTATGACTACAGACACATAAATATAAAAGAGACTAGGTTAGACAAGAAGCATGGGAGGAGGGAAAAAGGATCTGAGAATAACATACATACTTATTGAGCTCAGTCACCATCTCCTCGAGGCTCAACTCCTTCGAGATTACCCTTGACAAAGTTGATATGATCAATGTATCATCCTTGATTCCTTGAAGGGCCCTCCATGGGGTCAGCTTCATGTCCTCAGGAGCCTCCTCAATTGAAAGGTCAACTTTCCTTCCCTTTCCCCTCAGATCAATTTGTGGGTCTGGCCTCGACTTTCGTTGCTTCTGGCCCTTGACCTCCTTGTGCTCCCACATTGTGAAGATTCTATCCTGAAGATCCCAGATCTCACCTGATCTGAATGCCAGTTGAAACCATGGGTCATATTTCCTCAAAGCATCTGACTTTCTATTCTCATCCAATGCAATTCCAACCTCAATAAGGCATTGCTTTCGTAGATTGGGATGTATTCTCCCAGCTTCCTTCACAAGACAATCTTCGTATTCATGGTGGAAGAACCGAATTCTCTCTATGGAGGACATTTTCTGCCTGTAGTCATTATCGTTGTTGTGATCCCAAGCAAGAAGCTTGGCTTCCTCAGTTGTAAGACCAGCATATATCTTACACTCTGCATACCTAAAGAAAAATGTAGTAGGGTGCTCCTTCACTAACTGTCTACGAGCCTCTGCAGAGTGTGAACCTCCAATCAAATAATAAGTGTACTCCTCAAACAAATTCTCATTGAAATCCTCCACACAGCTGCACTCATGCGGATCCACCATTACAAGGAATGGCACAACAGTAGCATGAGGATTAATTTTCATTTTCTTCTTAAGATTTTGGACATGCAAATTATGTGGCTCCCTGATCTCAAGGGGCCTCCTCCCTGTGACTGGATCCACTGGTGGCCTGTGGATAATATTAATAGGCAGGTGGAACAACTGCCCCTTCTTCACAACTTTTCTTCTAGCTATGTCCTCCCTCATCTTATTCTGCTCAGTGCCAAGCACACTAGATGCAAGCTCTCCACCAGGTGCAACAATAATGTCCCCAGAGCTAGAGCTTGAGTCAGAAAAGTCCTCTTCTGCAATTATCTTCTTTTTCTTTTGGGGCTTTTTCTGCACACTCTGCTTACCCCTTGCCTTTACAGGGGTCGTCTTCTTGTGCTGTGTTGGCATGATATTGCCCTGTATCCATGGCATCAGGTCCTTGATGAAATTCACTGAGTCTCTGCATATCTGAGCTAGCTCCTCTGGAACACAACATTCTGGGCACAAGAAATCCATATTGCATATGACATTTCTTAATCCCTTCGATGTCTCCACCAAGAAAAGCAGGTTGTCAGAATCTTCATCTTCATAATCCAATTTGTAAACAAGGCCATACTGAAAACCTTGTGTTGTTGTGATCTTTCCTCTGCCATAGGCCCCTGCGAACACAAGGAGGACTGCATTCTTCTCTTCAACGTACTGAAGGCACCATTCGAGATTTGTCATGTCCCGAAGTGGACGATCTGTCTTCATGACCTCTGTCTCCCTCGACCTTTCCTTCATATTTGGATCCTCCACAGGAATTTTAATGCTACTCTGTCCACCTGAGGATATTCCTAGTGGGTTGCTGGCCTTCTCAGAGGATAATGGTGCAATAATCTTCTTTGCCTTTGCTTGGTGACCACTGCCTTTGTCACGTTGCTGGTCAGCAGAGCCCATGGTGACTCTGAGCTTCTTGATGGGCCTTTCATCCTTGTACTCCGCATCCCTGAAAGCAATTGGAAATATCAAGCAATAAGAAATATCAGCCCATGTCCATGCAAGGCATGGATTTTGAGCTTCAGGTCGATGCCAGGCATCCATGTTTAAGTGCATGTCGATGCCAGGCATCGACTTTGTGTGCAAGTCGATGCCAGGCATCGACTTGAGGGTGAAAGTCGATGCTAGGCATCGAGTTGGGGGTGCAAGAGTCGATGAATGGCATCCATTTTTGGGCCCAAGTCGATGCCTGGCATCGACTTTTGGGCCAAGTTGATGCCTGGCATCGACTTTTACCCTCAAGTCGATGCCTGGCATCGACTTGAACACAAAGTCGATGCCTAGCATCGACTTGGGCACAAAAGTCGATGCCAAGCATCGATTTGGGCCCAAAAGCCGATGCCAAGCATCGATTTTGCACCCAAAAGTCGATGCCTGGCATCGACTTTTCAGTGCATGATGATGCTGGCAGGTCGATGCTTGGCATCGTTTTTTGGGACCAAGTCGATGCCTGGCATCGACTTGGGGCTGCAAGTCGATGCCAGGCATCGACTTGCACCGACAAGTCGATGCCAGGCATCGACTTGCAGGAGCAAGTCGATGCCAGGCATCGACTTGTGGGTGCAAGTCGATGCCAGGCATCGACTTGCACCCACAAGTCGATGCCTGGCATCGACTTGCTCCTGCAAGTCGATGCCTGGCATCGACTTGCAATCCTAAGTCGATGCCTGGCATCGACTTACACCTTAAAGTCGATGCCAGGCATCGACCTGTACATGCTTTGGATCCATATTTCTAGAGGCAAGAAAAATAAAGACCTAGAAATGAGAAATTTACACAGACATACAGAGGGAATCTTTTTGGAATCTTTTTTTAGTTATGATTTTGTCTACCTCTTGGTACTTTTGCCAACATTCTTCTTCTCCATCAGGCTTGGCTTGCTGGTATGCTGACCTCTGTGCTCCATGGCTGTCTGTGCTCTGCTGCTCTCTCTTGCTCGTGGATTTTGAAAATGCGAATGATCTCCTCCTCTGGTATTTATAGGCAATTGGGTAACTTGAACCAGAAACTAACTGGATCTAACTGAATGAGTCCACTTGCTAACTAAATCTTTCAACTTATTTAACCAGGGAATAGCACCCACACAAATAGGCTGTTTCAGAGCCACTTTAATGAAATATTCATAGACCCTTACAACTATTTATATACATTTGCATAGAAATTACATTTCAATGGCAAGAGTATGGTATGTCCATGAGGATGTCTAAACTCATGTAGAGATTTGTTTCTAAGAATCTCTTTCTTGGGAGAAAATCAAGTCAAAGTTGTGTTAAATGTGGGAGACTAATGACATCTTCATAGTATTACCCTCCACACTTTAGTTCATATTCACATTTATCTTGTAACTCACTGTTGAAATGGAAAATCACTATGAATAAACATTATAGTACAGAACCTTGCAACTATTTATATACATTTGCATGGAAATTAAACTTCAATGGCAACAGTATGGTATGTACATGAGGATTTCTAATCTCATGTAGATGTTTTTTCTTAGAGTCTGTTGCTTGGGAGAAAATTAGGTCTAAGTTGTGAGATTAATGACATCTTTATAGTGTTATCCTCCACACTTTAGTTCATATTCACATTTATCTTGTAACACATTGTTGAAATGGAAAATCAATGTATGAATATACTTTCTGTGTGCCTCTTTTACACATAATTCTTTTTCAATATACTTTCATCTACCTCTTTGATATCTAGCCAAGACCACAATAAAACCTAATCCTTGAAATCTTAACCAAATGTAAAATTTCTTCTTGTATAGTGTTCAATGGCATAGCATATTCCAGTTGGAACTCAACTTGGATATATTCCAGTTGTAAAATTTCTTCTTGTAAAATTTCATCCAAACAATTTTATTATATATTCCTATTGGAACACAACTTTGATATATTTTGATTCATTCACAATGCTTAGACTGAATGACTCATATGAAGTTAGAAATCAACTGTGTTTCTCATTTGAATCAAAAGTGAATCAAATCTTTGGTTCCCTTATTAGTGTATATTTGAGTAATTAAGTGATTTGATGTAATTTGATGTTTTATGTTATTTAATGTACTTTAATAAGCTTTTGATTTCATATCTTCTTGATGTGACATTTGATGTGATATCTTCACTTGATCTCGGATTTCTACTTATTTAAAAAGGTCATTCATCTTCAGTCTTCTGTGAACTCAGTGAAGATGAGCTCAATCTTTTCAGTGGATGCTTGGGCATCAGCTTCCTCTGCTCATATTGATTCATTGTTCTCAGTTGAGCCTTTCCAGAGAAGTGATGATCCCTATGATTTAGAACGTGCTCATGATTCCATGTTTTCTGTTGAGTCATTTAAGTTATCCAATTCACAGTGCAATGCTGCTCATACAAATGCACCTCTTGATCTCCCATCTGATCCAACCATTGATCTCCCTTCTGACTCAAGTGCATGTGGAGCAACGAAAAAGCAAAGCAAGCTCAATCTACGATTTAAAAGAAGGTCTCGTGAAGTAAGTCGAAAAAGATTTAAATTTCTTACTTCAGATAGACAGATTGCATTGGATATTGTGAAGCATTGTTGTGGTTTGAAATGCTTGTATAATTTAGGGATGAAGAAACTAAAGCACATAAGAGAAAAATTCCTCCATTTAGATAGTGAAAGGCAAGATATATACCTTGTTTCTTGCATGCAAATGATTGAGGATAACATGTCAGTAACGCGTGTTGGTTTTGAATATTTCTTTACTCAAGGGATGCCATGCTGTAGGGCTGCATTTAAAATTGCAATGGGTGTAGGAAATTTTAGAATACATAGGGTTCAACAAGGGTTTTTGAATGGGGATCTCATTTTGGATACGTTCCATGGTGGGACCAAAGGATCTGTTGGACGTCATGCAATGAATTGGATGATGAACTATTTTAGCTTGCATTGTGAAGTTATGCCTACAACTGGAAGGTTGCACTTGTCAGATAACTTTACTCGTCGAGAGGTATTTCAAATATATAGAGAAGACATGGAAAATAGAAATGAGAAGTATGTGTTGTATCGTCACTTTACTCGATTATGGAAGGAGGAATTTAACAATGTTTCTATTCCTCGTAAAGTTAGAATGGGTGAATGTTCAGTTTGTGCCACTTTGAAAAACATGGCAAAAGGGGCTACAACACCACAGGAAAAGCATAATTTTAAAAACCTTCTTAACAACCATCGTGACAGTCAAGCATTAGAGAGAAAGAAAGCAATTCATCATCGAAGTAAGGCACTCAGAAATCCGGAGCGTTATATGTGTTTGTTGATCGATGGTATGGATAAAAAAAAAACTTGTTTGCCACATTTTTATCGCATCCCTAAGGACATTGGAGATGAAGTCCTTGTGCAAATGCATTTGGTTGGCGCTTTGGTATACAATGGAACTGTAATGTCCAAGGTTTTCTTCACATATCCGAATGTGCATAATGATCCAAACCTTACAGTTACTGTCATTCATCGTGTTTTGCAATCATGGAAGGGTCTTTTGCCACCAACTCTATATTTGCAACTAGATAATACTCCAAGAGAGAATAAAAATTCTACAGTCTTTGGATATTTAAGCATGCTTGTTGAAAAACAGGTATTTCAGAAGGTTAAGGTAAATTTTCTCTTGGTTGGCCACACTCATGATCACATTGATCAAATGTTCAGTACTTTCTCTAAGAAGTTGGCACGTAACAATGCTTTTACTCTTCCGATTTTATCTGAGCTGATTTCAGAAGCATATACTCCAAAACCAAAAGTTCAACACCTCACACAGATTTATGACTTTAAGCACTTTTGCTCAATGGGCCTTGATAACAGTGCTAAGGTTTTGGCTCCATTGCACAATATTAGTTTCAACCATGTATTCTTGATGAGGAGGGTTGATGAAATAACCCTTTTATTTGCAAAGCAGTATTCATCTTCTCTTGGGTGGGAGCCTACAGAGGGATGCAGATTCTTATTGCAGGTGCCTAATTTGTCTACTGTAACAGTGTATGGTGCAGAACAATCACCATATGAAGATAAAAACAATACAGAAAGATGTGGAAGTGTGGTTGATCAAAGTAAAAGCTGGATGCATGCACTCATTGAAAAGAAGAGACATATTGAGCGTGCAAAAAAATATGCTGGAGATCAAGATGTATCTTGGTGGGAGGACTTTTTCAATCATCAAGAAGAGATTATACAGTATACAATTGCAGGTCACTGGCCAGTTGATGTTCCATTCACATGGGATTTTTGTACACAAAGATCCGTGAATGTGGCCCAAGCATGTAATGCAGATGCACTTCAAAGTTTTATACATCCACCAGAAAGAAATATTTATGTAGGCCCAAGGATGACAAAACAGGCAGAAGCAAGATGGCAAGGAAATTTAATAGAGATAAATGTTGGAACGCTTATTGCAGTACTTGCTGATGGTGATGAGGCTACCAGACCATTTTGGATTGCAAAGGTTTTAGAGATAACTAAAGATATTGATCAGAGAAGAATAGAGGCTTTGGTGGTGCATTGGTATTACACTAAAAGTAGTAATGCATTCACAGGTAAATATAACTTAGAAATGGTGTGTGATGCTAAACGAACAGGTTCAAAAAGGAAAAAGAATATTCGAAGCACATCCACTCTTAAAATGGATGATGTAGATATTCTTGTTTATGATTTTTCCTTGACAAAAACTGGTCACTTGAGGAAAGCAACCATCAACATGATAAAACAAAAGCTTCCAGATGTATGTGGTACAGGAAATCATAGGAAAACAAGAAGAGTTGTGCATGATCCTGCAGAATTTGGTATGTACGTGGATGAAGATAGAGCTCTTGTGGATATAGAAGAAGAAGAAGAGAGCTCTCAACAGTATGAGACTGAATCAAGTGCATCAGATGATGAGGGTGTAGACATAGATCGACAAAGTTGTGAGTTGCATTGAAGCTCTCAGACATTTTTAGTGCTTATGTAAATGCCTCAAAGTAGTTTGGTTAATGAAACCATGTTTTGTAGCAATTTTGAATAACAATCAGATATCCACCCATTAAAGATATGTCTAAAATGTTATTTTTGTGTAAAAACTATTGACTTCTACATTCTTATATATATTTTAGACATGTCAATGTCTTAGCATATAGATTTTGGACATGTCAATGTCTTATCATATACATTTTGGGACACGTCAATGCCTAATATAGTGAAATTTTGACTACATTTTGAGCTCATTTTTTTTTGAGAAAATGACAAAAAACGTCAAAAATTACTTGTTTTCACCTCATTTTTGTAATATATGTATACTGGTGTAAAGGAATTCCAAAAATGAGGTGAAAACATGTAATTTTTGATGTAAGTGTTCTCTTTTTACGACATAGTTCTCGTTTGTTACGACTCGCTGTTATATATATATATATATATATATATATATATATATATATATATATATATATATATATATATATATATATATATATATATATATATATATATATATATATATATATATATATATATATATATATATATATATAACTTTGCAGTTACTAGAAAGGTAACTTTGCACAGACGAACGTATTGCAGCATCTTATTTCATGAAAGCTGCGTTTGGAGTTCATGGTCCGACACGTGCCGGCGCTTTTCTGCCTCCCCATTTATGCTGAGGAATGAATGGATAAAATCATAATGGATAAAATCATAAGATTTAGCTTTTTCACGATCGTAGTTGACTTCTTTTTATCCATTTCCCAGGTACCCTCCGAAGTCCATTGGCGACATTTTTTTTTTTTTTTTGAGACAACAGGAAGTATAAAATTGATGCAAGTCAAAAAGTACAACTCAAGGTAGACTCATGAAAGAGCCTACAGAGAAAACTAGAGAGATTCACAATAGGTAGTAATCAATATAATCACCAAGAAAAGTGATCATATCTTCTCTAGGCTTGGAGTACATTTTAAGGAGCTTGGTTTTCCATACATTGAAATGAAATCTTTTCAGAATTTCAAAAGGGCTCTTAATATTCGATTGAACATGATTATCAGCAGGTATACAAAGACTGATAATCTTCCTCAAACCATACATAAAGGAGAAGAAGAAATCCTTTCTCTTGACATTGAAGATGGCAGAATTTCTGTTTTTCCAGATGTGCCACAGGGTGTGATTCCTGATAATTTGCCACAAAGGAATGTCCATACCTTTCGCTTCACCTAACAGAATTTCTTTGGAACTTGGGAGATTAAGACCTTGTCTTTGGCAGAAGGACCAGATACCAACCCAAAATCTAAGAGCATATTTACACTTGATGAAAAGGTGTTCCAAATCTTCTTCTTTACCACAAAGTTTACAATGACCAGCATCAATCTTATACTTCCTAGCATGGCTGCCCGTCCAGATGCCTTGGTGGAGGATGAGCCAACTCAGACAAGACTGCTTGATAGATAGAGGGAAGGCCGAGCAACACTGGAACCTATACTTCCACTGATGTTGGGACCACTGCATTCCCCATTTCTTGTTCAGCTTTCCAGTGATTTCTTTTATACTCCTAAAATTTCTTTTGAAGGACTTTAAAATATCCCAGGCAACATCCTGAAGGGCAATCTGCTTACTCCACATGTTGGTTCCCAGCTTCTCCAACAGAAAGTCCTTCTTGATCAACAGTATCTGTTTACATTGAACAGAAAGACTATTAGCATTAATAATATCTTCAGTACCAGCTCTCAACAAATCCTTCCAGTGCCCATAGCCCTCCTTCCTACATTTATTTCCTCTGATAGTTAGGTCATACTGGGAACCAGAGATGGACCATCCAAACCAAAGGGAGTCCTGCTCAAAGAAAGAGGAATTATGCGAAAACCAAACATGCAGTTTATAATTGGACTTAACTATCATCCAAGCTTTCCAAAAATTGCAAATTAACTGACTGCCTTTGGGAACAAAATCTACAGGAGCAGTAATAATATCCCACAGAGAGCAGTTACTCCAGCTTTTATTATTTTTCACATAGAATCTGTTAATATTTCTTTTAATCAGACAGGCCCAGAAATCATTAGAGGAGAGAGATCTATAAATCCATTTAGCAGCCATTTGATTAGCCATTCTGGTAGGACAAATGATACCCAGACCCCCTTCAGACTTATTCATACAACAAATATTCCAGGCAACCTTGGGAATTTTAGAACCACTCCACAAAAATTTTCTAGCCAAAGAGATAGCCTGTCCCATCTGCTTTTTATTAGGTTGCCAGCAAGACAGAAAGTAGGTCAGCGAGGGGAGGATATAATGCTTCAGAATAAAAGCTCTATGAGAGAGACTGTACTGCACATCACTCCATTTGTAAATTTTAGCTCTAAATTTATCAAGCATCCAATTCCATCTTTGCTCATTAGTGATGTCAAAGCCCATGGGAATACCCAGCAGCCTGAAGATGCTCCCTTTCTTTATGATTTCACAACCTGCCTTCTCAACACAAGGAGGGATATGATTATTAGTAGCAGAAAAACCCGTTTTCTTATGATTAATAACAGAACCACTGGCAAGACAAAACATCTCAAGACAATTCAGGAATTGTTCAGCAGAATTATCATCAGCTTTCATAAGCATGTTAGTATCATCAGCAAACATTTGAAGGCCCAAGGGAGAGAGAGCCTGGGGAATATCCAGTCCAGAAATGGTGCCTTGACTCATGCAATCCTTAACTAGCCACCCAAGAGCATCACTTGCAATAGCAAAAAGGAGGGGGGCCAAGGGACAACCTTGTCTGATGGACCTGCACAGTCTCAAAGGATTAGATAGATAACCATTTATGGTCACTTTAGAATAGGCATTACCAAAAAGAATGCTGACAAATTTAATAAACCTTTTACCAAAACCAACATCATGTAAGGATTGAAGAATGAAGTCCCATTCTATCCTGTCATAGGCCTTGTCAAAGTCGATTTTGAAGAAGTAGGAGTCAACATTTATCTCTTTGCAATACTCAAGACTTTCCCAAATGGTAATAATATTATCCAAAATATATCTGCCTTTTATGAATCCTTTTTGTTCAGGAAGGATAATAGCATCCATAAGAGGACTAAGCCTTCTGGCCAAGATGCCAGCAAATATTTTGTACAGAGAAGTCAGGCAGGAGATGGGTCTCCAATTGTTCAAATCATCCTTGGGACCTTTTTTGTGAACAAGTTTTATCACTCCAGTGTTTATAAAAGGAGAAAGGGATCCCCTTCTAGAGGCTTCTTGCCAGATCTTAAGAATTATTGGGACCAAGACTTCCTTAAATTCCTGAAAAAATTCATAAGACAAACCATCATGACCAGGAGACTTTCCAGGCTTCAATTTGCTAATGGATTCTCTTACCTCACCCTCAGAAAGGGGCATGTCAAGGAGGGAGTCCATTCCCTGAGGAACCAACTTTTTCCTACAAAGGGCAATGGCAGCTCTTGCACTCCAAACAGAATCCCCTCTCTTGGGAGGCAGGGAGAATACATTGGCAAAGAACCTATGAGCCACCTGAAGGTTATCTTTCATATCTTTAGCAATAATACCAGAATTATTCTTGAGAAGAGGGATAAAATCCCTGGCTTTTTTTTTCTCAACAGATCAAACATATACTTATTGGGCTTGTCAATTTTGCCAGCCCAGAATTCTCTCGACGTGGCAAGGGCACCTCTAGCAAGGAGATAATCCACTTTCTTAATTTTTTCTTGAAGTTCAAAGAGCTTAACTCTTTTGTCTTCCAAATCAGTATTAGAGCACTCAATGCTATTCTGCTCCTTCAACATCATCATCCTTCTCTTTTGTCTAATGTCTTTAGCTTTAAACTTAAAGTACTTCATAATATCCTGGATATCTTTGACAGCCTTTTCCCAGGCCACAAAAGGAGAAATGTCACTAGTAAAGTGCAGGTTAAGGGAAGTGATGATTTTTTCCTTAACCAGAGGGATCTTAAAAAGGGAAGAATCCAAATGAGTCCAACCAGCCCTATATATAGGATTGTTATGAAAAAGTTTAATGATTAAAGGCGAATGATCAGACATTTGCAAAGAGTGATCAATAACACAACTATAATTCCACAAATAGTGACTCCTGGCAGCATTCATGTAGAATCTGTCTAATCTAGCAGACAGAGGATTAGAACAATTGCGATTATTCCAAGTATGGCCAGAATTGGCTGAGAGATCCACAAGATTATGATTATTAATCACATTATACCAACAGTGCTTTTCAAAACCAGAAACTATATTATCACTTTTACCCTTCCTGTCACTACTGCTAGTGACCATGTTGAAATCCCCAGTCAAAATAATATCACCTTGAATTCTGAGAATTTCCTCCCAGCATTTGGCTCTCTGAGCAGCCTGATTAGCTGCATAAACACACACCACAGTATAGTTAAGAGGATCTTTACACTTAACTGCTACCCACTGATTAGTGGGGCTCCTTATCACTTCTTCAATAAGATGACAAAGACCATTAGAAATGCCAATGGCAGACCCTCCTTTGCCATTATGATTCGTGTACACCCACCGAAAGTTATTAGAGACAATTTTCAGATTCACCATGAGGGGAGCACCCCCAATCTTGATCTCCTGCAAACAGATGAAGTCAGCAGAGTGAGAAAAATCTTTGAGCCAATTATTAATCATCTTACCTCTGACCGAGTCAGATAACCCTTTAACATTGAAAGTAATAAGATTAGTACAATCCATAGAGAAAACAGTCAGAGGAGAAAAAACTTACTTTTTAAGGTTCTTACATGGCTTCACTGTAGATACAGAAGACCTTATGGTATCTTTCCTCTTAGAATTATACTTATCTTTACCTTTAGGGCTAGGGGAACTAACATTTGTCATACAAACATCTTCCTTGCTGGAACCTCCAATAAAATCCTGGTCAGAAGAAATCTCATCAAACCTGTTAATTTGCTCTATAAACATATCTTCACAATTACTATCTTTTACTTCAGGGGAAACCTTCAGAGGGATGGGGTCCGGCGAGGGTCTGGGAGAAGAACCAGAAACCTTGATTAGACTTTCATTAACACAGCCCGGAGTTTTACTATCTTGCTTATTTTGCTCCCCCTCTATCTCAATTCCTGAATCATGATAGTCAGAAATATTAAGATCTTCAAGAACCTGAAAGGGATTGAGAATCTCTTTTACAAGAGTCTCAGATCTGATACCCACATTAGGGTTTTTTTTTTCTCTGTTTGTAAGGAACTTTTTTGAATCCTTGCTCATCTTTGGGTTGAACCATGTTAACAGGAACAGAGGAAGAGGGAGACTCTTCTCCAACTCCAGCCATTTTGCTCTGATTTTTAGCTAACAAGGGGCAATCCTTAATTAAATGTGCTTGATTATAACAGTTAAAGCAAGCATTAGGAAGGTTTTTATAGACAACCTTTTGAACATGCAGTTTAAATCCCTCAGAGTTCTTAATAACAATTTCAGACTTAACCTTTTTAGAGATGTCAACCTCAATCAACATCTGAGGCTCCCATTTGGGATTGAACTCCTTTTTAGGTTTCTGCCCAAGAATTTTTCCGATTAGAGACCCAAGCTTTTCGAGCCAGGGATAATAATCCACAGGGAAATCAGGGAAATCTACCCAAATGGGAACTTTAGTCGGCTTGTTGGTTCTAGGGTTAAAACCAGGATACCATTTATAGAATGAAAGGGGGGTGTTTCTAATTATCCAGTGTCCCTCTGCTATAACTTTCAAAGCATTATTCACATCTTCAAAAAAGAAAAGATAAAAGTTATTAGGCAAATATTGCACATGTCTAGCAAAGAGCCCCTTACTTTCCCAGTTAGTCCTCATCCAAGTTTTAAGAATATCCTGAGCAGGCCTAGGTCCATGACAGTGAGCAATAACAACTTTATCTTCTAGATGATTATTCCAGCTTATGAGGGCAGAGCTTTCTATTATTAGCGTGCAATCATCCGTGACAGCTTCCTCTTCAGGGTCAAGATCCACATAATGAACCTTATCCTTAGCATATTCGCTATCCTTACTGGTTTCGACGATTTTACTTTTACCTTTAAGATCCGAGAGCACAGAGAGAGGAAGTTGTTTACCTGACAGGTCTTGATTAGCAAACACAGAGAAGAAGTCTTGCTTTGGTCACTGTACTACCTTAGCATAAGACATGGGGGCGTACAGCTGTTGGCATCCATCCGATCTGACTTCATTCAGTTCTTCAGACGCATCCTCACGCACAGAAACGTACCTGCCGACTCCACCAAGCAGAGCATCAGAGTCAACCACGCCATTCTGAAGGGCTTCTTCTGGTCTAGTCGAGCTATTGCTTCCAACAAAAACAGGATTGAGCATAGTTTTCATCAACACATCAGTATCACCATTCCTCGAACCAGGAAGACCATCGCGCAGTGCATCATGCAGGGCCATATCGGGGCCAAGGGTGCAGTATCACAGAAGCTATGGCAGAGCCCCCCCTCACACCGAGGGGGAGGAGAAGAGCAGAAGAGCCTCCCCTCACAAAGAGGGGGAGGAGAAGAGAGCGACGCGTCCCCCAAACCCTAGGGGAACGCATGCAGGCTCAAAGCCCTAGGGGAGCAGTAACTCGCCACTCTCCGGGAGCAGTAACTTTGAATGTCGATGTATATTTCTTATTTTCTCCATTGGCACCAAATTGTCATGCAATATGTGTAAGAAATACAATTTATGATTAGAATAAAATAAAATTTCTAATATTTTGATTCCGTGGCGCGCTCGAATCCATTGCCATCCGGCTCGAGTACTGAAAACGATGTTTGCGTGACAGCTTTTTCAGTGAGCAGCATAAACGACTACTTTTTATTATGCAAAGACTACTTTTTATTATGCAAAGACTACTTTTTAGAGATCGTTGGCTGACACATGCTGGCATTCTGTGTTCATAGAGTAACACGCATTAGAACGAACGAATAAGTTGCATTCTTTTTAATATTCACAACTTATTTTGTTCCATGGGCACTAGTCCCATTCACTTGTAACTTTTTTTCTTTATTTTAATTAAAGTCCGGTAGATTAGACTAAGGCCGAACTTCCTTTTATTTAAAAAAGAAAACTTATTTTGTTCCAATGGATGTCATATAATTGTCTTCTGATGCTGCCTGTCATCCCCGACTCTTCGAATCCTTTGAATCTCCCCTCCCCCATTGAATATTGAGGTGTAATCTCCCTTTATAACAACATGCATTTCAAAATAATGTTCAACTTTAAAGTCTTCATTCCAAGAGTTGCTTACGGACATAAAGTCACACACAGATTCTATTGATCTATTTCAATACATGCACGAGCATGCCTATTCACACATAAAGACGCACACATATTCTATTGATCTATTTGAATAAATGCACAAAGCTCAGGCCCTCCTTAAAATAATGGAACTTTTTGGCTATACATACTCGGTTCATTAACATTTAAAAAAACTAAGACATTCAATCTTCGGGAACCTACTGCCTTTTCAATACAATTGGTAAAACTTCTAGCTACGAATTGAACATCGTTTGAACAATCTTTGACATCGCTTGTGAGGTCTAACTATAATATACTAATCTTCCTAGAGTATGGAGCCTAAAAGGCAGGGGCTTCTTATAGAAATTTGGGGATCCTTCTTTAGGAGGGCTATCAAAGTTGGTGGCATATCTCTCTTTCTAGATCTTGCATAGGATCTCTCCTGTTATAGCATTCCATAGTCCCTTGACCCAATAGTGCTTGCTTCCCATTGACTTGTCCCTGTAGAAAATGATTCTCATCGAGAGCAACAAGATTAAAAGAAAGTGGGCCCCCCATAAGGGGATGAAAAGGTTATCAACCTTCTTTGTTATGTTTTTCTACCAATTTTTAAGCAACCTTTGCTTTGTGGGATTTGGGGGGTCCCATGGGTGCTAAGCCCATTCACTTATACAATTGTTCTTTCTATTAACTAAAGTTTAGGAGATAAGGCTACTGTGGAACTTCGTTTTTGGAAAAAATTTCGTTAGGTTGAAGATTTTAGGTCTTCTCATGATTACGAAATCACAAAAGCATAGATTAGCATTTTGTGAACCTTAAATGAGAATACATAATAATAATACATATTGCAGCACTATAATAAATCTATAGAGTAATAAAAAGTTTATAATGCATGCGATGAACATAAACATAAGGCTAGTAATTGAAATCACATTTTTGTAATTTGTAATGCCTATCCATAATTCCATCAATATGTGTATGCCAATGCATGCTAATGTGCTTCTCAATATATTATTCCTATGATTGATATGATAGCATTATTATTATTATTTTTTATTCATAATTGTAACAATAATCGTAAGCATCACCATAACCATATGGTTATTGTTATGGTTGTGGTTATTATTATTATTATGGTTATGGTTATGGTTATTTTTATGGTTATGGTTATGGTTATGGTTATGGTTATGGTTATGGTTATGGTTATGGTTATGGTTATGGTTATGGTTATGGTTATGGTTATGGTTATGGTTATGGTTATGGTTATGGTTATGGTTATGGTTATGGTTATGGTTATGGTTATGGTTATGGTTATGGTTATGGTTATGGTTATGGTTATGGTTATGGTTATGGTTATGGTTATGGTTATGGTTATGGTTATGGTTATGGTTATGGTGATGGTTATGGTTGTGGTTATGGTTATGGTTGTGGTTATGGTTGTGGTTATGATTATGGTTATGGTTGTGGTTATGGTTATGGTTATGGTTGGTTATGGTTATGGTTATGGTTATGGTTATGGTTATGGTTACGGTTATGGTTATGGTTATGGTTATGGCTATGGTCATGGTTATGGCTATGGTTATGGTTATGGCTATGGTTATGGTTATGGCTATGGTTATGGTTATGGTTATGGTTATGGTTATGGTTATGGTTATGGTTATGGTTATGGTTATGGTTATGGTTATGGTTATGGTTATGGTTATGGTTATGGTTATGGTTATGGTTATGGTTATGGTTATGGTTATGGTTATGGTTATGGTTATGGTTATGGTTATGGTTATGGTTATGGTTATGGTTATGGTTATGGTTATGGTTATGGTTATGGTTATGGTTATGGTTATGGTTATGGTTATGGTTATGGTTATGGTTATGGTTATGGTTATGGTTATGGTTATGGTTATGGTTATGGTTATGGTTATGGTTATGGTTATGGTTATGGTTATGGTTATGGTTATGGTTATGGTTATGGTTATGGTTATGGTTATGGTTATGGTTATGGTTATGGTTATGGTTATGGTTATGGTTATGGTTATGGTTATGGTTATGGTTATGGTTATGGTTATGGTTAGGGTTATGGTTATGGTTATGGTTATGGTTATGGTTATGGTTATGGTTATGGTTATGGTTATGGTTATGGTTATGGTTATGATTTTGGTTTTTCTTATGGTTATGGTTATGGTTATGGTTATGGATATGTTTATGGTTATGTTTTTCTGTACGGTGAGTGATATGGTTATGGTTATGTTTAATGGTATGGTTAAGGTTATGTTTATGATTATGGTTATGGTTATGGTTATGGTTGTGGTTATGGTTAAGGTTATGGTTATAGATATGGTTATGGTTATGAATTTGGTTATGGTTATTGTTATGGTTATGGTTATGGTCATGGGTATGGTTATGGTAATGGTTATGGTTATGCGTATGGTTATGGTTATGGCTATGGTTATTGCTATAGTTATGTATATGGTCATGAATATGCTTATGGATATGTTGGGAATTCTCTATATCTACACATGAAGATCCTTTAAGAGCTTACTTAACCACACGGCTTCACAATTGTTAGCTTATATAGAGAACAATACATTTTCTTGGTTTTTTCTTTAGCATTTAAGATATAGATTTTCTACCTAATATGAACACATAACGTGAAGGAGAGCTTATATTATGAAATGATCTAGCCCAATAATCATCACTAAGTTCCTCTAGATTAAGATTCTCTTTATATCTATATACAAATCCATGGTTTATGGTATTCTTGACATGCCTCAGAACTCTTTTGATAGCATTAAGATGTTCATTTGTGGCTAGATGCATAAATTGAGCTAGCAATCCTAAATCATAGCTTAAAATAGGCCTACTTATGGTTGCATCTATCAATGATTCAACCATTCTTCTGTATATTGTTAGGTCCTCAAGCTTCTTACCATCTTTGGCACTAGATTTTGCATTAGAACCCATCATTGTTTTCACCTCTTTGCAATCGTCGATGCCAAAACTGTATACAACATCCATCAAGTAATTTCTTTGAAACAAAAAATGTCTTCTTTGTTGGTGCAAGAAAACCAACAATTGATGATTTGGACAAGTTTTGAAGTCAAAGAGTAAAGCAAAGATCAAAACTTGAGTCTTGAATATGAGTGCATGGTCAGAAGATGAAGACTTGTATATACATGTACATTAAGCTTGTAATCTGTTCACTTATGCCTTTGTAATGGTGATGAGTTTGTACATATATGCCTATATATACTAGTATAGGGTTGGGAAATATATGAGAATAGAGTCATAGAAGCAAATATAGATGAGTAGAAGAAGGAAAAGTGTGATGAATGTATGAGATTCATCAATCAGATGTTTTCCATGAGAATAGAAGAAAACTTTTGAAATCTGTGTCACGATCATTTCTCCATCTCTCCTTCTGTGCTTGATCATTTGAGAAATCCTTTTGTAGATATCTAAGTCCATACTTAATGCATCTATGGTCAATATTTGAGAGTCTAATTGAAATCAAGCTGAGAGAATTTTACGTAGGAACATTTGTATGTGAAGAAGTGATAAGTGTCTTTTGAAACATGCACAATCTTGATGATCAGAGTTTTGATTCACCACATTCAAGAAGAAGGCTTCTTAATCCGTTTCTGATTATGTAGCAAGGATGAAGGATATTGCAGATGCATTAGGAGCAGTTGATGAAATCATTGAAGAAGACAAATTGGTCAGAAAAATTCTCACAGGTTTGAGAGGAGATGATAAGTGGAAGCCATTCATTCTATCCATTGAACTGTCACTAGATCATTTCACTCCTGATTTGAATCAATTGCTATGACATATGCTAACCTTTGAGTAGGATATCAAAGGTGATGTTGATAAGAGTACAGGTCAAGCAATGTATTCAAAGCATAAGAAGAAGATTAACAAAGGCAAGCAACAATTGAATGAAGATGAAGGCACTATGAGTCAAGAGAACTTGTTAAGAGAAAGAGGAGATGGCAAAGGAAGAGGAAGAGGTAGAAGTAATAAAGATGGTGTCAAAGCTTGTTGGATATGTGGTAAGACTAATCATTTAGCTCATGAATGTTGGTATAATAATCAGAATGGTCGAGGATATAATCAAAACTCTAATTCAAGAGGAAGAGGTGGTAGAAGTCAGAGAAGTAATTTTAGAGGTAGATGTAGTAGAGGTTTCTTTGGAAGAAATGTAGGAAGAGGCTTTCAAAGTCAATCCGACAATAATACCTACTACAATTATGCTTCACATAAAAAAGAGGATTCAACCTTAATTATGAGTGCAACATGTGAAACACCAAGTGAAGATCAAAGAGTTTTCTACATTGACTCAGGGTGTAGCAATCACCTGATTGGCAACATAGCTTTGATGACTGATTTGGAGAATAAGGTGAGTAGTCATATAGTCCAAACATGTGATAACACAAAGCACAATGTGAAATCCATTGGATCCGTAAAGGCCAAGGATGGAAGCACCCTTTTGAGCAAGATTTTGTATGTCCCTACGATTCCAAAGAATTTGATAAGTGTAGGGCAAATAGTAGAGAAAGGATATGAAGTAAGATTCACTAATGATGGATTTTATGTTGAAGACCCTAGCCATGGGTATAAAACGAAATTGTTTCAGGGAAGAAAGAAGGAAGGCTCTTCACATTGAAGATTCAAGGCAATGTTGGTCATGCCTTGTTCACTTATGGAGAACATAAGAAAGCTGAGGTAGATCTTTGGCACAAAAGGCTTGGACATTTTAATGAAGAGGTATTAAGGATATGATTAACAATGGTTCAATGCTTGGATTGCCTAATATTGCAGGTCAACACATGACATACAAGTGTGAAGCATGCCAATTGGGTGAAGCTCACAAGAAGACTTATGGTAAGAAAGGGTTTATGTATTCAGAGAAGCTTGACTCGGTGCATACAGATGTGTGGGGTCCACCAAAGGACTTTAGCATTAATGGTTCGAGATATTATGTGATTTATGTTGATGATGCTACCAAATTGATCACTATATATGTGATCAAAGATAAATAAGAGGTGTTCAATACATTTAAACATTATCATGTGTATGCAAAGAGAATCACAGGGAAATATTGAAGGGACTAAGGCCAGATGAAGGGGGAGAGTATTTCTCTAATGAGTTCAATGATTACTTATGGAATGTAGGTATAAGAAGGGAAGTTACTTGTAGGCACTCTCCTCAACAAAATGTTGTAGCAGAAAGAATAAATAGAACTCTTGTTGAGTTTGCAAGGTCAATGATGAAGGAGAAAAAATACCCTATTTATTTGTGGGCTGACATTGTGAATAGAGCTACTTATTTGGTTAATAGACTTCCACGTAAGGCCTTGAATGGTATGACACCATATGAGGCATTGTGGGGTAAGAGACCTACCTTAGATCATTGCAAAGTGTTTGGATGTTTGGCTTATGCATATGTACCATCTCAATTAAGGCATAAATTGGAACCTAAAGCTGGAAAGCATGTGTTGATTGGTTATGATGATAATTAGATGGGTTATGGATTGTGGACTCCATCCACAAAGCAATTCCTTGTGTCAAAGGATGTTACATTGGATGAGCAAGGTACTTGGTATGCAATTATAATTAGTATTCATGCAGGTGATGAAGAAGGCATGACCCAAAGAAAGAAGAAATCAAAGATTCAAGTTCCTGATGATGAAGGGATTGTTGATGCTCAAATTGATCATGAAGAGTTGCCAGGGTTTGATCCAAAATATGAAGAACTAGAGACTTCAAAGAGTGGAGAAGTTAGAAGGTCAACAAGGAACAGAAATCAACCCATAAGGTATAGTTATGATACTTCATTTTTGACCACTAAAGATTATGCTTACATAGTGAAACCAGAAGAGGATCCTTCTCCATATGATGAGGCAAAAGGTAAGGAAAATTGGGAGAAAGCTATGCAGGAGGAGTATGATGCATTGATGGAGAATGAGACATATGATTTGTTTCCAAAACCAAATAATCAGAAAATCATTGGATGCAAATGGGTCTACAAGACAAAGATGTATGCAGATGGAAGTGTATCTAGGTATAAAGCTAGACTTGTTGTGAAAGGGTATGCTCAAACATATGGTGTAGATTATGATGAGACTTATAATCCTGTGGAAAAGATGACAACTATAAGGACTCTCATAGTTGTTGCTGCATGTAAAGGTTGGAAGCTATGTCAATTAGATGTGAAGAATGTTTTTCTAAATGGTTACATTTCAGATGAAGTTTTCATGGAGCAACTAGATAGTTTCAAGAATAAATGTTATCCAGAGTATGTATGTAAGCTCAAGATAGCTTTGTATGGTTTGAAGGAGGCCCCAAGGGCATGGAATTACAGACTTGTGAAGTTCTTGAAGGAGCTTGGTTTCCAAGTGTCTAAGGCAGATAGTAGTTTGCTTGTTAAAGCAAGTGATGATGGGTTTATTTACATTTGCATATATATTGATGACATAATTCTTAAAGGTACATATGAGAAGTGCACACAAAGTCTTAAGAAGTGGATGGAGAAAGGGTTCAAGATTAGTGACTTGGGAGGCTTTTTCATATTTTTTGGGAATGGAGATTTCATGTACTCAACATGGGGTGTATGTAACTCAAGAAAGGTATTTTAAGAATTTGCTACTCAAGTTTAAAATGGAAGATTGCACGGTAGCACCTACTCCAATGGAGGTGAATCACAGATTGAGCAGATATAGAGGAGATGAATTCAAGCACATGAAGTTGTATCAAAGTTTGGTTGGTAGTCTAATCTATGCTACATTGACTAGGCCTCATTTGTCATATGCAGTTGGAGTGTTGTCTCAATTCATGGATTGTCCTAGGAAAGAACATTGGGTTGCAGGACAAAGGGTGGTAATTTACATTAAGGGTACACTCAAAGAAGGTTTGTATTACGGATTCAACTCATATACAAAAATAAAGATATATAGTGATGCATATTGGGCAGGTAACTTTGATGATACGAGGTCAACCTATGGATATCTCTATTATGTGGGAGATAAATTAATCTCTTGGTGTTCTAAGAAGCAACATACAGTTTCTTTATCATCTATAGAAGCAGAATATAAAGGTATGGTTGAAGCTACAAAGGAGGTTATATGGCTGAAGACTCTCATGAAAAGTTTTGACATCAATTAGAGTACACCCACCATTTATGGAGATAATATGCATTCATTGTATCTAGCTGTTAACCGTGTGTCTCATACCAGGACTAAACATATTGAGATCCAATATCATTTCTTGAGATAGAAGGTGATTGATAAAATGCTTCTACAAAAGATCAAATTGCAGACATGTTAACCAAAAGCTTGGATGGACCTAAGTTGCAGAGGTTCAAAGACATGGAAGGTATAAAGAAGATGGAGAAAATCACAATTGATGATTCAGGGGGAGCTATTGGTGCACGACAATCAACAATTGATGATTTGGACAAGTTTTGAAGTCAAAGAGTAAAGCAAAGATCAAAACTTGAGTCTTGAAGATGAGTGCATGATCAAAAGATGAAGACTTGTATATACATGTATATAAGCTTGTAATTAGTTCACTTATGCCTTTGTAATGGTGATGGGTTTGTACATATATGCCTATATACACTAGTATAGGGTTGGGACATATACGAGAGAAGAGACATAGAGAAAATATAGATGAGTAGAAGA
Source organism: Ceratopteris richardii (assembly GCA_020310875.1). Lineage (NCBI taxonomy): Eukaryota > Viridiplantae > Streptophyta > Polypodiopsida > Polypodiales > Pteridaceae > Ceratopteris > Ceratopteris richardii. The sequence continues at coordinate 70,652,540 of CM035418.1, read as the reverse complement.
AGGAAAAGTGTGATGTATGTATGAGATTCATCAATCAGACATTTTCCATGAGAATAGAAGAAAACTTCTGAAATCTGTGTTGCGATCTTTTCTCCATCTCTCCTACTTTGCTTGATCATTTCAGAAATCCTTTTGTAGATATCTAAGTCCATAGGTAATGCATCTATGGTCAAGATTTGAGAGTCTAACTCAAATCAGGCTAAGAGAAATTTAAGTAGGAACATTTGTACGTGAAGAAGTGATAAGCCTCTTCTAAAACAGGTGCAGTCTCGATGATCAGCGTTTTGATGAGAGTTTTGATCAGATCTCCTTCCACAGTGTAAAGTTTTGAGCAAGTAAGCACTCATTCTTTAATTTGAAAGGTAAGCTACTTGTGGCTAAAAGCATTTAAATAAATGGGCATCTAATTTGGGAGAACCATGCATCAGAAGTTGCAGGTGTCAAAGTCGACTACACAAAAGAATAGTTTCAGACATAGGTACATTGTTTGGAGAAAATCTCAAGATCTACTGGTTCTTTTGAATATCTTTAACTTGGTGAAGGTTCAAAAACATAAGCAGACACCTTCTGTAAAGTTTCATTGAAAATGTTACACATTTGATCAGTCAATGAGTGAATTAAGTGCAGTAGACTTTTTTGTGTAATAAGTTTCTTCACAGTTGACTCAAGTCTTGATAATTTGGCAATAGATTTCCAAAAATTGGTTGTGTTTAATGAGTTTTTCTTGATATAGAGGTTCTCTAACATCAACGATAACTTTTTCTCTTGGAGATTAATCATCTCCATCATTCTTTTGCATATAAAGCTTCTAATGCAATGAAAAACTATAGCTCTCCTAAATCTGAGATTTTGAACGCCTCTCCAAGATTTCCCTTGATATCTTTTATACTTGGAATACCATTCTATGTTAAGATTAGGACACCTACAGATGCATATGAAGAAAACCTTGTTTCCTTCTTTCTTCATGTATAGAGATGGACTTCCAAGACTTCGATGGTATCAACATTTACTCAGTAATCCAGCAACCCTTGATTCCAAGTCCTTGGGGCTTACTTAAGGCCATACAAAGGCATGTACAACCTATAGACAAAATTAGGATGCTTTGCATCCTCATATCTTGTTGCTTGGCTCATATACACCTATTCTTGAAGTTCACCATTCAAGAATGAGTTTTTTTATGCCAATCTAATACATAGAACATCTTTTGGAAGCACAAATAGCCAATAAAGTCCTACTATTAACCTTATTTGCAAGTGGTCTAAAGATTTTTTCATAATCTACACCATGTGTTTGATCGAAGTCTCAAATAGGACTACTCTTGATTTATTGAATTTTTATTTGGTAGATTATTTGTATTTTTGGGATGCAAAATTACTACTACTTCAATTTTCTTACAGTAACACAACAAAATTCTCCAAGTGGTTGCAAAGATTTTGAAACGTTTTGTGGTAAAAATCTTACCATTTCCATGTCACTCACTCAAATTGATATTCGTATGGTTGATCCTATTTCTAAAGTTCACATTTCTATACTTCACACAGTTCACAAACATATTAAGAAGTTTCAAGGATGTTACACTCCTAATGTTAATAAGAAAATAGTAGCCAAGGACGTTAATGAAAATCATTTGATATGTTTGTAGATCATTAAACAACATTTTAAAAAGTTTCTATAACATCCTAACGTTAAGCTTGTTCTACTATACTATGGAACATTTTGCATTATTCAAAAGATCAATGAACCTCATTTTAGGTTAGACATCCCATCTAAATGGAATATAATAACTCTTTTCATATTAATCTATTTGAAATATTGGAAGTCATTGTACCACTCAATCCTATTCCACATGATCCTAATTTGATGGAAGAATATTCTCAAATTCCCATTCCAAATAGAATATTCGATTATGATCTAACCACTTAATGCACTAGTACTCAATATCATCAATATTTTGTAAAACATAGGCATCCTTCTATTGAATATTTGGACTAGATCCATAAGACTTCATTGATGCCACATCACGATCATTCAATTTTCAATTTCATGCACATTCACATTGAATGCATTTACTCTGCAATATTCAATTTCCATGCATATGTTCTTATTATTCTTCAATGACATGTCTTGTGATTGGCATCGATGTCTATGTTCTTTCTTATCAACTGATTTTAGTTGCTTTTGAAATGGGTCATGTTATCATTTATGGAATGTTGAAATATTTGAGTTTATTTTATTCATGTTTTAAACTAATTTGTGTTTCGATTAGGAGACTAAGGTTTATTAGTTCATGCACATATTGAAATGCATTGAGTGTGATTATAAAATTTTTATATTTCATACATTGTCCAACGAGAATTGAACTCATGAGCTATCAGCTAGGAGTATGATGGGCTAACCACTTTCCCCTAAAACCATCATTGATGATTACTTCTCATGTTAGATGTACCTAATACTCCGCCCTCAAGTGACCATGAATTATCCACGGTGATCCAAGTTGTAAGGCCCATATTATGAGGAGAAGCCACTATGAGCACCAAGTCATTTATGAAACCCTAACTTTGAAGTTATATGAGGTCTATGTATGATTGTTGATGGTAAGGCCTTGTGGTGCTGTGCACTTTCCCCATAGAAACTCAATTGGGGGAGTGTAGAGGGGGGCTTGCCCACTTCTCCAAGGTCTGGTAGGACTATACCCTTGGCCCATAGGGCTGAGACAATAGAACTTTTGGTCTTGGAGATATTGATAGATTATATATTTGCACGACTATTTTGTATCTCCTAACTACATTTATCTAAACTGACTCCCCTTATAACAACTACATAAGCATGGCCCATGTTGAGATTTATAAATTATTGCGCACAAGTAAGTCCTTCAACTATAGTCTTTCTAGATCATCATCTAAGCTCCATGCTGGGGAGCCCATAGGTGGACCTCATCATCATTGTAACTCTAGTACTCTTGGCAATCGGAAAACTTTAGTTCTCTATCTCTAAGTTTGTGTCTATCTTTTCCTACTTTTGTTTCTCTCAACTCTACCTAGTAGTTTATTCCATTCATGTGGTATTTTCTTATACCTCGATCCTCCATCTTAGTGCGTGGCTCGAACATCTTTTGCTTGTCATTCTTTGAGTCGAACACTTTCTTCCCCTTGGAGAGATCATTTTCCTCAATCATCAGCCCTTAATATCCCTTGAATTGATGTCTTCACCCTTGCGCAATCTCTTGAACCTTCTTATTCTCAACCTTGTCTTATTGAACCCTTCCTCTCAAACTTGGTGTCCTGAACTTCTTGTTTGCAATCTTGGTGTCTTGAGCTCTTTTTCTCACCCTCAATATCTTGAATCTTGTCCTCACCCATGCTAGGTATCTTGGACCCTCAACCTAGTGATCCCATTGCAAAGTTCATTTTGAGAGCTTTGCAATGATATCTTACATGTTTAACTCCAAACAAGTTGAGACCTACGTTCCAATCTTTATTGGAATGATTTCTCAAATCGACATATGCTACATTTTTATACTAGTTCAGATACAAAATTCCCAAGTGCCTTCTTCTAGAGGACATTGGGTGCCCATGAGCCTTATGGAATCTACCTACCTTGCCCAAGCCTACTTCCTAGGCTAATATACCAATTGTTAGATCCAAGTGGAATTGAGCTCATGATCTACTGGTTAGAAGTATGATGGGCTAACCACTTGCCCCAAAATCCATGGTTGAGGATTACTTCTTAATCCTCCCTCTCATGCTTTGATTCAACCATCCCCTACCTATCATTTCTTAGGTCCAACGTATATCATTTATGAATAAAATACCCATCTAGAGGTTGATTCTATAAAGTTTTGAAAATAGTGGTTGAAGATATAGTTCACTATAGAAAGTGAGTCTCATAAATAAAGATTAGGCTCACCATAAAAGTGAGAAGATTTTTCTTCACATGCCCACTTTTCTAAGTTCTTCCCCTCATTATGACTTCTATTTTTTGAAAATATATAAATATATGCACCGGAGAGACTCATCTAACAGAGTGTGTGTGTGTGCCTGGGGGGGGAGGATATTACCTAGTACTATGTTCTCTGCTTCCTAGTGTGCATTTTTGTTTCTATGTGATTCAATTATCCTATTGTCCCTATATATGCATGATTACAAGATTGTGCAGCAATATGAAGATGATATTCTTATGGGCTAGGAAATTACAAGAGATACACATGATATTATGAAGTGTGAGGATAAAATTTGGCAAATGGTAATAAGAATTGGGTGCTCAATAGATCCATTTCAAGAAACATAAGGAATGCTATTATGAAGCAAAATCACACATTATGATCTTCTTACTACCACAATGCATTGAACATGTCGTGATCTTGTAATGAGTCATATTTTTCCATTGCAAACCTGACTTGGTGCCATAGGAAGTTAAGTCCATGCTACTATGAATCACGATAGATCACCTCATTGTGTTGCTGACCCTTGCTTTGCAAATTGTGTAAAATAAATGTTATTATAATTGATTAGGAAAATAATGAATTGTTAAGAAATGTCTATGGAGCTTATGTTTTCTTGGTAAATCAAACGTTGACAATTAAAGTGTTTGACCGGATCGCCTTTTATCGCATGTCTCGGACTCTTAATTTTACCTATTAGTTGGTATTAGAGATTCAACGTGTTCAATTGAAAACGAGTTATAAAGGGAGTTTGGCGTTAAACCCAACGTCTGGACCTGGATAATCGTTTCGCCTTGAACTATTATTTGTTGTACCTGTTGTACGACACAGTGAGGTCACATAGTACGACCTTCTTAACCTATATTGACTACAACAGCATGTGTCCTACAAGACCAGTGACGGCATTGTATGTTAAAGATCACGTCTTGTGATTGACTTCAAAACCATTCAACAACCATTGTCGGAATCATGTAAGATAAGATGTCTCATTTCATATAGTATAGGAATTTGAGTTCCAATTGACATATTTTAGACACGTATAGATTTTAAAAATGGGAGAAAGCTTGTCAACTTAGACGTATCATTTGACGGGAAGTTGAAAAAAGAAAAAGAAAAATAGATTTTGAAAAGAAAAGCAAAGTGTCAATCTTAGGCCCTCAGCCCGAGCTCCCAGAAAGGTGGAATTTGTAACAAATCATGCTCTGCCTCGTGGCTGATCAGAAACATCCTGCTTCCTTCCTCTGTACGAAGTCGTACAATTGCAAAAGGCTGTTCAAAGTCGTACAATCAGCACAAGATTCCTTTACGTGCTAATGACAGCCAAGCTCCCAGAACGAATCATTTTCTGCGAGGTGGCTTAGAGAGTGACCACTGTGGCACTGACTTAACATCCCTCGTTTGAGGTGCCACAGATTCATTCTGTACGAAGAGGTACTTCGCATACAGGTTCAAGGGTAACAGAATCTTCAATGATGTTTTGCGGATAAGATTCACAGAAATACATACAATTATTTCATGAAAGCTCCTTTAGGAGTTCATTGTCTGACACGTGCCGCGTTTTCGGTGCCCTCGCCAATCACCATTTAGGCTCTGCAATGAATGTGATAACGCTTAGCTTTTTACTATATACTCAGTCGTTGACTGCTTTTTATCCATTTTTCACGTGCCCTCTTCATTGGCATCAATGCAATAGGTCTACGAATCATAACTGGATCTGCTTTCAGGGTAGATTGATATAGACATACAGAATAATTATCCTTAGGGTTCAAGTCCACCCTCATGTGGGCTCAAATCCGTAGCCATCGAGCTCGAATACCCAGCCCTTCAAACATGCTTGCTAGAACACCAAAGTACACAAAGTAAAATGCAAGCATGCACTGACATGTAATCTTCTAACGGACTTTTCGTAGTGTACTCATACATTTAATTTTCTTCGTGGACAAGATAATTGCAAAAGTTATCGCCACCAGAATCTCTTGTCACTTAAATTCATTCATGGCTTTGTGAGGACCAGAAAGGTTTTATCAAAGGTAGATCTATACTTGAAGCAATTATTGATATTCGGGAAGGCCTTGCGTTTGCTGATGAGTCTGCTCAAGATCTGGTATTCATTAAGATCGACTTCGACAAAGCGTATGACAGATTGGAATGGGACTTTCTTCTTCAATCATTGAAAGACCTTGGTTGCAGCCAAAAGTTCACGAAGATGGTTTCCACCCTTCTCGGAAATGCTTCAGCTAGAATAAATATCAACGGTAAGCTCTCTAAGCCCATACGTTTAAAAAGATCAATTAGGCAAGGTTGCCCTTTGGCTCCTTTACTCTTCGCTATCGCCTCGAATGGGCTCTCTCGCCTATTAAAGCATCACATGGACGCTGGCATTCTCAAGGGTCTTTCCCTACCTCTGAATCAAGGCCAAATGATTGCGAGACTCTTTGCCGATGACATGAATGCCTTTGTGCATAACGATATGAACAGCATTGAGGTGTTCTGGAGGTGCCTCGACACCTTTTGTGTGGCGTCAGGTTCAAAAATCAACCATGCTAAAATTGCTTTTAGAGCAATCAGTGGACCTACACCCCAATTGTTGTTAGATCAGGGGTGTCAAGTTATCCCTAGAGGTCAAGTCTTTCGTCTCCTCGGCATTCCGATGGGATTCGACATCTCAATGGACCAACGATGGAATTGGGTGCTATCCAAGCTGGATAGCAAACTAAATCATTGGAAAGGTATGCAAGTCAACTTGGCAGGGCGTGCTATGGTTGTTAACACATTTATGTTGTCTACAACTATTTACTTTATTTCATGTTGGAGACCTAAGGAGAAAGACTTGGCCAAAGTGGAAAGAATCTGCAAAAACTTCCTATGGACTGGGGACCCCAATCGGAGGGGGATTCCCAAAATCAAATGGGAAACTTGCATTAGCTCGAAAGACTCAGGGGGCCTGGGAATTTTGGATATCGTTGGGTTGGCTGACAAGCTGGCGGCAAAGTGGCTTATCAAGGCTTGGAGCAATAGTGAGTCCTCGTGGGCTAAATTGATCTTTAGAAACAGGGAAGACCTTACCTTAGTTGGCCTTCCAGGTTGGAAGGAAATTGGGACTCTCACGCTTCTGTTCTCCCACCACCCGGTGTCCCCTAAAGGCTCTACCCTCGTATATTCGTTATGGAAGAGTTGGAACAAGGCCAAACAATTCATCAGAATCAATGAGGAGTGGAAGTGGGCGGCTGGGATAAGACAAAATGACTCTATCTGGTTCCCGATCGTTGGCATTCGGGGGGTGGAGTCTTGGAATCTCCAAACTTCAAAGCGTCTATGGAACAAGGGGTTCAAACAGTGGAAACAACTCTGGAAACAAGAGACCAGCCAGTGGATTAGGTTCGAAGACTTAGACCCGAGACTTAGAGTTACCCTCAAGGAATGGACGCTTCTTCAACAGAGGTGTTTAGCTTGGGACCGCTCAAGTACCCGCCTTCTCTGCAATCAGGATCTTCCTTGCCTGGAGAGCCAAATGGAGCAATGGTAAGAAACTTGCCAGAATCCCAAGCTTCAAAGAGAACTTAGATGTTCATCACACTCTTAATAAGAGGTGGTGCCTTGCTTGGACCAAACTTTGATGGGATCTAAAGTTCATGTCTATTTGGCACCCCCTAATTGAGATCAAAAAGTTCGTTCTCATGTGGCAGATCTTGCATAAAGGTATCTGGTCCAATGCAAGGGCTAACAAAATTTGTGGTGTGCCACCATGGTGCAAGCGTTGCCATCGATGTATCGAAGATTTAGTTCACTTGTTCTTCGATTGCCCCAAGTCCGAGGTTATCTGGCATCATGTGATGCAGGTATTGAGACTTAGGAACCAAATCAATTGGCAACAAGCGTTGTTGGGCGAGGCCGTTGGCTGCTCAGCAAGACTGTGGAATGCCATCAGAGGTGAGACCCTTTGGAAGATTTGGAGGGAGCAATGTGTGGTCAATTTTGGCCAAATTCCTAAGGAATGGTCGATCGAGAAATCCTTGTTTCTTCTAGGTAAAAGAGTCTCCCGAGATAAGAGATCTCCACGGTTTAGACATCACTGTATTTATCTCCTCGAAAAAAACAATTTGAAACCCAAATGGGTCCCACATGAGGGAGATGATAGATTTATCCGCCTCATTTGTAATGCCCTCTAGCTGTCATACTCCTCCCCTGCATTGTGGGATTTGGGAGGTCCCATGGGCACTAGTCCCATTCACTTGTAAATTTTCTTCTTTATTTTAATTAAAGTCCGGGAGAATAGGCTAAGGCCGAACTTCCTTTTAAAAAAAAAAAAAAGTTCCGAGAATTTTTTTTTTAATAAAAGGAAGTTCGGCATTAGCCTATTCTCCCGGACTTTCAGAGACTCTTGAGACGCTACCTCCGAGCTACCAATCAGTGTCAGAGATAATGGAGCGTTCGAACAATACAATGCAACGTATGAGCCCTTGCGAAAGCATATATTGTCACAAGGCTGCAGAAAACATCCAAAGTTGACAATATTATTTTGCATGAAAACAATGGTGACGTGCCAACTTTCGAGGGAGCAAGACATATATTTGCACACATGCACTATTTTATTTCAAGACGGCTACGTTTTGTGTTCATTGGCTGAAACATGCTATCATTTTTTATTAATGGAAAACCGTACATTAGAAGGAGCGAGTAAGCCGCATCTTTTAATATACGAGCATTATTTAGTTTCAATGGTATAATATCTACTCTCTACCCTCTAGTTTCAATAATATCTACTCTCTACCCAACCAATGCTGCCTGTCATCCATTTTTTATGAAGCTTGGAAATTTTTGACAGCCATGTATGGGCCACCAAGGAAAAAAATCCATTGATTGGAGAACTTTCTTTCTATCTCTCAAACCTTATGATGTATTGAACCACTTAAGTAAGCCTTTCACTTTCCCATCAGGTTGGGACAAGCATGAGTTACTGATGTCCAATTAATTTATCGTAGATTGAGCTTTTTGTGTTTCAAAGTCGCATGCGAATTTCATCTCGCTATCATTTTTAATTATTTTGAAGAATAAATATATCCTAAGTATCCTTTTATCTAGGAACTTTTTCCATGTATAGAGTTGTGAATAGGGGGATAATGGAGGGAATATTTTCATATGATGAACTATGGACATGATAAAATCCTTCCAACCTTGGAAAATTTGAAGATTGATGAGAAGATCCATGCTAGTTCATTTTAGATGGGTCGAATCATTAAAGGATACTTTTTCAATATATTTTTATTTTTAATCATACCACACTTTTCATAATGCTTGTGGCTGGGGATCATGTTTTATCCATCATCTTCAAAATAATACTCTTATAAGCACCTACTAGGACAATCCTTCTTCATTTTTTTTCCTTCTACACAAAAGAACTATCAAAATTGAGGGTATTATTTTCTTGAAGATTAAACCTTAAGAATTTACCTTGAGAAATTAGTATGAGTATATTTTGGAACTCATTATTCCTTAGTAAGTGTTCTATAATCTTCTTCTAGTTCATTTAATTCGGAAATGAGGTCGAATTTGAAAGGGCTTTCTTCGTTAGACAATAAACTAGAAAACTAACTTAGCCAATCCTTACATGATTTCAAGAAAGAATACATGACGCATTTCTAACCGTTTCATCATATATATATATATATATATATATATATATATATATATATATATATATATATATATATATATATATATATATATATATATATATATATATATACACACGATGTCGTACATTTGCAAAAGACTGTTCGAAGTCGTACAATCTTCAATGCTGTCATCAGCATAAGATTCCTTTACGTGCTAATGACAACCAAGCTCCCAGAAAGCTGGAACG
>CM035418.1:70572737-70637737 GCA_020310875.1 Ceratopteris richardii | reverse complement strand
ATTAGGAAGTGTATGAGTATAGTCATTTATGACATTTCATGTAAAATATTAACCAGATTGTTATTGGTAGTACCTTGCATGCAAAGTAAAGAACGAATAGAGATATCCTTACCGAAGGTACTTAAGTCCTTCTCCAATGATTCCTCTATCTAAAGAGGTGGAATTTCTTTACTATGGGCCTCCATGTTATGCAATTGAGCTATAGCTGGTCTCATGTGAAGAGGTCACAATCGGCACTTCATTTATGTATATCCAGATTTACCACAATTCCAACAGGTGATAGGTGGTCGCTTCTATTGGGCATTTGCTGCTAAATTTTGTAGACTTGGTAGCTTGGAGAGATCAAGCAACAACTGTAGTTGAGTCTTTAGATTCTGGAGGATAAGGAAAACTAGAGTAAGATGGGGCATTAAAATTACGCTTCATAGGAAATTACGAAAGCCTTCCATGTGATTGGATGATATGTACTATGATAGAGGAGATTCCACTAGACCTGAGCTTTTCCTACTAGATACTTAGTGGCAAATTTAACTTTTTCACTTCGAGCATATGTTTCATTAGTATAAAAATTGTCAAATTGTGATAACCATGAAAGAACTAAAGGGCCATCCTTATAGCCATCAAACCATAGAAACATGTAATTTTTAACATCAATCTTGGAACATGTGCCATCCAATTGGGTAGAGACAATAACTTTTACCACCATCATAAGATTATCTTCATCAGACTATATCTTCTAAAGTACTTCATCTCATTGTCAGATCTCATCTTGAACGCCTTGAAGTGTCCATGGGTATGTAGAGAAGAGAACCCTCTTGCTAGATATGTAAAAACAATTTTGAGATTGATTGAATTAAAATGTAAAAGGATGGGTTGTTCTTGGGAATCGGAAAAGTAAGAGAGAGATGCAAGTTGTGTTAAATATAAGAAAAGAGAACTAAAGTGACATCACGAAGAGATAGTGTAGTGGTAGAACACTTTCCTTTTGAGAGTGAGGTTGTGGGTTCAAATCCTTGAAATGTATTAACCTTCTTAAGAATGATGCACACTATTGTAGCTCACTTCCATGGTAGAAAAAATTCTTTAATTTTTCCTCTACCTCATTGTGTTCTAGGGAACAAATGGATAAGATACATTGTTAATTCTTTTCTTTTGATAGATGAAAAGTCTACTCAAACATTGCCCTCTTCCTCCTCTAGTTTTTATGAATGTCAAAAGCTTTTTAAAATTTCCACATGGCCTTGATTATCGTTCACGACTATGAATCTATGGAATAATCTTTCATGGATGATCCCACAAAGAATTTGAATGCTTACAAGCTTACCATAAAGAAGGAACTACTCCATTCTCCCCTTATCCCTCAAACATCGAGGCACGATAAAACTTTGTATACAAAAAAACTTCAAAATGAAGTATAAATCTGACTTCTATGTTTAAAAGAATGCATATGGAAATAAGGCAACATGAAAAATTAGAGTTATGTATTTCATGCGTTGACAATAGTCACATAGCATTTGAATTTAGAATTATTATGAATGGATAGAATATGCATATTTTCTTATAACTTTGGAGATGTGAAAATGGGTAGATATAGAAAAAAAAACGTTAGGATGATGGGGTGACCGGTCAATTTTCACACAGACTCTATAATCAAAAGAAATGCTCTCTTTTGCTTTATTTTGTGAAAAATATTAGAAGATAAAATTAGATTGTGTGTGAAAGGAGACATATAACAAGAGTATGTAAAAAACAATATGCATGAAAACAAAAGGTGAATCAACTAGTGTCAAAGATATGTCCTGCATTGGAAACATATGTTTTGAAGCTTGAAAGATATAGATAACCGGGAGAAGTTACATGGTTCTCAACAAAAGTTTAATTTTATTTATCTAATCTATCTATCTATATGTGTATATATAGAAATACACACACACACATATACATACATATACACACACACATATATATATATATATATATATATATATATATATATATATATATATATATATATATATATATATATATATATATATATATATATATATATATATATATATATGTGTGTGTGTGTGTGTGTGTGTGTATGTCCTTGTGTGAGTGTGTGTGTATACATATATATATATATATATATATATATATATATATATATATATATATATATATATATATATATATATATATATATATATATATATATATTGTTATGAATAATAGAATGTGTTGAAGAAGGAATTTTTGGGGGTGTTAATTTATTAACTTATTAATGTGATTTGGTGTTTTTTATTGGGGTTTGTAAATAAACCCACGTAGAGGGTTCTATTTTTAGAAATGGTTAGTAAAGTAGTGGTTAGAATAAGAGGCATTGTAGACTGCAATTTTTGTTATTAAAAGAAAAGGCTCTCTACAAAAGAGACCAACTTTTACTTTCACGCATGCTTTTCAAAGCTACTCTCATGTGACCACTATTTTGACCGAATCAAAAAATTCTATAAATACATGCACTCTGTGGACTGTTGAAATAGAGAGCATGGGGGAGATTGTACGCAATACTGTGTTTTGTCTCGTTTCCTTGCATATTTATTGTCTTTCTGTGTTTTCAGCATTCATAACCTTTGTGCACACATGAGTTAAGATCTTGATAATAGTGGCATCAGAGTATGTTAATGCAACATCAACTATGAGAAAATAAATGGTTTCCCGAAAGCTTCTATGTTTCATAGTGTATGTTTCATGTCAAAGGGCTTAGCAACAAGTCAGAGCAATGAATTCTATGAGCATATCAAGAAGTTGCTTGTGATTGGCCAACAAGAGAATTATGTCTATAGTTTGAGTTCTAACTTTGGGAACAATTTAACTTTTGTCTTTTATGTTTGTCTGATGGAGACATTCGCACGTCCACATGAAACTTGTGACTTTAGGACCATAAATTTGTCCTACCTTAAATTTATCGGGTGAGTTGTCACCTAAAAAGAAAAATGTACTCTTGTATTTGTAGCTTATATTTAGAATAGTCATATATAAAGGCACTTTCAAGGATATCCACACAAAAGCACGCTTTCAATGTGTAAATATAAAAAATGGCACGAACTTTACAAATTTAGACTTAGTCGTTGACAGCCAATTTGCAAGAGAGCTAGAACGAATCATCTTCTGCCTCGTGGCTGAGGCAGTAAGGTATCTTGTGTTCTGCTTTTTATGAAGACATAATTGCAAAGTTCATAGAATCCTCAAAGTTCTTTCTGGAATTGCAAAGTTCATAGAATCGTCAAAGCTCGCTCGCCTAATGGTTGGGCCTCTCGCCTCTTGAGGCGGGGGTGAGGGTTCAATCCCTGGCAGCAACATGTAAGGGACATGTAATCTGGAAAGATGTTGCATTGTGGTTGAGTGCCACCGTTTGTCTATCCCTGCGGTAGTGTTGACCGCCGTTTAACCCAATCATGTAAACCCCTGTTCTTGTGGGATAAGGGGGGTCCCATGGGTACTATGCCCTTCCTTGTACAGTTGCAATTTCAAAGTTAAAGTCCGGGGGAGTAGGCCTCTGCCGAACCTACATTTAAAAAAAAAAAGTTATTTATGAAATGAATGGGTCCCACATGAGGGAGATGATATATTTGTATGCCTCATTTGTAATGCCTTCTAGCTACCAAACTTGTCCCCTACATTGTGGGATTTGGGGGGTCCCATGAGCACTAGTCCCTTTCACGTGTAACTTTTCTTCTTTATTTTAATTAAAGTCCGGGAGAATAGGCCAAGGCCGAACTTGCTTTAAAAAAAAAAGTTCTTTCTTGAACGAATCATTTTCTGCCTCGTGCCATCAACACTAACACAGATTCGTGTGTACGGAAATGTACTTCCCAAAAGGCGCTCAAAGCTGATAGAATCTTCAATGATGAGATCGGAAGGAGAGTCACATGTGTCAACTTCAGAGGGAGCAACCTATGGCAGCATATATATTTCCTGAAAGCGGTGTTTGGAGTTCATGGTCTGACACGTGTCAGCGCTTTTCTCTCTCGCCATTCATATTGTGGAATGAATAAATAAGATTTAGCTTTTTACTATGTAGTCAATGCAATATGTTTATCAAAGATAATAAGATCTACTCGAGAAAGCCTCCAGGGTAGAATGACGTAGAGAACAATTTTTTCTATATTTTGATTCCATCCTCAAGGGGGCCCGGAGTTCATTGCCATCCAGCTCCAGCGTCCCATCCATTACATAATACATTATCTTTTGCTTTCTTCCTGTGTAGGAAGACGTACAGTCACCCTTAGCAAAAGACTTTCAAAGTTGGTATGATATTCAATGCTGGCATCAGCATAAGATTCGTTTACGTGTCTAATGACAGCCAAGTTCCCAGAAAGCTGGAACGAATCATGTTCTGCCGCGTGGCTGAGAGAGTGACTAACATCCCTCCTTTGAGCCATCACCATCATCACAGATTCATTCTGTACGAAGTCGTACTTCGCAAAAGACGTTCGAAGCTGATAGAATCTTCAATGATGTTATGGGGATAACATTCACGGACACACACATTCACGTGCTCGCCATTTAGCAATGTACGTCATTCCAGCATATTATTTTATGAAAGGTGCTCTTCGATTTCATGGTTGGACACCTGTCGGCGTTTTCCATGCCTCGCCATGTAGACTTCGGACTGAATGGATAACCGTTACCATTTTAGTATATAGACAGTTGTTGACTGCTTTTTATCCATTTCTCACATGCCTTCTCCATTGGCGTTAATCCAATACCTCTATGCTATAGACGACATGGGACGTAAAGCTTCCATGGTAGAAAGTGTCCATCGTGAAGTGGGCTCGAATCCGTACTCATCCAGTCGAATGTCTCGACTCTCAGCCCTTAAAACATGCTTGCAATAGCTCGGGGGTACACAATATAGCATGCAAGCCCCTTGGTTATGCATGCTATGACATCTAATCTACAAAAAGGCTTTTCGTACTATACTCATACATTTAATTTTCTTCGGTGGGCAGTCGCGAACAAGTTCCCAGAATGCTGGAACCAGTCATGTTCTGCCTCGTCGCTGAAACTCTTGAGATGCTACCTCCGAGCTATCGATCAGTGTCAAAGATAATAGAGCGTTCGAAGAGTACAATGCAATGTATGAGCCTTTGCGAAAGCGTGTATAGTCACAAAGCTGCAAGAGATGTCCAAAGTTGACAATACGGTTTTGCATGAAAACAATGTTGACGTGCCAACTTTCGAGGGGTGTATGTCAGCTAGCAACGTACTGCAGCATATATAATTTCTGAAGCTGCGTTTGGAGTTCATGGCCTGACACGTGCCAGCTTTTTTCTCCAGCGCTGCAATAAATAAATAAGATTTAGCTTTTTACTATGTAGTTTTGCACATAACATTTATATGAGCTATGTTGTGGACAATTATGTGGGATATGATCATATATTGTGGAACTTACACATACAAAACTCGACTGCATTGCTCTTTATGCCTTCTAAGTGTGGATTTTATAAAAACTCTAGCATACAACTTTCCACCTTATAAGTAGATTTGTGACTTATTCGGAGAATCAAAGCCAAAGTGGAGAACTTGCCAAAGCCAAAGTGAAGATCAAATCAAAAGTAGATAGAATAAAGACACAAATACGTGCACAAACAAACACACCTATGTACATGCGTGCATACTTAAGGATGTATTTCACAATTTACATGAACCTAGACACATCAAAGATTTGAATATTTCCTTTTTAAAGTGAACATTCCTTCTTATTTTTTGGCACATCAATCTTCCCAATCTCCTCCAATGATTCGCTTGATCCTCTTGAATATCCAAGGAATTATCACAATCTATTTCACACACCCAATTCGCATTCTAGATTATTTTTGGATCCCCTTTTCTTGATGGAATCAAAACATAATCGTCACCATAAGCGTGGACCAAAAGATAATGGTTCTAATTATCATGTTTTCTCATATATTCCTTTGCTTTTCTGTATAATCAACAAACTAGACCCTTGATCGTTAAGCAAGAATTCTACATGATTTTCATTTTCAATAAAAATTCTTTCACAAATAGAGGGCTCTTATCACTTTGCAAAAAACCTGGAACGAATCATCTTCTGCCTCGTGGCTGAGGCAGTAAGGTAGCTTGCCTTTGCCTATTTACGAAGACGTACTTAACTTCAAAATTCTTTCTGCAACGAATCATGTTCTGCCTCGTCCATCATGTTCTGCCTCGTGCCTCGTACGGAAATCCAGTTCGCAAAAGCCGGTCAAAGCCGATAGAATCTTCAACGATGACATTCAGAGGGAGCATATATATTTCCTGAAATCGTTGTTTGGAGTTTATTGTCTGACACATGCCAGCGCTTTTTCTCCCTCGCCATTCATATGGTGGAATGAATAAATAAGAAAAAGCTTTTGACTATGTAGTCAATGCAATATGTGTATCAAACATAACAAGATCTACTCCAGAAAGCGTCCATATATTTTCCTCAACGGGGCGCGGTCCGCGGAATTCATAGTCATCCAGCTCCAGTGTCCCGACTCCCATCCATTACAGTCTGTTTGGTTAAAGCTCGCAAGTACACAACATAGTGAAAGACCCTTGAGATTGCCAGCGTCCATGTGATGCTTTAATAGGCGATAGCGAATAGTAAAGGAGGCAGAGCGCCTAATTGAATGAATGGGCTCAGAGATTGATATCCAAGGTCTTTCAATGATTGAAGAATAAAGTCCCTCCTCAGCAAAAGCCTTCCCAAATATCGACAATTGCTTCAAGTATAGATCTACCTTTGATAAAACCTTTCTGGTCCTCACACAGCCTTACTTGGCAATTATCTTGTATCCTGTTTGGAGCATGGTAATCGGATGCCAGTTTTCAATTTTGTTCTTATCTCCCCTTTTGTGGATTAACTTGATGATGCCACTATTAAGACACTCAGGGAGCCTCTTGCCACACGAGACGTAGTGGGGTGGCCACCACATGTTTGAAGGACTTGAAAAACTCATTGGTGAGGCCATCTGGACCCGGACTCAACAATCAAGGTCTGTGGGATTCTAGTTTGAGCAACCCTTGAGATGGTTGCCATAGAGGAGTCGAAGATTGGTAAAGTGCTCGACGATGATAGATCTATTCTCTGCTTCCGTGCAGCATTGCAAATGATTGCGAGACTTTTTGCTGATGACATGAATGCCTTTGTGCATAACAATATAAACAGCATTGAGGTGTTTTGGTGGTGCCTCGACACCTTTTGTGTGGCGTCTGGTTCAAAAATCAACCATGCTAAAACTGCTTTTAGAGCAATCAGCGGACCTACCCCCCAATTGTTGGTGGATCAGGGGTGTCAAGTTATCCCTAGCGGTCAAGTCTTCCGTCTCCTTGGCATTCCGATGGGATTCGACATCTCAATGGACCAACACTGGAACTGGGTGCTATCCAAGCTGGATAGCAAGTTGAATCATTGGAAAGGTATGCAAGTCAACTTGGCAGGGCGTGCTATGGTTGTTAACACATTTATGTTGTCTACAATTATTTACTTTATCTCGTGTTGGATACCTAAGGAGAAAGACTTGGCCAAAGTGGAAAGAATCTGCAGAAACTTCCTCTGGTCTGGGGACCCCAACAGGAGGGCGATTCCTAAAATCAAATGGGAAACTTGCATTAGCCCTAAAGAATTAGGGGGCTTGGGAATTTTGGATATTGTGGGGTTGGCTGACAAACTGGCGGCAAAGTGGCTTATCAAGGCTTGGAGCAATAGGGAGTTCTCTTGGGCTAAATTGATCTTCAAAAACACGGAAGACCTTACCTTAGTTGGCCATCCTGGTTGGAAGGACATAGGGATTCTCACGCTTTTGTTCTCCCCCCACCTGGTGTCCCCTAAAGGCTCTAGCCTCGTGTGTTCCTTGTGGAGGAATTGGAACAAGGCCAAACAGTTCATCAGAATCAGTGATGACTGGAAGTGGGCGGCTGGGATAAGACAAAATGACTCTATTTGGTTCCCGATCAGTGGCATTAGGGGGGTGGAGTCTTGGAACCTCCAAACTGCAAAGCAATTATGGAACAAGGGGTTCAAACAGTGGAAACAACTGTGGAAACAAGAGACCAGCTAGTGGATTAGGTTCAAAGAAGTGGATCTGAGACTTAGAGTTACCTTTGAGGAATGGACTCTTCTTCAAAGCAGGTGTTTAGCATGGGACCGCTCAACCACCCGCCTTCTCTGCGGTCAGGATCTTCCTTGCCTGGAGGGCCTCAAATGGAGCAATGGTAAGAAGCTATCCAGAATCCCCAGCTTCAAAGAGGATTTAGATGTTCACCACACTCTTAAAAAGAGATGGTGTCTTTCTTGGACCAAACTTCGGTGGGAACTAAGATTCATGTCTATTTGGCACCCCGTAATTGAGGTCAAAAAGTCCGTTCTCATGTGGCAGATCATGCATAAAGGTATCTGGTCCAATGCAAGGGCTAACAAAATCTATGGTGTGCCGCCATGGTGCAAGTGTTGCCATCGGTGCATCGAAGATCTAGCTCACATGTTCTTCGACTACCCCAAGTCCCGTGTTATCTGGCGTCATGTGACCAGAGTATTGAGACTCACCAACCAAATCAACTGGCAACAGGTGATGTTGGGTGAGGCGGTCGGCTGCTCATCGAGGCTGTGGAATGCCATCAGAGGTGAAACTCTCTAGAAGATTTGGAGGGAGCGATGTGCTGTAAATTTTGGCCAAACTCCTAAGGAATGGTCGATCGAGAAATCCTTGTTTCTCCTAGGTAAAAGAATCTCCCGAGAGAAGAGATCTCCACCGTTTAGACATCACTATATTTATCTCCTCGAAAACAACAAGTTGAAACCCAAATGGGTCCCACATGAGGGTGATGATAAATTTATCCGCCTCATTTGTAATGCCCTCTAGCTTGCCATACTCCTCCTTTGCATTGTGGGATTTGGGGGGTCCCATGGGCACTAGTCCCATTCACTTGTAACTTTTTTTCTTTATTTTAATTAAAGTCCGGGAGATTAGGCTAAGGCCGAACTTGCTTTTATTAAAAAAAAAAAAGTACACAACATAGTGCCTCTCTCGGACCAAACTTCCATGAAAACTAAAGTTCATGTTTATTTGGCATCCCTTAATTGAGATAAAAAAGTCCGTTCTCATTTTGGCCAAACTCCTAAGGAATGGTCGATCGAGAAATCCTTGTTTCTTCTAGGTAAAAGAATCTCCCAAGATAAGAGATCTCCACCGTTTAGACACCATTGTATTTATCTCCTGGAAAACAACAAGTTGAAACCCAAATGGGTCCCATATGAGGGTGATGCTCGATTTATCTGCCTCATTTGTAATGCCCTCTAGCTTGCCAAACTCCTCCCCTGCTTTGCGGGATTTGGGGGGTCCCTTGGGCACTAGTCCCATTCACTTGTAATTTTTCTTCTTTATTTTAATTAAAGTCCGGGAGAATAGGCTAAGACCGAACTTCCTTTTATTAAAAAAAAAGTCCATTCTCATGTGGCGGATCTTGCATAAAGGAATCTCTTCCAATGCAAGGGCTAACAACATCTGTGGTGTGCCGCCATGGTGCAAGCATTGCAATCGATGCATCGAAGATTTAGTTCACCTGTTCTTCGATTGCCCAAAGTCCTGTGTTATCTGGCATCACGTGACGCGGGTATTGAGACTCACAAACTAATTCAATTGGCAACAAGCACTATTGGGGGAGGCGGTCGGCTGCTCATCGAGGTTGTGGAATGCCATCAGGGGTGAGACTCTTTGAAGATTTGGAGGGAGCGATGTGCTATCAATTTTGGCCAAACTCCTAAGGAATGGTCGATCAAGAAATCCCTGTTTCTTCTAGGTAAAAGAATCTCTCAAGATAAGAGATCTCCACTGTTTAGACATCACTGTATTTATCTCCTTGAAAACAAGAAGTTGAAACCCAAATGGGTCCCACATGAGGGAGACGATAGATTTATCTGCCTCATTTGTAATGCCGTATAGCTTGTCATACTCCTCCCCTACATTGTGGGATTTGGGGGTCCCATGGGCACTAATCCCATTCACTTGTAACTTTTTTTCTTTATTTTAATTAAAGTCCGGGAGATTAGGCTAAGATGAAACTTCCTTTTATTAAAAAAATAAGTAAACAACATAGCATGCAAGCCCTTGGTTATTAATGATTAGATATGTGGTCATAAAACAGACTTTTCGTAGTGTACGCATATATCTTCTTTTCATCGAGAACAACTGGGAAAAAGCTCTCCCGCATCCCTGAGACTTTTGAGATTCAAAGGATGCCCAACGCACTCAAAGGTGGGCACTGGGCATCCTTGAACATCATAAAAATCCAATGTTCTGCTTTCATCCTGTGTAGGAAGACGTACAGTCACGCTTCGCCAAGGACGTTCAAAGTTGGTATGATATTCAATGCTGCCATCAGCATAAGATTCGTTTACCTGTGTAATGACAGCCAAGTTCTCAGAAAGCTGGAACCAATCATGTTCTGCCGCGTGGCTGAGAGTGTGACTAACATCCCTGCTTTGAGCTATCACCATCATTACAGATTCATTCTGTACGAAATCGTACTTCGCAAAAGACGTTTATGGGGATAACATTCACAGACACACACACACTCACTCACGTGCTCGCCATTTAGCGATGTACGTCATTCCAGCATGAAAGGTGCTCTTGGATTTCATGGTTGGGCATCTGCCGGCGTTTTCCATGCCTCGCCATTTAGACTTTGGAATCAGGGCCTAAAATTGACAGGCATACCTAAAATTTCTTATGACAGGCATTTTTGGTAATTGTCTTTCATATGACATTTTTTTATAGAGTTTGCCCTTGTCAAATGACAGACAATTTTCGAAAATGACAGGCAACTCAAATGAACTTAAATTCATGTCTATGATAAACATTGACCAATCTGAATCTTGAAAAATGTCAAATTCATACTTAAATTCATACCTATGGTAATGTCTCTTTTTGCTATCATATTTTCATCTTTGCTATGAACTCAACCTTAAGATGAAATTATAAACACACATAGAAAGTGATCTTGATCTTTCCATTGAGACATGCCCAATCACATTATATGAGTTGCTTGACTCTCTTCCATTCATCTCCCTTTTACTACCCAATGACTAAATGCACTTAGAGCTCCACTCTAGGTCTCAAGTTCAACATGTAGTATTTATAATATACATCAAAATTTAAGTGTATGCTATTGTGTTATAATCATAAAGTTACTCATATTAGATTAGACTTTTCTCTAATTCTTCATGGTCATATATAACGCCATGAGAGCAAAAAAATTTTGACAGCATCTCCCCAGGAAAATGAAGTCTAGAAAAAAATAACCATAGCATAAAAAATGAGGCATTTGAAGCCTATGGCATACAAGCCATCAACAAAGTCTCAAACTTTATAGCCTGTGCCATACAAATAATCAATGATGCTTTTTCGCTCCAAAACCTGCAAAAGTCAAAAACTTTACAAGCATTCTTCTCTTTATATATTCTTCCTATTTCATTTATTTACAAATACTAAAATACCATGAAACCTGTAAATAATCTACAACACAAACATATTCAAAAGATAAGAACATATGAGTATCATTAAACCAAATGAGTATAAGCATAAGTTTGATAATAAAGAAAGCTTATGAAAGATATTTTACTCCATTCAAAAAACTAAAATATGAATGCTCAAAAAAATATCAAAGAGAAACTAGAATATGCATTCAAAAGCTAGAATTTGATTACATCATTCTAATGGTCTTGCTCTTCTATTCTTTGAACTCGTCCAAATATCAAATGCATCATCCCAATCAATCATAGCAATTCCTCGTGCATCAATGGACAATAGCATCAATGCATCTAAAGTATCCAATCCCAAACTGGATCGAGAAATACTTTTGATATAATTGTGCCTAGAGAAACCTCTCTCACAAGCTGCAGTGCTTGCTGGAATAACCAAACACATTTGCCATAACTGCATCATTCCTGGATATAAGTCCCACCAACTTCTTGATCCTAAACACACTTCCCAAGCATCATGCATGCCTTTATTGTTTGCTAGTCGATATAGCATGCCAACAAAATCCTCTCTTTCATTTATACATCTATGTATATCAATCACAGAACTATCAATATTGATTCGTTCTATAACTTTTTCCAACCATTCTTGAGTTTTCTTTTCACGTTCATTAGCATCCACTGGATATGAAGACGGACTAAATATCTTCAATGCATTGAATACAGATATATCCGCAAATCGCCGAGTCAATGCATTCAAAACATTTTGCACATAAATTTTTCCTATGCAAACACATTCTTCAAAGCATCCAGTTTCTTGCATGACGCTATCAAATGCAATATTCAGGTCTAAGGTACCTTCATTCTCATTCTCTTCATCAGAATCACTTTGTGCTAAAGCACTTGCATCATGAGTAGCTTTCTTCTTATGACTCATAGGAACAGGTTTATGAACCAAAACATGATTATGTGCATGTCCCTTTGCATCAACAAAAGTCAATGAGTTTTCTTTAGCCATATTCAAAAACATTGTAAGATGCTTTGATCCATTTGCAAAGCCATATATATCATTACTCAAGTATCTGCGTGTAAATTTTTCAAATATAAAGTCTATCAAAGCGCCAATCAATGTTACATCAAATTCATTTCTTTGAAACTCTTGATTAAGCTTATTGAGCTCTGACAAAACATCAGCAAGTAAGTGTATCATAAATTGAACAACAAACAAAGTAGCATGGCTATACCACTTTTTTTCACGACGTTTCCACTGCTCAAGAACAATAGGCATAATATGGACCAATCTTTCCATGACCTGTCCTCGTGAAAGCCATCGTATAGAATGAATTTGCAATGCTTTACCATCCATAATTGCAAATTCATGCATTAGTTGCCACATCTCTGCATGTCTTTTTGAAGACTTACCCAGCCATGAATACACTTTACTAGCAACTTTATCCACAAAAGCAAACACATGTGGATGTGATATGAAACCATCTTTTGCCGCAAGGGCTTGTCTATGCGCGATACAATGTATGCCCATAATGCGAGGCATCGACGATTGAAACCGTGCAACCACACCTGTTTTAGAGCCAATCATGACAGATGCACCATCAGTCGCTATTGCAATGAGCTTCTCAGTAGTTAATCCACTTTCAACCAAAAAAGCACTCACTGCATTATAAATTGACTCTGCATCTCCATTTTCAATAGGTAGCAATTGTACAAAGCTACATTTTGTAGGACCCTTTCCTCCATTAGTCAAGTACAAAGCATAGATAATTATATGCTTTTCCATAGTTCGATCTGTGCTCTCATCAATGAGCAAAGAATAAAAGGGACTCAAACGTATATTTGCCAAAATTGTTTTTCTCAAATAATCTCTTAAGGCAAACAACATATCCTTGCCTGATACTGGATTCACATACGATCCATACTCATCAGATGCAGGTATATTAGGTGTCCCAAGCTCTCTTTGCAACCTGCATTGACTTGGATACTTCTCTAATGGAAGATCCTCACATGCGCAAAAGTAAAAAAGCTTCATGCATGTAATTATCCGCATTTTCTCAGAATGGATAATATTCTCTACCCCATGCTCAAGAGGTCCCTTGCCTTCACTACCAATTCTTTGTTTTGTGATACGATCATGTACTGCAACTTTGTGATCAACTGTCGTTGCATGATCATTCAGTGCAGACAAAACAAAGCTTTTGGAACCCCCTTGGGTATAACCATTGACCTTCTTTGCATCCTCACAATATTGACACCTAATAACTTCTTCATTGGTCATACCCCGAGCTAGATATGCCCACGGATGCAAAAGGGTCCATTGATTCCGCCATCTCCTTTTTATCTTCTTAGGTGCATCGTCAGCATGAGAAACATGATCACTTGCAACACCTGTACTTACACCTATATTGCAATCCATAACATTCTCATGATCAACCACACTTGTGTCTACATGCATATTAGATTCTTGTGCTTCCTGCAAAGAGGCAACTTCTGTATTTTGGAAATCACCAACTGGTTTTTGACTAATACCCTTAAAAAAGAAAGCATCCATCTTGGATTGTGACTTTCTCTTTTTAGAGGAGCACTGGTTCTTCTCCATTTCCATCTAGCACTTGTATCAATAACCTAACACCTAAGCCTCTGCAAAATTTTTATCATGGATCAATTATATTAGACATATTAAAATTTCTCTTATGAACCAACAAAACATATCCAAAAAACATGAAGTTAACAAAGCCATAGATACTAATGCGAGTCAACTTTGTTATGATAAAAAAAAATGAAAGAAATGTTTCTAACCTTTTAGAGATCCAATGAACAAAGTTGAAGCACTTGTAAGAGTCTCACAGCTTCACAAGTTTGCAAGAGTCGTCAATGCCATTTCGATCAACTCCAAGATCTAACAAACATTCAAATATATTGTTTTGTTCAAAGCAATAATATCATCCATAAAATGTGTGCATAACATCATGATCAATTGCACATTAACAATTGCAATGCACATTATATTATTCAATTTGATTTAATAAAACCAATAAAGAGAATTTCACCATATTCTGATATTGTAATTAATCACATGATATATCCATGGATCATGTACTCCATAGATGGAATGAACAGAGCGTCATTCGTCTGTGACTAGCATCATTCAGAGTGCATATGAGGTATACCTATTACCAATGACCATTGAATGTGAGTGCATTATTAGTATATAATTGTAACATCTTTATGATATGAGTCATGACTGTGTACCGGTAACATCAAGAAATAGAAAAGCATCATTTCTATATGATTGTTGGCTGCAACATCATTCAGGAATCAGAAAGTATGACAGTGTACATTCGAATATGACTTTGTACAGGTAATAGGATATGACTGTGTACAATGTAGCTTCACTGAATATGACTGCAGACTGTAGTGCATAACACTATCTATAATGTATAATGTATTATGTCAAGAAACGAGCAAGTGCCAGCCTCCAGGTACGTACCAGAAATCGAGAGCAGGCTGAAGAAGAGATAGGCGACGCATTCACATCCACGTTAGTCCACGTCCATCTTCGATAGTCATGAGTCGACTGCTCAGTGCTTATATGCGTGCCCACTGCCTCCTGCGGTGCTGGAGCCTGGAGTATGAGGAGCGCGACGCTGCACGCGGGGTGGTCACTGGCGAAGTCTGGAGGCTGGAGCGGCGAGTGCTAACTGAGAGGCTAGAGCGCGGTGCCACTGCTGGTTCGCTGAGGTCGATTGTCTCTAAACTAGGCGGGTTAGAACCAGGGGAAAGACTGGAGTCTGGTTCGATTTCAGAACTGAGAGAACTGGCTCGGTTTTACTGGTTCGGTTCAGAACGGGATTTTTAGAACCAGGGACTCTAAAGTCTGGGCAGTGGGGCGTCTTACTGGTTTGATTTTAGAACCAGGGAATTCGATTTCTGAAAACTCTGGTCACTGGACACTGGACGCTAAAAGAACCAGTAGTCTGGGGCGCCTTACTGGTTCGATTTTAGAACCAGGGAATTCGATTTCTGAAAACTCTGGTCACTGGACACTGGACGCTAAAAGAACCAGTAAAGCACTGGTTAGAACTTAGAACCAGAACTCAGTCTTGAACCAAGGTTTGATGCTGCAGGTTTTTCACATGTCCGGACTCCGGCCCTTCGCCCTTGAAGCTTGGCCAAAGAACCATTATAATTTATTCATATAATTTTCAGAAATTATTTACAAAATAGCCTGGCAGCCGCTCGCGCGAGTCATGAATCATGACCATTGACCATTTTATATGATATTATACTGTATACATATGATATATCTTTCTTTTATATTTATATACTACTATAAAAAAATAAAAACGACATGGAAATTAATATTCCTTGCATGTCAAATGACAGACGATTTTCACCTTCTCCTTTCGTATGACAGACAAATTTGCAAGATGAACTTTTCTCTTGACAGGGAATCTAAAATTTAACCTGTTTTGACAGGTAAAAATCCCAATGACAGGCAAAACAGGTGTCAATTTTAGGCCCTGTTTGGAATGCATGCAAAACAGTTAGCTTTTTACTATATAGACAGTTTTGGAGTGCCTTTTATCCATTTCTCACGTGCCTTCTCCATTGTCGTTAATGCAATATCTCTATGAGTCATAACTGGATCTGCTTCCAGGGTAGAACGTGTCCATCCTCAAGATCGCTCGAATCCGTAGCCATCCAGCTTGAATGTCTCGACTCTCAGCCATTAAAACATGCTTGCTAGAGCTTGGGAGTGCACATAATAACATGCAAGCCCCTTGGTTATTCATGCTCTGACATCTAATCTACAAAAAGGCTTTTCATAGTGTACTCCTACATTTAATTTTCTTCGCGGGCAATCGCGAACAAGTTCCCAGAAGGCTGGAACCAGTCATGTTTTGCCTCGTCGCTGAAACTCTTTTTTTTTTTTAATAAAGGAAGTTCGGCCTTAGCCTAATCTCCCGGGCTTTAATTATAATAAAGAGAAAAAGTTACAAGTGAATGGGACTAGTGCCCATGCGACCCCCCAAATCCCACAATGCAGGGGAGGAGTATGGCAAGCTACAGGGCATTACAAATGAGGCGGATAAAATTATCATCACCCTCATGTGGGACCCATTTGGGTTTCAACTTGTTGTTTTCGAGGAGATAAATACAATGATGTCTAAACGGTGGCGATCTCTTGACTCGGGAGATTCTTTTACCAAGGAGAAACAAGGATTTCTCGATCGACCATTCCTTTGGAGTTTGGCCAAAATTGATCGCACAACGCTCCCTCCAAATCTTCCAGAGAGCCTCACCTCTGATGGCATTCCACAGCCTCGATGAGCAGCCGATCGCCTCACCCAACATCACTTGTTGCCAGTTGATTTGACTCGTGAGTCTCAATACTCGGGTCACATGATGCCAGATAACACGGGACTTGGGGCAATCGAAGAACAGGTGAGCTAAATCTTCGATGCACCGATGGCAACGTGTGCACCATGGCGGCACACCACAGATTTTGTTAGCCCTTGCATTGGTCCAGATACCTTTATGCAAGATCTGCCACATGAGAACGGACTTTTTGACCTCAATTAGGGGGTGCCAAATAGACATGAATTTTAGCTCCCACCGAAGTTTGGTCCAAGAAAGGCACCATCTCTTGTTAAGGGTGTGGTGAACATCCAAATCCTCTTTGAAGTTGGGGATTCTGGATAGCTTCTTACCATTGCTCCATTTGAGGCCCTCGAAGCAAGGAAGATCCTGACCGCAGAGAAGGCGGGTAGTTGAGCGGTCCCAGGCTAAACACCTGCTTTGAAGAAGAGTATATTCCTCAAAGGTAACTCTAAGTCTCGGATCCAATTCTTCTAACCTAATCCATTGGCTAGTCTCTTGTTTCCAGAGCTGTTTCCACTGTTTGAACCCCTTGTTCCATAACCGCCTTGCAGTTTGGAGGTTTAAAGACTCCACCCCCCGAATGCCACTGATCGGGAACCAAATAGAGTCATTTTGTCTTATGCCAGTCGCCCACTTCCACTCATCACTGATTCTGATGAACTGTTTGGCCTTGTTCCAATTCTTCCATAAGGAACACACAAGGCTAGAGCCTTTAGGGAAGACCGGGTGGGGGGAGAACAAAAGTGTGAGAATCCCTATGTCCTTCCAACCAGGGTGGCCAACAAAGGTAAGGTCTTCCGTGTTTCTGAAGATCAATTTAGCCCAAGAGGACTCCCTATTGCTCCAGGCCTTGATAAGCCATTTTGCCGCCAGCTTGTCAGCCAACCCAACAATATCCAAAATACCCAAGCCCCCTGAGTCTTTAGGGCTAATGCAAGTTTCCCATTTGATTTTGGGAATCCCCCTTCTGTTGGGGTCCCCAGTCCAAAGGAAGTTTCTGCAGATTCTTTCCACTTTGGCCAAGTCTTTCTCCTTAGGTCTCCAACACGAGATAAAGTAAATAATTATAGACAGCATAAATGTGTTAACAACCATAGCAGGCCCTGCCAGGTTGACTTGCATACCTTTCCACTGATTCAGCTTCCTATCCAGCTTAGATAGCACCCAGTTCCAGCGTTGGTCCATTGAGATGCCGAAACCCATCGGAATGCCAAGGAGACGGAAGACTTGACCGCTAGGGATAACTTGACACCCTTGATCCACCAACAATTGGGGAGTATGTCCGCTAATTGCTCTAAAAGCAGTTTTAGCATGGTTGATTTTTGAGCCTGATGCCACACAAAAGGTGTGGAGGCACCCCCAAAATACCTCAATGCTGTTTATATCGTTATTCACAAAGGCATTCATGTCATCAGCAAAAAGTCTCACAATCATTTGGCCGTGATTTAGAGGTAAGGAAACACCCTTGGATTGCCAGCGTCCATGTGATGCTTTAATAGGAAGTTGAGTCCATTCGAGGTGATAGCGAATAGTAATGGAGCCAGAGGGTAGCCTTGCCTAATTGATCTTTTTGAACGAATGGGCTCAAAGAGCTTACCGTTGATGTTTATTCTAGTTGAAGCATTTCCAAGAAGAGTGGAAACCATCTTCGTGAACTTTTGGCTGCATCCAAGGTCTTTCAATGATTGAAGAATAAAGTCCCATTCCAATCTGTCATACGCTTTGTCGAAGTCGATCTTAATGAATACCAGATCTTGAGCAGACTCCTCAGCAAAAGCAAGGCCTTCCGAAATATCGATAATTGCTTCAAGTATAGATCTACCTTTGATAAAACCTTTTTGGTCCTCGCACATCCATGACTTTAAATGACAAGAGATTCTGTTGGCGATAACTTTTGCAATTATCTTGTATCCTGTTTGGAGCATGGTAATCGGATGCTAGTTTTCAATCCGTTTGTGGATTAACTTGATGACGCCATTATTCAGGCACTCAGGGAAGGCACCAAAAGAGAGAGCCTCTTGCCACACGAGGCGCAGTGGGGTGGCCACCTGATGTTTGAAGGACTTGAAAAACTCATTGGTAAGGCCATCCGGACCCGGACTTTTCCCATTGGGAAGGGCATCAATAAACTCGATAATTTCATTCTCGCATATGTTAGCATCCAGTAGAGCAATCAAGTTATGTGGGATTGTGGTTTGAGCAACCCTTGAGATGGTTGCCATGGAGTCGCGCCTGTGGGGGGAAAGAGGAGTCGAGACCCCGAGAAGATTGGTAAAGTGTTCGACGATGATAGATCTATTCTCCACTTCCATGCCACATTCAGTTCCATTGTTATCGACCATTAGGGGGATGGATTCCCTAGCTTGTTTCCTTTTGAGGATGTTACACATCTCTTTCGTTGGTTTGTCGGCCTTCCCTGCCCACCAATCTTTGAAGAAAATTTGAAGATTTTTCCTTTGGACCTCCTCCTCTAATCTTAGTCTTCCCTTGATTTTCAAAAGACCTTGTTGGCAATGTAACTTACCTTTGTTCACCTCTTCTTCAAGCCGTGAGAGCCTCCGGTACATCGTTTCTCTTCTTTTTTTTCGGATTTCTCTTATAGCCTTTTGAGTCCTGATTAGAATTTTTTGAGTCCTTTCTACTGCTCTTCTCCAACACTTAGCCGGTTCATTACAATAAGCAAAAGCTTCTGTCCACACCTCAGAAATTTCTTGGTGGACAGAGGGGAGGGAAAACGATGTCTGACAAGCATGAAACCAAGGAGCTTTTTGGAGCATGGGAATCGGTTTGAAAGACAGAGTAATCGGATAGTGGTCTGAGATAGTTAGGTCCATGTGTTGGGAAATCGAAGGAATACCCCACTGAAGGATGGTGTTCTGATCGATGTAGCATCTATCAAGTCTTGCTTTCCTCAAAGAGTCCCCCGACTGGAGATTTGACCAGGAGAACCCCTTCATGTCTTTCACCTCGACCAGGTCGTGATGGAGCTTGATTTTATCCCATATCTCTTTCTCCTGACCGTCAATAATTTTCCTTTGTTATTCCATCGGTCCTCAGGAAACTCAACCATGTTGAAGTCCCCACAATTCAGAACATTGTGTGAAAGGGAGTCGAGGGAAGCCCAAGTATCCATTCTATCTGCTTCACCATTAGGGGCATAAATTGAGACCACAGTGAACT
This sequence comes from Ceratopteris richardii, assembly GCA_020310875.1. Taxonomy (NCBI): domain Eukaryota; kingdom Viridiplantae; phylum Streptophyta; class Polypodiopsida; order Polypodiales; family Pteridaceae; genus Ceratopteris; species Ceratopteris richardii. The sequence goes on along the minus strand of CM035418.1, from coordinate 70,617,651 downwards.
GGAAAGGGAACCCGAAAGAGGCAGCAATCCAACGATGATTCCGACCTTCAAAAGTCGAGGTCACATTGCCAGACAAGGAGTGACTAATGCCGATAGAAGCACCCCCCGTCCCTCTAGGGTGAGAAGTGGAGAACCAAAGGTGGTTCAGAGAAATGCATTTAAGTCGTTTCTGTAGGTCCTCTCCGTCGATTTTAATCTCTTGTAAGCAAATAAAGTCAGGGGTGAAGCACTTGTCTTTGAACCACTGGCCAAGAATCGAAGCTCTGGATGGGTCAGATAGACCCCTGAAGTTTAGAGATGTGAATTTCATTAATGATGGTTGCCCTCTTTGAGGGGAGGGACCCGATCTTTTTTCTTCTTGTGGTCTTTTTTCCTCTCTACTTCTTGACTTAGGATCCTACTCTTGAGGGGGCTCTTCCAAGGCATGCCGGAAGGTTGTTTTCCTTTAAGCTTTGACTTTTGTTGCGGTAATCTTGGAAAGCATACCGGGAGGGTAGGACCAAGACAGGAGCTTTCGTTGTCTGGGTTGTCTTCATTGCTGGTAGTGAAGCCTTCCTCTTTACTCGTGGTGTAACCTTCTTGGTTGTCTTCTTTGCTGGTAGAGCACCCAAGGGTATTATGAGTGGGGTCTTCTTCAAAGAGGTTGTCCCCTGGGAAGTCGACCTCATTAATCTCTTTTTCTAGGTTACAGTATATGTTATTCGAGGGGGCAACTGTCGTAGTATTCCTTGATGTTGTCTTCGAGGGCTAACTTTCCTCCTGCGTCTCACTTAAGTGAATCCTTCTGAATCAGTCTCAGCAACGCAAGTTCCCTCTTCATCCTCCATTGGAGGGGGATGACCCCGAGTGTCATCTTGGGGGAGAGGGTCTAGGGTCCCATCTGGTTTAAGCTTGTTTTTATTGGTACTTTTCTTCAGGGGGCAGTCTTTGATCCTATGACCTTGATGCCCGCACCGAAAGCACGCGTTTGGCAAATTCTTGTAAGTAACCTCTTGTGTTCAGGTCTTACCCTCTCCACAGTTTATGGAGATCTTCGAGGGAAGGACCTGGTTCAAGTTTGTTTCAACGCAGATCTGTGGATTGCATCTTGCATTGAAAGAATGTTGAGCACCATCGTAGATTAACCCCCCGACATCCTGTCTTGCGGCCATCGGGCGACCCATCGGTGAGACGATTTCACGAAGAAATCCATACATGAAGAAAGGCAGATTGGGAAGCTCCACCCAAAGCGGGTAACGAAGAGGCTTTGATCTGTTCGGGACAAAGTCTGGAGTCCACTTAAAAAGGCAAAGGGTGGACCGGCCCACTTGCTAGGAGCCGGCTTGGAGGGCTTGGAAAGCCATCTCTTCGTTCTCAAATACTAGAAGCAGGTGATTCGCCGGCAAGAATTGACATTTGGACACAATTAGGCCACGTGGGAACCACTCCTTGCGAAGCCAAGTTCTCACACTTTCAAGAGGGGGCCTGGGGCCAAACATTTGACCGATCAGGCAAGTTTTCTTCAGTTCTTCTTGCTTTGCCGCCACAGACTCCTTGCATAAAGAGACCTCTGGGGGCGCGACGTCCACTGGGACGGACTCCATCTCAAGGGGGAACACGGACTGAGGGGGAGCCACAATGTTCATGACAAATTCTTTAGATTGTAGTCATAGATAAAATAAGGCTTCTTAAGACTCTTGACGATGACGCAGCCCCGAAGCAATCAGTCTCTTTAACTAAGCCGCCTTGAAAAGCCCTCGAGCGTCCCACATTAATGGATAGCTCGTTTTTTCAATTCTATATTTTTTCCTCTTTTCTTTCTTCAAATCTCTTCTCTCTTTTCTTTTCTTGTTTCTTTTTTGTTCTACTCTTCTTTTTTTGTTCTACTCTACAAACTCTTAAAAAGATTTAAAGATTTAAATGAAAATCAAAAGCGAAGAGCCTTAAAACTCTCCACACTATTCGAAACTGCAGTCACGAGCTTCGCAAGGGAGGCGTCGACTGGAGGCAAGAATTAACTCGGGCGTGGGATGGACCCCCCAGACAAACGACTTGTCGCGCGCACGAAGAGAGGATTCATGGCCCACGATAGACGGAATAGGCAAGAAAATTGGTTTGCTGGCCCGCGATAGACGGCTTCACGCGATAAACGGTTATCCCCTCTCCGTAGTAACCCCGTAAAAGGCGGTTTCTCTCCTCCCGCGATAAGCAGTATACCTCCTCCCGCGATAGACGGTAAGTTGTAGACCGCGATAGGCGGTTTAACTCCAGCACGATAGACAGTTTACCCGCGATAGACGGCCCCAAAAGATAGTTTACCCGCGATAGACGGCTCCCGCGATAGGCGGTATACCTCCTCCCGCGCGATAGGTGGTTTAACTCCAGCACGATAGACAGTTTACCCGCGATAGACGGTAAGTTGCACACCGCGATAGACTGTAAGTTGGATACCGCGATAGACGGTTTAACTCCAGCCGCCAAAGTGACGATACTGCAGCTGATCGAGGAGCTGAACGATCTTCGCCATAGCTGCAGCAGGAAGCAATCTTGCTGTTGCGTCAGAGCAGAGACATTGATGAAGTCGGCATCATTTGAGTAGTGCTCTGCGTGATCGTCTTCTCCACATGGTATCTACGATGGTGATGTACTGCTCTCTACTGATGTCCTGAATCCACTCGAGGATTTTAACCTAGCTTGGAGAGTGGACTTTTAGGACTATTGTTTATTAAGCAACATAATCAATGCTTGGGATATGTCGATGTCCTACCTTCTTTTTTCTTCGCTGAAACTCTTGAGATGCTACCTCCGAGCTATCAATCAGTGTCAAAGATAAAAAAGCGTTCGAAGAGTACAATGCAATGTATGAGCCTTTGCGAAAGCATGTATTGTCACAAAGCTGCAAAAGATGTGAAAGTTGACAATACGGTTTTGCATGAAAACAATGTTAACGTGCCAACTTTCGAGGGGGTGTATGTCAACTTCAGCACGTGCAAACTTTCGAGGGGGTGTATGTCAACTTCAGAGGGAGCAACGTACTCCAGCATAAATAATTTCTGAATCTGCGTTTGGAGTTCATGGCCTGACAGGTGCCAACGCTTTCTCTCCATCGTGCCAGCGCTTTTTCTCTAGCGCTGCAATAAATAAATAAGATTTAGCTTTTTACTATGTAGTTTTGCACATAACGTTTATATGAACTATGTTGTAGACAATTATGTGGGATATGATCATATACTGTAGAACTTACACATATCAAACTCGACTGCAGTGCTATCTATCCCTTCTAAGTGTGGATTTTATAAAAACTCTAGCATCCAACTTTCCACCTTATAAGTAGATTTGTGAATAATTTGGAGAATCAAAGCCAAAGTAGAGAACTCGCCAAAGCGAAAGTGAAGATCAAATCAAAAGTAGATAAAATAAAGACACAAATACGTGCACAAACAAAACACATGTGTACATTCGTGCATACTAAAGGATATATTTCACAATTTACATGAACCTAGATACATCAAAGATTTGAATATTTCCTTTTTAAAGTAAAAATTCCTTGTTGTTTTTTGGCGCATCAGATAATCTTCCCAATCTCATCGAATGATGCGCTTGATCCTCTTCAATATCCAAGGAGTTATCACAATCTATTTCAGACAGCCCATTCGCATTCTAGAATATTTTTGGATCGCCTTTTCTTGATGGAATCAAACCATAATCATCACCATAAGGGTGTACCAAAAAATAATGGTTCTAATTATCATGTTTTCTCATATATTCATTTGCTTTTCTATATAATGGACAAACTAAACCCTTGATCGTTAAGCAAGAATTCTACATGATTTTCATTTTCAATAAAAAATTCTTTCACAAATAGAGGGTTCTTATCCCTCTTAATATTTAGGTATCCTCTTTGTATTGGCACTTGAATTATTTAATCTACCATGGCTCCTACATTGGTGTTAGCAACATGGTCTATGTGAAGCTCACTAATCTTCCATCTGTCTAGTCCACCTCCATATTCTTACTCTAATTTCCTCCATAATATCCTCATTTTCTTCACTAGCCTCATTAATTTATTATTATTCTTTTCCTTCACCAGCTCCTTGTTTAATTTCTTCATCTTCATGAAGCTCATTGATTTCAAGTGGAAATCATTTCCATGGGGTCCTATAGGCTTACTTTTTTCCTCATTAATTCATAATGAGCCAACATACAAATCAATAGATTTTACTTGGTCCCATCATGAGTCTTTCACTCTCACTAGTCAATGTGAAGCTCTCTATTTTTCTATTGTAATACTCTATTATATTTGTGCATTAGAAATGTTATTTCTTAATTTCTATTACTTTCTCTCGTCCAGTCACCCAAGAGCACCATTCTCTCGAGTTATCCTTCAACTTTTTTCGCTTAGTAGCTTGAGAGTGGTTTCCCATTGTCTTCATGTTTTGGTGACTCCATAAGCAAAGAAAGATGGAATTAGCTCCAATATTTCCTCTCCCATTTCGTATAGATAATTTGACTCTTCTGTTTCACATGCGAAAATCTCATTTGTATCATTCTTGGGAGGTCCTAAAGAGATTCCTCCACCACTTGCGGATGCCTCTAAATGAAGAATAAAAGAGGCAAAAAGATTGAAGGAAACTGAAAGCTTATCCTAGATGTAAGGAGATTGGAGGGATATCCACTTTACTTCAAAGAACATGGATAAGGATGGATTTTCCAAAAGAATCAAATTAGTAACGATACAAAGGAGATATAAAGGGTGAAAAAGATGCATTCAAGGTGATCTTCATTAAGGATGATTCAAGGAAGTACCATTTCAGTTTCCTCTTTTCTGAGCATCATAGTCGTGTGAATTGTTTCTTCTAAATCATAAATTTGGGCACCTTATTCACGCAACAAGAGAATGCATTTCAATAATTATACTTGCTTTTACATGAAGTAAAATGTATGAACAGTAAACTAAACATGAACCATGAATCCCAAAGACACATGAAGATGTTTTAACAGCATGCAAAGAAAGAGCATGTTCGAGAAAAGTGAAAACTATGCAAGGTAGGATATTTGATCATGTTTTTAAGATAGTACATGATATCTAAATTTATTGTTCCTTCATATATGTCTTTCTTGTGGTCTACATAGTAGGTATGAGCCTCAAGTTATAATAAAATATTGGCCAAATCCATTTGGGTAGAATCCAAAGTGACATGTTTAGTCATAGTGCCCAATCATTGATCACTGTATATCCAATCAACTTTAGATGCACAGTAATATTTTCTTCGATGTCTAATTTTCACCATTTTTAGCTTTCTAGAAAGCTCATTTGACAAGATTTCCAATATATAAATCTCACTGGGATCAGAGTTAAATTGAAGTTTCTTTACAACAAAGTAGGGTTCACATATTGAGCTTTCACAATTCTGATGAGGGGCATTGTCAACAATTGCTCGTCATTTTCCACACTTCCAAATGAGCATTGATAGTGTATTCCTAGATTTCAGCTTGTATAACACATTAGCATTTATTCAAAATCTTGCATAGAAATTTCTTTGATTTGTAATTTAGTTTAGTTTTTATCACCCAAAATCATTGTAAGAGCATGAATTACAAGTTCATGTATATTTGTATTGGCTTCAACTATAGGGGATCAACTTGGATGTATTTATAAATGAGAATGTGGGAAATTCCTATCTCAAACACTTCATAGGTTTTCTTCTAATGAGAAGGCACATAATTCCTTCCTCAATCATGTTATGTGGATAAGGGAGTGAGCACATTCACGATGATAGACATGGGTGGGTTCATATGCACATGCATGTGCACACTCCACGACTCATTTATTTTGCATCCAAAGATGCACCATCATGGCCTAGGCTACTCATGTGTTTAAATTATGCTTTGCATGTTAAGAAAATGAAGACCACGCTTAACTAAAATGGTTAGGAAAAGAGTATAGAAGTACATAAAACTATATATATAGGTAAATACTAGGTGAATTCATAAAGATAGGCATTTTTAAATTCTTAGAGTTAATCCAAGAAGTTTTAAAGTCAAGCTTAAAGTAAAATCTTAAAAGGGTTCTGAGTGAATCGTAATGCGTAACTAGATATTGACAAGCAATCATCCAAGTTACCCGAAGCCTACCTAAGCATTGAGTATGGTAGAGTTACCTTTCTTTTTGTCTTCATTATACGAAGACCTCTATCCTTCAAACAAAACATCTCTACTTGTAGCGAATTGCTTGGTTGAAGGATTATAGAATTTGTAACCCATATGACTTGAGTCATACCCAATAAACACTACCTTTGTTTCCCTTTCATCTAGCTTACCTCTTATTTATGATCGTACATGAACATAAACTAAACAGTTAAACACCTTGCAATGTCCAAGACTAGGTTTTCTTCCATGCCATGTTTTATAAGGAGTCATACCTTGGAGTGATTTGGATCATAGTCTATTGACAAGGTACACAGTAGTTGAGATAGCCTCTACCCATAGCTAATGTGGCGACCTCTTCTCTTCAAGCGTTGTTCTGGATGATCCTTCCAATGTGCTGTTTCTCCTCTCTTCAATTCCATTTAGTTGAGGAGAGTGTCGTGTACTCACTTCCTTTTTTATAGATTTATCTTGCAAGAATTCATCAAAGTCTTTGGAGAAGTATTCCCCCCCCCCACAAGATTTGAGGTTCTTGAGTGATCTACTTGTATGATTCTCCACATGTGCTAGATACTTTTTGAAGCAATCAAATATTTCATTCTTACTCTTGATAAAGTACAAAATAGTCCATCTTCTATGGTCATCAACAAATGATACATAATACCTTAATCCTACCAATGAGGGTTCTTAACTTGGTCCCCATACATGTGCATGCACAAAGTCTAATAAGTTGTTGTGGATGTAGCCTTTATGGCTGAATGATTTTGTGCCTTCCCAATCTGACATGCATCACACCTCTTGATCATGTGTTGCTTTGATATTTTTGGTAGCCTTAGAATACTTTGATCCTTGCATATATCCTTCAAGGTTCTTTCATTTACATGAGCAATTCTCTTATGCCACACTTCAAGCTCACTTAGAGTTTGAGACCCAAAATTGAATAGAGCCATGTTCTTGGTTCCTCCTACTTCAAAAGTAAAGAGCCTACTATGTTTCTCACCTCTAGCTATATTCTTGAAGCCTTGACATGGATATTCCACAAAAGCTCCATGTTGGGTGAACCTAACAAACAAGCCTTTTTCAACTATTTGGCCTTCACTTATTAGGTTTTTAGTGATAGTGGGTACATAGAGAACCTTAACTAAAATGTTTGTCCTATCATTTGAAGCTTGGATGTTACCAACCTTCTCCACAATGTGCTTTGTGTCATCCCCCATTTGAACTTCATGTCTATGCTTTGGACTCTCCAAGTCACATAGAAGAGCATTGTTGCATGCAACATGATTTGAACATCTTGAATCTATGTAGAACAAATTATCATCTTCTTTACCTTCAATGTGGCTTACATTCATAATAAGCAATGAGTCTTCATGTAGTTGATCTTCTGATTAATTGTTGAAGTCCCTTCTATTATAGCCTCTATTGTTATTGTTGTAGTTGTTTCCACCTCTACCTCTATTACTGACATATCCACCTCTTCCTCTTCCTTTCTAGGTCTTCCCATTGAACCAACAATTTTGAGTGGTGTGGTTGGTCTTCTCATAGATGGCAAAAAGGTTGAACATTCTGAACTTTGGCTTTTTCATGCTTTGTTCCTTTTTTCTTCCCTTTCCACTTTCTTTTTCTTGCAAAGTTGGCTTGGGAGCTCTCCTCTTCATCTTCTTCATTCTTCTTGCCTTTCAACTTTTTATCCTTTTTATTTGCATATAGAGCACTAGTTGAGTTACCATGATAGGTGTTACCTTCCTTTATTCTATTGTTGGCCTCTTGATTGAAGAGTTGTCCAAGAAAGATATTGAAGTCTGGAGTTTGCACATACATGATGAGATCATAAGCCATGGTGAAGGATTGCCGTTGCTTATCACTTCAAGTCCCATTGACGATTTACCTCATGATAGACTCTTCGTCAGTCAGCTCTCCAATTGATGCTAACAGAGCTGCAACCTCCTTGACCTTGGTAACAAACTCAATGATGGTTTGTTTAGATTTCTTCTTCATTTGGTCAAACTCGTTCCAAAGATGATTCTTTCTTGCTTTGATACTAGCACAAAAGAAAGTCTCTAGGGCATACCAAGTCTCTTGAGATGCCTTGCATTCTCCAATATGTGGTAATAGAAAGTTAGAGATAGAGTTTAGTATCTACAACCTTGCTTGAGCATCCCTTGCGCACCAAATTGTGAGCTTATCTATCTCCTCTTGTGCAGGGCCTCTTTTGGATCTTGGAATAGGCATAGCTTCATCACCTGCTACAATTCCATAAGGATGTCTACCTTGCAAATAGGCCTCAATTTTGATTTGCCAAGCCACATAGTTTTGTCGATCAAGCTTCTCAATCATTGATGGAAAGCCGTCACCCATCTTGATCTAGCTTTAATACCACTAAAAGAACTTGGAGAAGCTTGTAGGAGATAGAAAAGTGAGTTGCGAAGCGACAAAGTTTGGTCCAACCAACCAACACAAGACCAACTCTTGAGCTTATGGAGACTCAAATACAACTGATAAGCATGCAAAAAGTGCAATAAAATTCACTATGTACTTTGGAGCATCAAGGAGAACGAGTCAATACAAAACAGATAGGTTTGCGCATTGAGTAACTCAAAAAACATATTATTTTTGGATGAGACCGTGAACTTCAAATTATCATAGTGACCAGCATGATTCCAATTAGAAAAAATAATTTTATGGGCATGATGCACATAGGTTTGAGTGTATAAAATGCACAAGAATACAAGGAATAAGCAAAATATGCTTTTGGAATGAGCCTGACACTCAATAGTGGTACCTCCTATTTTTGAGGAATACATAGAGATTGACCCGAAGACTGAAAAAGAAAGATTCTCCCACTCTGCTAAACCAAATGCTTTGCAAATTTATAGGCACAAACTAGATGCTAATCTATCAAATGCATTCAATCTCATCCAATTTGAGGCTCTGTAGAGAGAGCAAAAGCCTCTGCAATATTACTATTTTTGAAGAAGATGATGCAAAAAAATGAATGAGAAAGACAATGATGGTCACAAGTCTGTGTTTATTGCTTCCATGTAATGTACAAGTGATTTGAAGTATTTATATAGAATTTTCAAGTGCTCCACAAATTTTACAAATGGATTTTGAATTCAAATGAAGGCAGTAAAGGTTGTTGGAAGGAATCAATTCATTTTCCTACAATCTAGGAAAAGTGAAGATCTAGTTTGATCTACTTTTATGTGATTGATTGATTGATAATTGCAAATCAACCACCGCAAATTCATGGAATTTGTGCTCTCTCTTTATTCTTTTACATGTGTAAAGCTCTAGGCCTTTACAATGGTAAAAGATCCATAAAAAATCTTTAAAAAATATACAATAAATGAGCATAAGTAAAAGAACTCTCCAATGATATTCTTTTGACATAATCCAAGTGATCGCTTTTGACGTAGATCAAATCCACCCCAAGCATAGTGTAAGCTTGAATAGCACTTATTGCATGCTATAAATGAACTAGAATCACCAATATATCATAGAAAAAATCTGATATGATCTACTTTCATAAAAAAGAACTTGGCCCCTAAAATGTAGGAGCCACCTTTCCCAAAAATGCGGCCTCCTAAATTGGAGGACTTAGTTTGCATGACTTGGAGCATGTTTAATTGAGTTAGTTTGATGCAAGCACATGCTTTTATCCTTCCATTCAGTGGTGCATATGTCCATGATCGATTTCTCACAAATTTTTTCTTGGATCATGAATTTAAACACTCCTCATCAAAATTCAAATCTTCATCTTCATCCACGCTCCATCTTGATGCATTTCTTGAATTTTGAGATCTTTAGTCCATCTAAAACCCTTCTAAACATGTCAAAAACTTGGTCTATAGTACGTATATGATGTACTAAAACTTTGTTGGACATCTCATTTTCTCTTATGAAGTCATACTACACTGCAATATGCTTAGTTCTAGCATGATATATGAGATTGGATGCAAGATGAATGCTACTCATATTGTCATAAAGATTGGACATATGTCAACCTACAAATTTAGCTCGAATGAAGCTTCTTAGTCCACATTGACTCACATGTAGCTTGATCCAGAGATCTATACTCCACCTCAAAGGAAGAAAATGGAATTTTTGGTTTCTTCTTTGAAATACATGAGTTGATTTTGCTACCTAGCACTAGTAGGTAACCACTTTTACTCATTTTATCTTCCTTTGAACTGGTCCAATTAGGATCATAGTAACCTTTGACTTTTATATCATCAAATGAGTAGAATAACCCTTTATTTATAGGAGCATTGACATACCTTGACATTCCACTTGCAGTTCGCAAGTGTATAGCCTTGGACTATGCAAAAATTATGATAATACTCCAACTCCATATGCTATGTCGGGCCTAGATATTATGGCATAATTAAAAGAGCCTATAATAGATTGATAGGAAGTTACATCTTCTATTGGTCCTCCATCAATAGATCTTGGCTTTACATTAACTTACATGGGATTTGAAATAGGCTTGTAATGTAGCATCCCAAATGTGTCAAGTACGTCTAGAAGTATACTTCCTTTGTATAAGCATAATGCCTTTTTGTATACAACTTCAATGCTAAGAAAATATCTAAGAGCTACAAGATCAAAGATCCTAAATGGCTTTCCAAGATTTTCCTTAATCTCCTTAATTACGTTTGTATTATTACCTATAATGATAAGATCATCTACATACACTCACATCTAGACTACAAGTCTCCTCTTTGTTTTATGTAGAGAGATGGATCCACCTTGCAGTGAGTGTGACCACATTTGATCAAATACTCCATCAATCTCTCTTTCAGGCTTTTAATCTTGCTTTAGGCCATAAAGTTCCTTTTTCAACATACAAACATGATGTGGAACCAAATGAAGGAGCAAGGAAGATCAATTCTAGTGGATTGTATGATTGAAGACTTAAAAATGTGGTTAAAAGCTTATCATTCGAGAATGAGAAGAGGACCTGGTCTAGAGCAATATGGTAAAAATTACCCAAGGGGAGACATTGAGAAGGAAATGTTGGAAATATGTAAGAAATTGATTTTAATTGCTTAGATCACTCTAGAACAAGCAATACCAAGCCTCCATGAAATGAGAATCCCAGAAGCAATATTTCATGGATGTTTAGAAAACAATATTTCACAACAAAAGAAATGAGAACAAACTAAAGGGATTGAAGAAGAATTAGGTTTTGAGACCATAGAAAAAATGTAATTATCCCAAAAGTTGAAGCAAATTGGCCACATGATTTGTGGGCAAAAGTGTAAGAAGAGAGATGGAAGAAAATGGAGGAGGATGTCCCTCCCTTTAAAGAATTAGACATTTCTAGGAACCTAACTAGGATGAAGCAAGAAAAGGGTTGTGATTAATTAGCGAGTTCAGATCAAGATAGTGAGGAAGCAATTATTTTAACTACAACTCGTAATCATGTGGGTGAATAGGAAGAAATCCAATTTTTTCATTCCCCAAAATTAAGAGGTAAGGAAAAGAAAATCTTAGAGGAAACATCTACCACCTTGCAAGAGTTCAAGAGAACTAAAGTTTAATTCTCAATAACCCTAGAAGAAATCTTGCAAGGCAAGCCTCATCTATGGAAGAGATAGCTAAACAGCTAAATTTGGATGAGCAAAACATACCTGCTAGGGAAAAAAAGCTAGGGAAGACATGAACAATCAAGATACCAATTGAGAAAGTTGGAGATTTTAGTGAGGGACATGAAGGAAATATGTGCCTTCCTCTAGATTTTGAGGATATATGAACAAAGACATTCTAGATATAGGGTCTCCACTAGGGATAGCTATTGAGAGTTCCATGCTGCACTCTTTTGTCCAAGTCTTCATTCATTCTCATGCAAGCATATTTATCTCACATGCAAGGGGATTCTACCAAACTCCATATAAGCAAGTCCTCCCTTCAGTCCACACAAGCCATTCACTCTAGCCCAGTGCTAAGAGTGTCCACTCTATCCTCATGGATTCATCATGCTCCTAAAGAAACTCTTGTAAGTCTTTTTCATATTAATCAACTTCATTACTTTTTCATTCCTTTTGTTCTCTCCTCCCTAATCTAGTTATTGTGTGATTAACAGTAGATTAGGAGTTGTTTTGTTTATTTCAACATGGTATCATAGCATAGGCTAATTGTTTTTCCTTTTGAGTTATGTTTTTTTAATCTTCATCATTAGCATGTATTTCCTTTTTATCCCTCCATCCCTCCAATATTTTCTTACAATAAGAGTGCTTTTAAGCACTATTTTCAGGTTTTCTTTGAGATTAGCATCATTTCTTTACCTTTCCTACTCATCATCATAGTCTCCTTTTGTTGAACGTTGCATCATTTTGTTATTCTTTTATCTTTGAGGATTTTTGTTTATCCAATAAAGTGCTTTGAGCACTACAGTGTGTAATAAACAGTGCTTATAAGCACTTGATAGGCTGCATTAAACCTTTGGAAGCTCTTATAGGATACAATTTTGAGTTATGCACTCATTCTGCCTCATGTCATAAAAGCTCCTTGAAGCACTCATAGCCCACTATAAGGCAAGCTGAGCTGGGGAGGTGTTGGTTGCTGAATTGAAGTGCTCAACCTTTGACTACTCCTAGGACGTTTCTACATTTCCCCTACTATGCACATAACTAAAGTAGTGATGGAATTGAGTGCAAGCAATGGGCTATCCTCTATGCAAGCAAGGGAGATCACAATAAGTGTTTGTACTGGCACTAGACTGATATCTTCCCTCTTCATTTCTGTGCTAAAGAGAGAGTTCTCTCTCAACATATCATGGCAACACAAAAATCGAAGGAGCTTGCTAGGCTGCTTTAGAAAAGAAGTGCTCTTTTGTAGAGCATAAGTGGTGACGAAGCATGAGCTTCTCTATCTTTGAAGAGGCATAATAATGTGAAGCAGGAGATGTGTCAAAATTCTCATCGATAGTAGTGTAGAGAAAGCAAAGGGAAATAGCAATGGTGATATGCTCAAATAAGAGTCCAAAATAGTTCTCGGAGCTATAGTGCATTGAGCTCACACAAGAAGCCATCATGATAATAGATGGATTCACATGAGAGTTTGAGAGATTGCTACACCACTCTTGCAATAAGGAGGAGGATATCAATGAGCAACCGCTAAGCAACATGGAGTCTACAGTATTGACAGAGAACTCATGGCATCAATAGAAGCATCAAGAGCTATGGTGCAAGTGGAAAAAAAATAAAACGAGGATGATAGAAAGGGTGATGAATGCCTGAGGGAGTATGCAACCATCGAATGAAAAATCCATGATGGTGGACAGCAGATGAGCTATGCTCTAGGGTAGAGAAAGTAGCCGTGATGTACCTATGCATGTAGTTTGTCTCGACTTGATCAATGAGAGAAAGAAATTTTGTAGAGATAGAGAAATAGCATAGTACATACATGCTACTTGAAACAGTTAGGAGATATGCAATCTCCTCTTCTATGATTAGGGATAATGCAAGCTCTAGAGCCCACCTTTTTTGCTCAACATGCAGACACTTTTTCATGTGACATTATGGACATTGGATGCTAGCTATTCAGGCTTCACTTTAGTGATCAAAGAGGGCAATTTGTAGAAGGCGCACTAAAAATTTTCAAAATTCATTTTGCCAACTCACAAATAAGCTATGATGTCATCTACAAACTCTAGTGGCAATGTTGATGTGGCAGATTTTTTTTTTAAGATGTATTATGCTTTATAAAATACTCTATGGATGCATGCCAACATACGAACCGTTTAGATAATGGCACATGCATTTTCTATGCACATCTTGATTGTAACTTGTTACCATATCCTATGAGATACACGTTTATAGTCATTTTGTAACGGGATTAGAGACCACCATGTGCAAACATGGTAGGACCTTCCCAAAATAGACGATTCTTGAAGCCATGTGTACCCTAAAGTGAAAATGTATTAGCTTTCTAAAGATTTAATGTTATTGAGCTCCACATCACTGAAGCCCAATGTAAAGGGACTAGACACTACTCTCTAAAAGAGTAAGACCTTCCCTATGGATTGCACACACAACACTCAAAAGTGAAGCTCATGCTTGAAATCAACAAAAAGGAGTCCACAAGAAGAGGACCCTACCAAATTGGGATCCCATATGTCCCAAGATCCCAAGGACCATATGTCCCACACACCATGGATCCCATATGTCCATGGAACTAAAAACCTAGGGATGCCATATGTCCTAGAAACCAATGGACTAAGTGATCCCATACATCACTAGAACCCCATATTAAAAAGAAAATGGTCATCGCATGGAGGGGGTGTGTTGAGAGTTCTGTGCTCTACCCTTTTGTCCAAGTCTTCATTTATTCTCATGGAAGCATATTTATCCCACATGCAAGGGAATTCTCCCAAACTTCATATAAGCAAGGCCTCCCTCCACTCCACAGAAGCCATTCACTATAGCCCATTGCCAAGAGTCTCCACTCTCTCCTCATGGAGCAATCATGCTCCTAGAGCAACTCATGTAAGCCTTTTTCATATTAATATAAAGATCATTGTGTTTTCATTTCTTTTGTTCCCTCCTCCTTAATCTAGTTATTGTCTTGATTAATAGTAGGTTAGGAGTTTTTTTCTTTATTAAAACAATAGAAACTAAGGAAATTTGGGAAAAATGGGGATGGACAAGAATGAAGCTACAACTAGTAGATGGTCATGTGGAAGGAGTTTTAAGACTCCTTGACCACATAATTTTGATGCATTGTGGAATAGAATTTGAACCCACTTTAGCTATATGCCAATGGCAAGACATGCAATTATGAGATGATCTTAGGAAGATCATTTACGGGACAACTCAAGGTAGTTCAAGACTAGGGATGAGTTGCTTTGTATCTCGAACACCAAGGCACTAATACTAAAAGAAATATCTAGAATTTTGCATATCTAGATGTTCCACCCCTTCGATGGAATCGAGTAGACAAGGAGGAAGATGATGTTTCAATTAATAGTATTGGATATAGTGACCAATCATGAATGAGTGAAGTATCCCCAACTATGGATTTGAAAGGTAGCTAAACGAGATGAGGAAAGGTTATAATATTGGTAAGCAGGACATGAGAGACATAGGCATGTAGAAAACCCAACCTACATGTGACAAAGATTTTCCAATGAAGCATTCAAACCACATGGATGGATGAAAATCCTAGCAACATTGGATGTGTGCATAAATGAAGAAGTACGTACCATGAATGAGTGTGTGGATGAGAAAGGTTATGAATTTTGTATATGGTAGTACTACAAGACATAGAGTAAGCAAAAATAATAGAAAAGGAATGGAAAGAAGAATATGAAAGCATATAAATGGAACCTAAATTTGATTGAAAACTAGCAATACTTAAAGGAAGTTCAAAGGGAACACACTAATGAATAGGACACATTATTCTCCATAGAAGAATATCAAGAAAACCCTAGAAAGAAGACCAATGAAAGAGAGGATGGAAACTTACCAAATGAACACTTTGAAGTGCTAGAACAATTTAAAAGATATGAACCAACAGAAAGAAAAATAGATATTCAAATGCCTAAGAGAGACACACAAGATGGAATAACATATGATAACAAAGAACAAACCAAGAGAGTAATAGTAATTCTAGAGATAGATGAAGAGAGATGCACGTACATATGCAAGGATGTGTCTGCACATGAGGAACAAGAACTCCTCATAGAATTCCTATGACTCCTGACACAAAACCATCTAAGCAAAGACCTTACACTTACAATGCTGTATATTCTACCAAAATTAAAGAAGAGACCTAAAAATTGTTGGCAACTAAATTTATATACGAGATCAAACATACTAAATGGGTTTTGCCTTTGATGCTCATACCAAAGAAAAATCAAAAGATTAGGGTTTTTATTAACTTACAAAAAGTTAATGCTACCACTATTCAAGATAGCTATCCATTATCCATTGAAGACCATCTTTTGGAAAGGGTAGCATGCATCGAAGTATACAACTTCCTTGATGGGTTCTCAAGATATAATTAGGTGGTGATTGCTATTGAAGACCAACATAAGACCATGTTCACTTTAGAATGGGAAGTATATACTTTTAGGGTTATACAATTGGTTTAACTAATGCCTTAATAACTTTCCATAAGTATCATGCATTCAAAGAATTCCTAAGGAAAAGTACAAAAGTTTATGTAGAGAATTTATGTACATACTCTTCTTAATGCACAACCCACATACCTGAATCAAGAAAAATATTTGACAAATCCAGGCAATATAGAGTATGTCTAGATCTAGAGAAATGTGTTTTCATGGTGAGATAGGGATAGATACTGGGATATATAGTGTTGACAAATGGAATCACTATAGATGAACCTAAGATCAAAGTTGTTCTAGATTTGCCAAGACCTACAAATGTAAAGGAAGTACAAGCCTTATATGGGTCATTGTGGATATACCACGAACGTATTCAAATGTATGCCATAATTACAAAACCCTTGTTTGGATTGTTGACTCAATTTACTTGGATAGAACAATTGAAAAAGGAATTCAATGAGTTAAAGAGGAGATTGCATTCATATTGAAGGTTCCCAACTCAAATAAACCATTCCATATAGATGTAAATGCATCTATTTTTTCCTTTGGATGCATATTAGCATAACAAGTAAACAAAGGAAAGCTAGATAAAAAAATAGCTTATGCCAACAAAGAACCAAACCAAGAAGAATGCAATCAAATTACGACTAAATGAGAGAGCCTAGGGACGTTCTATGCTATAAAAAAAATTTGAGCCTTACCTCCTAGTCAAGAAATTCAAGTTTTTCATTGATCACCAAAATTTATTATACTTGTTCAGAAAAACTTGTAACACTAGAAGACTAGTCAATTAGTTTCTAGTGTTAATGGAATTTGATTTTGAGGTAGTAGTCAAGAAGGGCAATAATCATGTAAGAGCATATCATTTTTCTAAGATGATGCACAGACAACCACCAACTAGAGTAGTAGATGAGCTACCCAAAACTTATTTGTTCAACCTAGAAGTACCTCCTAAATGGGATGAAGCAACTGTACCTATACTAACATATGGACCCAGTGATAGGACCAATGCAGTTAGAGACCAAGAACTTTAGAAACTAAGAAGCCTACACCTAGTTGCATGAAGCGTATATTATAAGGACTCTAATGGAATACTTCTAAGATGTGTTGAAGATGAGGGAAGAAGTAGTTTGATGAAGCAGACGTATGAGAACAAATGGAGCCACACAAAAGTTAAAGAGAGAAGGAGTGTATTAGTCAAACATGCGAAAAGATGTACATTAACATGTGACTAGTTGTCACATATGTCAATAACCTACACTAGAGGAACATTCATGCTTATGTTATTTGACTATAGCACCGGAGTGGAGTAAACCACTAGTGGATTTTTTGAAATCACAAATGTATCTAGAACGATTGATTCTAGCAAGGAAAAGGTCCTTATAAGAACAAACCAAAGACTATGTAATCATAGGTAAACAACTATTCAAACGATGTGGAGGTGATTGCAATCTCGGAGGATCATGTCCGATCACGGCACACACACAGTGTGAAAAGCTAATGAGTGTTAGAAGGTTTCTGTGATCAAAATATGAATGAGAAGATGAATTTGGGTATGGACAGGGGAGATTTCATGATTTGATTATGGGAAGGGGAACATATAAATGCAAGATAAGCCCATGAACATGAATGATGAGGACAAAAGAAAACCATTCACATGAATCGATTTCAAAATGAAGAATGGTCCAGAAGAATGGAGCTTCTTATACACTTTCAAAATTTAATTCATATGCATGGGATCTTTTGGATGTTATGTATGCATGGTGAGAAAAAAATGAAGACCACACACATGAATCGATTTTGAAAGGAAGAATGGTCCAAGAGTGGAGCTTCTTATACATGTATCAAAACTGAAACATATGCATGGGTGTTTGTGTGTGTATGAATGCATGTGGATCATGAAAATAGAAACTTATTCTCTTAATCCACATGGATAACCCTCACTAGTTCAATGCAAGACTGTGGAGCCTTCTCACACATAGAAAGGGATAGAAGGAGACATGTAAAAACACATACGAGACTAAGAGACAAGAGACAAGAGACAAGAGACATGAATTAAAAGATATTCTAATGAAAGACATGTAAATGAGTGTTGTGATACATCAAGATAAACATTCTATTAGTCAAAGGTGGTTTGCATGACCCTCCCACCATGATAGTTCAATCGAATGTCACACATAAGAGGATAGGTTCCACTTCATTGACCCTATATCTTTCTAGGAGCGTATTGTGTACCTAAAGAAGTCTAAGACTCATAAAACCAACTCTAACTCACTCAGATGCTCCACTAAGGATGAGAAAAGATAGAGAAACCATTGGGTTTATGAGCCTATCCCAGTTTGGAAATCTAACTTGCAGTTGATCCTAGGAATTATGCTCTTACTTGCCCACCTTGGATCGTAACATGCTCAATTGAGGGTGATTGTATCAAGGGAACCATGTGCTAGCAAGGGCCCTATGAATGTGTAAAAATGATGCTCTATGAGTTTGGAGGGGGGTTTTTATAGTTTTGTGAATGAATTTGGGCCCTTGCATACAACATGGTTCAATTATTATTTGTGAGGTAGCCCTTCGAGCCTTCAATTTGTTTATTCTAGGGAACTGTGGTAACCATGAAAATTGGATTTTGTGCTCTTCAACCCTCCAAATATCCTTTGATGAAGATTAAAATTTGTAGGGCTATCGTTTGAAAGGTCTCCTTTAGGAATATGTAGAAAAAAACTCCCATCTGAATCTCTCTTAGATAAGTTTGACTACATTTGGAAGTTTTCAAGACACCATTAAGGTGTTTAGGAAGCTATAATAGCCTTGCAAATGTGTATGAATGTGTAGCCAGATATGATCTTTATACATGCCAGACCATATGGGTAATAGAAATTCCTATACAAGTTTTTGTAGGGTCTAAGTGAAAAACTTACATTTTTACAAAATGCACATGGCATATCAATGTGATAGAAAATCCATTTACATGTGAAATTTAGGCTATAGACTGACTTTGATAGGATTTACAAGTATACAAATTTTCACATGATTTTGTGACATTGAAATTTTTGCTCTAATTTCCAAAATTTGACCAGCTTTGTCTACTACCCTAGATTTGCTTGATTTCTTCCAAAGTTTGCATGTGAACTCCCTTTGACATTCCTTGATGCATCTTGGATTTCTTAGGGAATTTTTGCTACCTTCACCGAATGTGGTTCCTATAGGCCTTCATGAGTGAGAGAGGAGACAAAATCTCAAGGACAATGAGCAAAAGAAAATCAACTACGAATGTCACTACAACATATGAGGGGCATACTGAGGTTGCCTATACCGACGATCACTCCCGACATCGGTATAAATGTTGGAAAAGTCCACTTAAGCATACGAACGGTCAAGTTACCATCGGTATGATGGTTTAAAAATAGTCGTCGAGATGTCTCGCAAGTGCCTGTATAGGCCTTCGTATAAGCATCGGTATGAGCATCCGTATAAGCATCGATAATTTCTAGTAATTTACCAACGCTCATACCGACGCCCATACCGACGCAAAACTCGAGAACCCGAGAGAAAAACTCAACATTTTGCACCTATTTTACACTGAGTACTGCTTGCTTCTGTCGAACATGCACATGCAACTGAATTGCGACCTGCATTGTCTTGTGCACACACACACACACACAGATCTATCTCTCTCTACACACACACACACTCTCCCTCTCTTTAGATCTCAGATCTTGGTAAGTGGTGTGTGTAATCTTACCCTCTGTCTTTTTCTATGCTTTATGTTTTATAATTTTTCCTCTCTTTGATTTTGCAGAAGTGTTTTCGCGTCGATTCTTTGGAATTTGACGATAGACGACATACATTACGTTTTGACGACAATGATCCAAAAGAGGGACATACCTGTAAGTGATTGTGTTATTCTCTATTGATAGAGAGAGAAAGAGAGAGAGAGAGAAAGACACACACAGAGAGAGAGAGATAAAGAGAGAGAGATATAAAAAGAGAGAGAGAGAGATGAGAGAGAGAGAGAGAAAGAGAGACAAAGAGAGATAAAGAGAGATGAAAGAGAGGAAGATAGAGATAGGAAGATAGAGCATACATACACACACATGTAAACACATGCATACATACACACATGCATGCATACATACACACACATATACACACATGGTTGCATACACACACATACACATATACACACATGCATACATGCACACACACATACATACACACAAATATAAACATGCATACATACACATACATGTACACACATGCATACATACACACATATACACACATGCATGCATACATACACACACATATACACACATGCATGCATACACATATATACACACATGCATACATACACACATACATACATACACGCACACATGTACAAATGCATACATACACACATGCATGCATACATAGACACATATACACACATGCATGCATACATACACACACATATACACACATGCATGCATACACACACATACACACAAATGCATACATACACACACACATACATACACACACATGAACACATGCATACATACACACACATGTACACACATACATACATACACACATATACACACATGAATGCATACATACACACATATGTTGGAGGATTCCACTCCTATTCACAGTTGAAAGTGTAGAAGACCTTCTTAGGATCAAGGCTTTTACCAACAACTGAACATTCAAATGGAAGCTGGTATCAACTGAAAAATCCAATGAACTTGAAACTTTGGTCACTCCAACTACACACTTATAGCTTTCAAATGCGATATCAAACACTCAACTTGGAGTAGTTGGGCTTCTCAATTCTTAGCCTAAAGAAAGGCTGCCTGCCCACTTAGTTAGGCTAAAAACTAGACTTTACTAAAACCTGAATAACTCACAGAGCAAAAAAGAATTTGATAAAACTCTTCTAGAAAGAGAAAGTAATGGAGATACGATTTTCCAAAAAATGTTTAGACTCTAACATTGGATACATATATTGAGAGATATGACTCTCACAATCAAGCTACCGAGAAATTGGTATGCAATTGGACATAGTCTATGATAGTGAAGAGAACAAAATGACTCAAAGCAAATGAACTACCTACAAGGGGACTTCCATGCCTTCTTCCTCTGTTCTTGAGTGTCCTCCTTTGCCTCTTTTATAGCCAAGTCACCAAAATCTCTCATGATGAGTTTGAGAGCTCTTCTCCATAACTCTTCTACTACTTTGAGTAGCCACTCCTCTTCTAGTTCAACTTTTTTTATTTGATTCTCTTTTGATTGATTCTCTTTTGACCTCCACTACTTGCTGAAGTAAATGCTTCCATTTTTTATTTTTTTATTTTCCTTCCATTTGAAGAAAATACTTTTTGCAAAAATATATAGGACCTTGCTGCTTTATTTTTTAACGTTCCCCCTCAAGCTCACATGTGAGCTTGCATCTTTAGCCATATCCTGCAAGTTGATTTCATCCTTGAACCTCTTTAGCTTAGAAGCATCTAAGGACTTTGTAAACATGTCTATAACCTGGTCATTATTTCTAATGAACTTTATATCCACACCCTTGCTCAAAACATTTTCTCAAACATGATGATAATGCACTTCTATGTGCTTACTTCATGCATGAAACATTGGATTGGTTGTCAAGTGAATGCTTGACACATTGTCACCATAAATTGGAATGGTCTTTAGTTGCACATCAAGATCAGCCAAGAGCGTCTTAATCCACATAGCTTCACAAGTTGCAAAGGCTAATCCTCTATATTCAGCTTCTGTAGATGATAGCGCAATAGTAGGTTGCTTCTTTGAGCTCCATGTGATAGGTTTGCTACCTATCCTGAACACATAACCTTAAGTGAATCTTCTATCTTCATTGACACTCGTTTGGCTGAATTTAAATGTTTACTTGTTGGAGTTTGCATAAATTGAGAAAGAACTCCAACAATATAACACGAATCTGGTCTTGTGATCGTAGCATAGATCAATGAACCCATAATAATCTTGTATGTATTTACATCATGTAAATTCTCCCTATCATTTGAGCATAGCTTCTCATTTATGTCCATAGGTTGAGTGAGTGGTTTGCATTCACTCATTCCAAATCTGAACAGAACATCCAAAATGTACATTCTTTGCATCAAGTAGATGCAATCTTTCCCATAGACTACCTCAATCCCTAAAAGTATTTCAGCTCACCAAAATCTGAAATTTTAAACTCCTTACCGAGTTTTCTTTTTATCTCTTGTATTCTTGCAACATTACTTCCTGTTATGATGAGATCATCAACATATATGCAAATGTAGTGACCTGCTTTCCTGCTTCTTTCTTCATGTAGAGAGAAGGATCTGCATTACTTAGACTATACCCACACCTTCTGAGGTACTCAACCAAGCTTTGGTTCCAAGCACGTGGTGCTTGATTCAGCCCATACAAAGCTTTCTTCAATCTAGAAACAAAATCTGGATGCTTTTTATCTTCAAATGCAATCGATTGACTCATGTATACCTCTTCTTGAGATTCACCATTGAGAAAAGCATTTTTTATGTCAAGTTGGTACAATGGCCATCTCCTTGCTGCACTCACTGCAATCAAGGTTCTAATTGTTTCCATCTTTGCAACCGGCTTGAAAGTCTCTTCATAGTCGATGCCGTGAGTTTGCTTGAATCCTTTTGCTACTAGTGTAGCTTTATGCCTAGCTAGAGAACCATCAGCATTTCTCTTTATTTTAAACACCAATTTATTTGGAACAATCTTCATACCTTCAGCATTTGGAACTAGCTCCCATGTGTGATTGTCCTTGAGAGCTTTTATCTCTTCTTGCATAGCTTGTTGCCATTCTTTTTGTGTACATGCTTCTTCATATGCATCCAATTCTTTGTCTTTGACCACGTGTGTCATATATGCAAAATGATTTGCAATAAAACTATCATAGCTGAGCCTTTGAAATGGATACCTTGCTCTTGAAGATCTCCTTTCATTTCCTTTTGAATATTGCTTCTTCAACCCATTCAACTTTACCTTTGGTGTAATCACCTCTTCATACTCTTCTTCACTTGCATTTGAATCACTATTTTGGATAGCACTTTCAGCTTAAAATCTTCCATAATGTGATTTTGGTGATGAGGAATGACTCCTTATTCTCCCCTTCCATGTTAAGCTTTCTCCAAGTGATGTAGAAGCTTCTGGACCTAACATTTGAGTGCTTGATTGCTGAAATTCTTCTTCAACAGCACCTCCATCATCTTCGCAATCTTCTTCAAGAATCTTCTCTTTCCCTTTGTCTACAAACCATGGTCTTAGCTCATCAAATACCACATCTGGTAAGACTCGTAGCTCCTTTTTCACTGGATTGTAGCACCTCTATCCTTTTTTCTCTGATGAATATCTAATGAAAATACATTTTTCTGACTTTGCCTCCATCTTTGTCCTTAGTTCTTGAGGGATGTGAACATAACCCACACATATAAAAACTTTGAGATGTGTAAGGTCAGGTTTCTTACTGGAATAAACCTTCTCGGGAGTTAGATTATGCACTCCAACCGTTGTGTACTTGTTCATCAAACAAATAGTCGTCCTAGCTGCATCAGCCCAATAGTTTAGTGGCACCTTCATCTCGTTGAGCATGCATCTTGCACCTTCTGTGATATGTGTATTTTTTCTTTCAGCAATTCCATTTTTTTGAGGAGTGTACCTACATGTAAGTTGTTGCTTGATGTCATTTTTGTAAAGAAAAACTCAAAATTCTTTGGAGAAATATTCTCCTCCTTTATCAAACCTCAAGGTCTTTATGTAGCATCTTCTTTCCTTTTCTACTTGTGCTTTAATCTCCTGAACATGGACAATACATATTATTTTTGTTTTATGCAGAACATCCATACTTTTCTTGAATGATGATCAATAAAAGTGACAAAATATCTAAACCAGCCACCAATGGTTGTTGTGATGGTCCCCATACATCCATGTGTATCAAGTCGAGGACATTCCTTGCCACATAGTTTCTCTTCTTGAATGGTTGTCGAGTTTGCTTTCCTATTTGGCATGCTTCCCAAAACTCATGTAGTCCAGCATCATTGAATCTTGGAAGACCTCTTACCACTTCATGGTTGCTCACGTCCTTGAGCTTGGGAATGTTAATATGTCCAAACCTTTTGTGCCACAAATTGATTTTAGAAATCCTCTTGTTTCCAAACTGAATATACATCACCTTTCCATATGGTTGTTACATGTCCAAAGTGAACATCCTACCTTCTTTCCTTCCTTGAGCAATGACCTTGAATCCTTCTTTTGGATTCTTTATAAAGTAGCCTTTTTCATTGAAGATGACATGATATCCTTTCTCTACCATTTTTCCTACTGAAATCAAATTCTTTGCAATAATAGGAACATGAAGAACATCACTCAATACCTTCTTGTCTCCAAGCTTGATATCTCCAACATGCTCAATTGCGTGTTGAGTTTCATCACCGGTCTCCACACATTGTTTTCCACTTGGAGCTTGTAGCTTTGTGAATAAATCTCCTTGGCATGTCATATGGTTGCTGCAACCTAAACCTATAAACCATTTTTTATCATTACTTCTCGGGTTCTTGTACTCATGCTTCATGGAAAACATGGTTTGCTTGTCTCCTTCACTTGATGTACTCGCATAGTTATTTTGGCTCCTTTAGTTGCCTCCATTCAACCTTCCATTCTTTTGCCAACAATCATTTGCATAATGTCCTAGTTTACCACAATGATAACATGTTATAGCTTTATGAGGATTGTATGAACCTCGACCTCTTCCTGTATTTCTTCCTTGACCTCTTCCATGTGTGTTGTCATTTGAGTTGTCCTTGTTGTCCTCCGAGTTGTGTTGGCTGGAGTTTGTGTTGTTGTAGCTTCTTCCTCTTCCTCTCGAGCCTCCTCTTGAGTTCCTTCCTCTACTTCGACCTGCATATAACAT
This sequence comes from Ceratopteris richardii, assembly GCA_020310875.1. NCBI lineage: Eukaryota > Viridiplantae > Streptophyta > Polypodiopsida > Polypodiales > Pteridaceae > Ceratopteris > Ceratopteris richardii. Next base: position 70,592,518 of record CM035418.1, on the reverse strand, counting down.
TTGACTATGGCAGTCCTTACCTTTGTTGCCTTCTCCTTGTTGAGCAACCTCTTCCGCCAAAAGATTTGGTATAATCTCGTCGAATGTTGGTAGAGGGTCTCTATAAAGAATGTTTGTGATGAGGGCTTCCACTTCTCCTCAATCCATCAAGGGCTATTTGAATGATGTCTTCCTCTTCTATCTTGCATGCAACTGATGCTAGCTGATCTCGAAGCTCGTTGATCTTCAATGTATACTCACTAATGCTTTGGTTTGAGCTTTTCTTCATGTTGTTGAGCTCGTTCTTGAGTTGCATCCTTTGAGACCTTGTTGAGGTAGCATACACCTTCTCCAATGCTTCCCCAACTTCCTTGGATATTTCTAAGCTCTACACATGACCAATCATAGTGTTAGAAATAACTTGTGAGATGAGGAATATCACCCTTCGATTCCTCTCTTCCCAATCAACAAATTATCTCATTTGCATCGGTGTAATGTTGGGATCTTGAAGATCCACCAGTTGTGGATCATCTCTAGTAACTAAAATCCATAAACCTTTAGCTTAAAGGTAATTTGTCATTCCATACCTCCAAGAATGAAAATTATCTTTGTCTAACTTCTCAACTTGTTGTCCTAAATCAGCCATTGAAAACTTCCAAGATTGAAGTTTACCTCAAATATGTTGTGGTGCTCTTTCTTGACTTTACGAAGCTCCCCCTTGCTTTGTAGATTATCCTTTGCTTCAATTTAGTTCCAATGCTTTGCCTCTTCAAGCTCCAATTCTCTAATACCAAATGTTGGAGAATTCCCCTCCTATTCATAGCGGAAATTGTAGAAGACATTCTTAGAATCAAGACTTTTACCAGCAGCTGAACCTTCAAATACAAACTAATATCAATAGAAACGTCCAATGAACTTGAAACTTTGTTCACTCAAACTAGACACTTAAAACTTTCACATGAGCTATCAAACACTCAATTTGGAGTAGCTTTGGCTATGAAACCCTTTGCCTCAAGACAGGCTATCTGTCCACTCCGTTAGACTGAAAACTAGATTTCTCTAAAAACTGAATAACTCATAGAGCATAAAGAATTTGATAGAACTATTCTGAAAAGAGGAAGTACTCGAGAGAGTATTTTCAAAGAATTTTTAAACTCTAAAATTGGATACATATATTGAGAGATATGACTCTTACAATCAAGCTACCCAAAAATTGGTATGTGGCTAGACATAGTCTATGAGAGTGAAGAGAACAAAATGCCTCAAACCAAATGAACTACCTACAAGGGGACTTCCATGCCTTCTTCCTCTATTCTTGAGTGTCCTCCTTTGCCTCTTTTATAGAAAATGACAAAAAAGTATCACGATGAGTTTGAGAGCTCTTTTCCATAACTCTTCCACTACTTTGAGTAGCCACTCCTCTACTAGTTCAGCTTTTTTGGATTTGATTCTCTTTTGATTGATTCTCTTTTGACCTCCACCACTTGCTGAAGTAAATGCTTCCATTTTTTATTTTTGTATTTTCCTTCCATTTCAAGAAAATATTTTTTTTCAAAAATATATACGACCTTGCTTCTTTATTTTTTAACACATATACACACATGCATTCATACACACACACATATACACACATGCATACATACACACATGCATACATACACACACACATGTACACATGTACACATGCATACATACACACACATGTACACACATGCATACATATGCACATATACACACATGCATGCATACATACACACACATATACACACACATACACATATACACACACGCATACATACACACACACACCTATATACACACACACATGTACACATGCATACATACACACACATGTACACACATGCATACATACACACATTTATAGACATGCGTGCATACATACACACACATATACACACATGCATGCATACACACACATACACATAACCACACATGCATGCATAAACACACACATGCATGCATACACACACATGCACATATACACACATGCATACATACACACACACATACATACACACATATACACACATGCATGCATGCATACATACACACACATATACACACATGCATGCATACACACTGTTGGCATCATAGGAGAAGAAGCAAGCACAGGCATACACGCACATCTAGCACTGAGGCAACCCATTAAATTATTTCAATTTTTACACTACTATAAAAGAGATTCTCATCACTGACAACCATTCTAAATACCGTTTCACCTTTTTGTAGCTCCATTTTGTGCAAGCCGAGGAGTCCTCGAGCTTGAGGAGCTTTAGAAGTAATTGCCTACCAATTTTCATGGTCTTCATACCATCCTCATGTCTTCCCAGATTGACATGAAAGGAGGTGCTACTCACCAATGAGCTACACCAAATTTTGGCGCCGTTGCCGGGGATTCGAGCTTTGAGGATGAGCGTGTGATGGTAAGACGTAGAGAGGATGTGTTGGAATGGTAAGTAGTAGGTAATTTTCTTGTTTTCTTTCTCCATCTCCATCTCCATCTCCACCTCCATCTCCATCTTCTTCTCCACTTCATATTCTGTCTTCCTTGTCATTCTCCTCATTTGCTTTGTGCGAGTTTGAGAGAGAGCAAGTGTGCATTGTTGTTTTTGTGTGTTTCTTGCATGATTCTTGCAGGTGTCAGCAACATCACCATCTCGAGCAAGCTCTGCAAGTACGAAATCCTTCTGCGCAAGCCCCGAGGCATCAATCTCGAGCTATCATGACACACCAAAAAAATGACCCGATCACGATTCTGAGTGCACCACGACACAGCGTAGCTTGAGAGCTCCTAGAATCACTAGCTTGATCAGGAAAATTCACCATATCCTAGTCTATCACGACACACCGAGGTATCGCGACACACCCAGGTATCGCGACACACCGACCTATCACAACACACCGAAGTATCGTGACACACCCGAGTATCGGGACACGCCAACCTATCGTGACAAACCTGTCTATCGCGACATACCCAAGTATTGCGACACACCGACCGGAGCTATCGTGATACACCGGCCTCATGAATAATTTTTTTTTTTTGGAGTGTAATAATTGATTGACTTGGGATAATTTTTTGGGCTTGTTTTCTAACACATTGGGACTACCTTAGAGCCTTACAAGTGGGAAAAATACTGAGAAAATCATAAAACATTATGGAACCCTGAGAGCCTATTTTGAACCCTAAATGCCTGAACAGTCATAACTTACTCATATGAAATCCGTTCAGAGTGAACTTAGGCTCGTTGGAAAGCTCGTTGTAAAATTAATATCAGGATTATTAGATATAGTAATTTTAAGTGGACCATAACCAGAGGGAACCAAACTAAGGGATCTCTAGAATTGTTTTCCATAAAGACACATGGCAAATTGATATCTGAATTACATGAGTGAAAGTGATTTGTCAAGTCATTTGAATCTAAGTCTTGAGCTAACTTTGGGACTTTTACAGGTCCATTGAGAGTATCCAAGGGCAATCCAAGCAAGAGTAAGTGCAAGCTTGGGAACACGCTATCGGGAAGAAGGAGGTCGTGGCAGGAAGCTGGTGCGTGGGGTTGGATCAGGCCCCTCTCTGGTGCGCCGTTCCCACTGTCCTGCGAGCGGCGTCTGCGCGCTGGGCGCCTCGCCTGTGCTCTCCGGAGCGTGCGCGATCCTCGTAGGGTCCCTTGCCCCTCCGAAGTGTTGAGACGTGGGACCGTGGGCATCGGAAAGAGACGATCGGATACCACAGTGATACACGGAATGCAGATGAAGCCCAACGATACAACGAAATATGAAACTAAAGTACTCCAATAAAAATGAGTGATACAAACAGGCCGCTACAGTGCGGGCCGATGGTACAATAAAACCGCTACAGTGCGGTGCGATGATACAAGATAAAAGCCGCCGCTACAGTGCGGGCCGGCTAGTGTCTACTCTAGATCCCTCGCTACAGTGCGAGAAATCGCCCACGGGATTCTGCTTCGGTCTTCGCGGTCCAAGCTTTTCTTTAGGTCTTCAATCCGCTCTTTATTTCAGGTACCCTCAGCAATGGCCTTCCTTCTCTTTACTTCAGATAATCAGAAACTGCATAAAACTGGAGGAGACGATCTAGAGGAAACGATCCACAAGGGCAATCCACAGGACGGGGTTAAGAAAAACAACCATCATCAATATATTACTCATTAAAAGGAGAATTTCCTTGATTTTTCTTTATTTCTCTCGTTTTCTCTCTCTCAAAAGTGCTCAATAAATCCATCTGCTTTTAGTCTTGCTATGCAAGTTACATATTTGATCATAACTCTCTATTCAATTAGTCTCAGAAGTATAATGCCGTAGTTTAAGATATCTATTCTTGAAATATATGGAAGCCATGTTATATTACTCAATATCCACATAGGTAAGTACTGTAGAATAATTCCTTCTTCTTTATTGACCATAAAGATGAACTATGGATTAAGATTCGAACTGACGCAATTATAACAAGGCATATGTATGTCTGAAGAGTCTTCTTTGGCCAACTATGGCCAACCCATGGAACTAAAAAATCTGATTTATTTTCGCTTCACAACATCTGATGTGTCCACAATACTTCTTTCTCTTTGTCTGTCCTTTTATCTCTTACAATGCCAATGATTGAGCAACAATGATCGAGTTTTTCGGAGATTTAATACATGGAAGTATGCAAGGTTTTCTTCATCTTCCCTTCCCAACTAATAGATCCCAGCAATATTATCATGTCCAAACATTGGGTATGTTAAACATGTGTTGTAAAAAAAAACTTGTGAATCATACGATATCTTGTCCCCAATTACATCTCTCTCTCTCTCTAGTTCTTCAACTTGTGCGCATCAAACAGCGTTCTTCTCTCTCTATGATAGTTGCCCACCAGCGCCGTCTCTCTACCGCACATAGGGGAGAACCTAGCCGACTCTCTCTCCAAGAGTTCTTTGAATCTCTCCATCGCGTGATGACACATCTCTCTGATGCGTATGTCAGCATCAGATGATTCAGATCTCTACTGCGCAATAGTCACCAAATAGCGGGTGTCTCTCCGTATGTCTCTCCGCCTAGATTCTTCGCGCCATCATATAGACCTTCCCACGAAGGCTGGCAACTAGCAAGTCACGCAGGCAGCTAGATTCTCTCTCTCTGTTCGCCATGTGCAAGTGGCTGCCAATAACGCCTCTGTCCGGCTATGCTACAACAGCGCGCACCCATGGCCAATTCTCTCCCGCTATCTGCCAACGTCAACGATTGAAAACCTCCATTTCTACAGCTGACGATCAGATCATCCCTCTCTCTCTGTCGTTTCTTCTCTCTCTCTCTCTCTCTCTCTCTCTCTCTCTCTCTCTCTCTCTCTCTCTCTCTCTCTCTCTCTCTCTCTCTCTCTCTCTCTCTCTCTCTCTCTCTCTCTCTCTCTCTCTCTCTCTCTCTCTCTCTCTCTCTCGCGTGCGCACTGTGCCGCCGTGGGAGGGGGAGAGATTCCCTCTCTCTCTCTCTGCCTCCGCCCGGTTTTACTTGCGCAGCACCATCAATCGAGGTTCTCTCTCTACTACAACGGAGCGTGCGCGCCACCTTATCCATCTCTCTCTGACCGACATAAGCCCATTGGTGCTCTCTGTCCCGGCAAATCTGCACAAGCAACGATCAGTGCCACGATGAATTTCTCACTGCACCTTTCTCTACGACACCATGTGAGTGCCCACGTGTGTCAACAACCTCATGATTCCCCGATCCTCTCTCTCTGTCTCTCTCTCTATAGTTCCTCCATCGCCGACTCTAATTGGCATCTCTCTTCTGAGCATGTTGCGCAGTAGTCGACGGCGCCGCCCCCAGATGCTTCGACTCTCTCTACCTCATGGATTTTCTACAGCACCATCACTCTTCCAATCTGCAGCACCGACCACCTAGTGGCCATCTGTGCGCCGCCTTCTATGCATCTCTCTCTCCGAACCTATGCTGTCAAATCTCTTAATCATGCAGACATGGTATCTACGTGCAAGAAATCTCTCTCTTTCCTCCAATCTTTTCTGCTACCGATCAGACACCCATCTTGACCAATTGAACAAATCGCCACCATAATGAAAAACATGATGCAGAATAATCACATGCTTCTAAGTTACTAGGATGCAATTTCCCATGGAGGAGTTTAAGAAATCTACAGACTTTATGACAAAGCTCTCTCTCCCTCTCCATGGACTATCGTAATGAATGAACAAGAACTTGAATGAACATAAACGAACAAGGAGCATACCTGGAGGAAACGATCCACAAGGGCAATCCACAGGACGGGGAAGAAACAAATGAGTTTGGACTTATTTATAGGCCCCTCCCTAGGACTTCCTTCTATAACGTTCTAACCTCCTCAATGAACTTTCTATTTTTGGCATACCTTTAATTTTTCCATAAACTATGGTTTCGGTTTCACACTGGGCATTCACATTTTAATGGGTTTTTAGGGTTTGACCTACAGAAACCGCCATTTCCAAGGGTTCGACCTAGGGTTTTTGGTCGAGGAAATTAGGGGTTTGCTCACAATTATCTCAAGCTCGTCAATTCAAAGGTTTATTTATAGTTCGGACCTAAAATCCAAGGGTTTCCAAGAGTTCAAGTCTGGTTTTCATGGGGTAAACTCAGGTTTTCAGGGGTTTTGAAGGGTCAAACCTACGTTTTCATGGATCAAATGTCAGTTATTTTTTACACACGCATCTAACATACATCTCAAACATGTTTCCTCATCACACAATCAATCAATTCTTCCAAATTATGCATGAAATATACCCCTCTTTAGTCAAAACGTCACACAAAAACTCAAAAACAATGAACTTTTGAAAAAAACTCAGTGCACACTCCCTGCGGGATTTCATCCCGACAACGCTTCCTGGGCACACAAGGACAACCAAGGAAGGAGCCTTAAGGTTGGGAATTCTCAACATCCTCTGTCAATTCCTAGCTTAGGCTAAGCATGGATAGAGGTTTTGATCAATTAGGGTTACGTCAGGCACGAATCAAGTCCAAGATAACTAATCAACTAAGTACAAGAATCAGGCAATTTGTGAGCGGGAAAACCCTAAGGAACAAAAGTAAACTAGATTCGATCAATTATCAAGTGCGAAATTCACTTAAGTACTCCGGATGATGTGATTTCAAACAAGAGCTTAACACAATAACCCACTACAAAGAACAAAGTGATTGATACAAACTAATCTGCAACGAGATTGTACTTGGGAGTAGAGGGTAGAAAACCTAGGCATATGAACCTTAGGTCAGGAAGACACTTAGGCCAAGACAGAGAAAGCCTCAGATCCTCTGAAGCTAGTGTCAATCACACTACTAGGTCCTGGGCCCATCAACTGAGTAATTATTCAAACCATCCTAACTCTGAGACTAGCGAATCAGACATGTCTCAAGGTATCGAGAGACCCATGGGAAGCTCAGGTGTGGCCTACCTACAAAGGGTTGAAGTTCCTTACAAGACTCAACTTGAATATCTTAGAACCAACCAATTAAGTGCCTACATCTATGAGGACGGTCTAAGAAGATCCGTAGTCCACATTAAAAACCTAGATCAACCTATTGGACTAGAACATCCAACCGTGAAGTTTGAGAATGGCACATACCTAGACAAAGAGGGAACCATGTATGTAGTCACCGATCACCCGGACAGGATAGACAAATTTGGCAATGTAATCCCAGAAACAGACATAGGAGACATAGAGCAAGGGAACATGGGAAGAGAGCCTAGGACCCCTCGAGGTAAATCAGTTCTCACAAGAATCCTCACACCAGAGTGGGTGCCCCAGGACAACAAAAGCATAGATCTACTATTAAATCAAGAAACCGATGAGTCTTTTTGGAGGTATAAGCCTGCCTAGCCTCAAGAAGTAGGTGCTCTCAAAATCTATGAGTTTAAAGACCCTGATAGTCCAGGCAAAGTAACCTACCTAGACAATACGTCAGAGAGGATCTTCATGGTCACCGAGTATGGGAGACATGCCTACATTTGGAAGGGTGAATTTGTTTTTCCCCAACCTCGGTCCAATGTGTCCTATAGCCACCAAGGAGCTGGGACCTCCCAAGACCATGGAGCTCAAAGGGATAGAAGTAGAGACAGACTTGAGGTAAGCTTTGCCAACCCCCTGGGAAGAGAAAGGATGATAACAGAGACGGATAAAGAAGAAATCGAGAGACCTAGAGCCCCAAGGAGCCAAAGAAATGTTGACGATTTCCCTTTGCCAAGGCTGAGAGAACACACAAGGACCCTAAGGCCAACTCAGTTGGTGAAGTCCATGAAGAACTATTTCGATGGCACAGGAGACCCATACGATCATGTAGCTAAATTTAGACAAGTCTTGAGAGCTAAACAAGTGGAGGACCTATTCACGCAATACAATGCTTTTGGTCTAACCCTTAGGAACACTGCCCTTACATGGTTTCAATCCATGAATGAGAGGCAATTCAGAAACATAAACCAGCTTTTAGAGGCATTCATCACGGAGTTTTCTAAGAGTGGCATAAGGCATAAAACTTCCTCACTAATCCATAGCTTCAAGCAAACACCTCACGAGATGGTTAGGCTTGCAGCAAGAAGGTTTAGACAATACCTAGAGAGATGTCCCATTCTTGAGTTACCCACTCCAGCCAAATAGGTGGCCTTATTCTTAGATGGATTGCTAAGTACCAAATTGAGGTCTTATGTGTACTTGAAGGATCCTAGGACCATAGAAGAGTGTGTACGTATGTGCATCGACATCGAGGATAACCTAGGGGAGGAATTAGAAATTTCAAAAATCTACAAAGATTGAGATAGTTCTACTAGCCTCTCTTCCTCGCAATCCTCCTCTATTGAGGAACTTGCTGAGAAAGTAGGTCAAAATCTAGGAGTCTCAAGTAAACAAATACCAAGGTTTGCACCAGTGAAAAGATGCTATACCTGTGGAGGTGACCATATGGCGAGTGTATGTCCCATTATTGCCCAACACCAAGTGAATCCTAGTAACCAGTACTACACCATAGAACGGAGGTACACCAACCACACCGCACACGACTGCCCTTATAACAAACAAACTGTAAGACAAAATTACCCTCAACCATATCCACAACAGGGTAGATACCAGAATCAGTACCCACCACAGCAATACAGCAGACCACAACAACCTTATCAACCACCTTATCAAACCCAACAAAGGCCTCAACCTGTGTTAGCTCAAAAACCCCCTGCTCCAACCAATGTGATTCCAGTAAAGTACACAGCTGTAGAAGAGAATCTGAATAGAGCCATAGTGCTAGTGACACCATTGCTTTCTGAAAGTGATCCCGGTGATCATAGTTTTGACTCTACTCACATTGAAAGCCCGTAGGCTTATTACATGCAGTCACCGGAGCATGACGAGTCATACTATTATGAGGACCCGAGTGAACCTAGTGGGGAGCCTGAGTATGCAAATGTCATGTACACAAACCCCAACTCTAGACCTCAACCTAGGCAGGTACGACCCCCATTTCCTAGAGGACCATGCTTCAGATGTCACGGAGATCACCTCATACGTGATTGTCCACTGCCTGCCCCTACACAACCCCAACCAGTGACAATTCAGGGGTTTTGTCAAGATTGCAGAAAAGAGCATCTCTTACGAGATTGCCCGAAGAACCCCAATAACTTGCCAAAAATCACTCCTATCAACGTCATTAGACTAGTAATAGACTCTACAGGAAGTGTAACTTCCACTGTCCCAGTGCAAACAGTCACCCAAGCTCAAGCTTTGCAGCAAACTCAAGGAGTAGGGCAAGAAAAGAGTTCTGAGGTTAGTGTGAGGTAGTAAAGAACACTAAAGTGCAGTGCAACCTCACTTTAGAAGAGCTACTCAAGGTTAAGCTTGAATTGTGGAGGCATGTAGCCAATCAAGTGCTAGAAGTAGCAAAACCTCGTTCCCAGGTAGGATCTCATAGAACAGTGCTAGAGATACCCTTGGATAAGATAGGAGACATGAGTGAAGGAGAAGAAGGAAATACCTATGTTCCAGTTACCCATCAGGGATACACAACCAAGGCAATTTTGGAATCAGGAGCAGGAGTTGCAATTGCTACCACTTCCCTATGTAAACGTTGGGGCAAGCCAGCACTAAGGCCAATGAGAATGAAATTGCAAATGGCTGATGGTCATATTGAGAGGCCCTTAGGATTGCTAGAAGGAATAACTCTCACTACATGTGGTGTAGAGTTCGAGCATACTTTCGCTATATGCGACTTTAGCAAAAACCAAGCTTATGAGATGATTTTGGGAAGGCCATTTATGCGGCAATTGCAAGTGGTATAGGATTGGGGAACCAATTCCTTGTAGCTACAACACTTAGGTGTCACGACCAAAGTTAATCTCAAGGATTACTCTCACAGAGACGCACCGCCTATTCAATGGAATCCTATCCATAGAGCCAAAGATGATACTGAGTCAGTGCATTCCATAGGATCAGGATCCTCATGGATGCATGAAGACACCCACTTATGGATGTGTAAAGTTGCAATAGAAGAGGAGAAGAGAGAAAAAGACAGAGAGATAGGTGTGAAGGAAACTCATAGATCAGTTCAAGACCCAGCCTATGCACCTTTCGTATTCCGTGACGAAGAATTTGAGCCTCATGGCTGGGCAGAAATTTTAGCAACAATGGATGTAGCCATCAATGAAGAACAATGGACACCTCACTGTGATGAGGATGGCTATGACATTCTAGTCTTCTCCATAGAGCCAATCATGGGAGACTCAATTTTAGAAGAATGCGAACCTAGCCCTGATGCATTTGAGGATGCAAGTGACTCCGATCTAGAGTCAATAATTATGGAATCACCTTTTGCATCAGATGAAGAATACTTCTATGAGGTAGAAGGTCACCCTCAGAAACATTGAGAGCTCACAAATGATGTAAGGTTAACCACACAAGTGACCGCCAGAAGTGAAGGTAGGAAAAGGAAGAAGAGAGAAGTCATACCAGTAGAGGAAGAGTCTTTGTTTGAGGTCCCTGAAAACTTTAAAAAATAGGAGATATATGATAGGAGAGTCATGATAAGAATGCGTAAACGCGAGGCACAAGCAGGAGAGGCCTATGATAACAAAGAAACCACCAAGAAAATAGTTGTAGTCATAGAACAAGGAGAGGAGAGATGCGCTTACATAGGACATGACCTGACAGAAGAAGAAAAGCACGAGTTGATAACCTTGCTAAGAGAATACAAAGATGTACTCGCTTGGAGTTACAAGGACTTGAAAGGTGTAGACCCCGACATATGCTCACACACTATCCCCATGACTTCAGATGCCAAACCCTCAAAACAAAAGCCATACACTTATAATGATAATTATGCTGCCAAGATCAAAGAAGAGATAGATCGCCTGGTGGAAGCTGGATTTATCTATGAAGTTGAGCACACTGAATGGGTATCCCCCATTGTACTGGTGCCCAAAAAGAATGGCAAATTACGTGTATGCATTAACTTGAAGAAGGTTAATGCAGCCACTATCAGAGATAGTTATCCGCTTCCTATCAGTGATCATCTATTAGAAAGGGTAGCAGGCAAGGAAGTGTGCAGATTCCTGGATGGGTTCTCTGGTTACAATCAACTAGCCATTGCACCAGAAGATCAGCATAAGACGGCTTTTGCCACAGAGTGGGGCATATTTGCTTTTCGGGTAATGGCATTCATGCTTACCAATGCACCCGCTACCTTTCAAAGATTGATGTGCCATGTGTTTAAGGAATTCCTGAGAAAGAATTTAGAAGTCTATGTTGATGATCTTTGTGCTCATTCCAACATTAGACAGACCCATATACCTGAACTCAAACAAATCTTTGACAAATGTAGAGAATATCAAGTCTGCCTGAACCCAAAAAAGTGTGTTTTCATGGTCAGGCAAGGCAAAATTCTAGGACACATAGTGTCAAAGAATGGCATACCCATGGATGAGGAGAAAGTGAGAGCTATTACAGAGCTACCTAGGCCAAGGAATGTCAAGGAAGTGCAAGCTTTCATGGGGCATTGTGGCTATTACCGACACTTCATACACATGTATGCCATCATTGCAAAGCCTCTGTACGGACTTTTGACTAACTTCGAGTGGACTAAAGATTGTTAGAATTATTTTAATGAGCTCCAGAGAAGATTGTGTTCAACACCAATCTTGACTACACCTGATTGGAGCAAGCCATTTGATGTTCATGTGGATGCCTCCAAATACGCTATTGGATGTGTGCTTGCACAACCTACTGGTGAAGGTAATATGGATCTTCCAATTGCCTATGCTAGTAGACAGTTGAATGCAGCTGAATGAAATTATACCACCACTGAACGAGAAGGATTAGGCATGGTATACGTAGTTAAAAAGTTTAGACACTATTTGCTTGCAAATAATTTTAAATTTTTTACTCATCATCAAGCACTGTTGTACCTGGTAAACAAGCCATGCAATACAGGTCGATTAGTAAGATGGTTCCTCTTACTAATGGAATACGGCTTTGAGGTAGTGGTGAGAAAGGGCAAGACTCATTTGAGAGCAGATCATCTCTCAAGGCTCACATCAAGAGAGGCCCCACAAGGAGTGCCAGATGACCTAACTGATGCTTACTTGTTTAATTTGGAAGTTGTACCGCAGTGGGCCAAGCCCTTAGTGCCAATACAGACATATGGGCCTAAGCATCCAGTAGTAAAAACTCAAGATAGGGAGGTAGTAAAAGCCCAAAGGTATCATATCATGGTAGGGAGTATTTACAAGCATACCGATCAAGGAATATTAGCCTGTTGTGTGGAAGAGGATGAGTATGCTAAATGGTTGCAATTAGCACATGTAGGTGCATTAGAGCAACACCACTCAAAGCAACGAACCCTACAGACACTAAGGGGACTCGGAGTGCATTGGCCAACTCTGGAAGTTGATGTCCATAGAATGTGCAAAGAATGCCGAATCTGCCGCACTAAACCACCAGTGGAACATGCTACTCTTTATCATGTCTCTAATACCAGATTGGATTGCACAGGAGAGGCATAAGTTGTCAAAAGAGGCAAATAGAGCACTGGTGAACCAGATGCTGCAAGCGGAGAATGTAGACCGTCATTTTGTAGAATCATTGAATCTTTTGGCAGATACCTGTGGAATCGTGGAAGCCATGAGGACCATGGTTTATCGTACCACCCCTCAATACGATGAATGAAGGATCGATACGCGACCGTGAAGGGGAAAAATGATTCAAATGGAAGTCTCTACCTCACTCCCTACCACAGCTCAGGGTGATGTGCACATGAACAACCCAACTAACACTAAGGAACATGACGACATCACACAGATACCATCTCCCCCATCACCTCCCACCCAACCCATTGAACCCCTTGCCACTAGCATCACTGAACAACCCACAACCATCTTTACTGAACCTATACCACACACCACCATTTTGCCATCCTTACGTATCCCTACCTCTATCATTGCTTGCCCATTTTCCGAACCTCATATAGGTCATCCCGCCACTCATCAAACCATATTAGGCAACCCATCTTATCAACCAGCTCTTGGACAGCCACATCTCCATACACAAACATTAACACACCCAATTTCCCTGACCACTACAATTCCTCTTTCCCAACTCCAACCCACTGGGCCCTTCTTAACCTTCCCAAAGCCTACACAAACCACCCTACCTCCATTTTTGGCAAACCTTGTAAATATAGTTCAACAAATTGAGAGTCATAATAGAAAGTCCCTTTCCCACTCCACCTCCCCCACATTCACGGCCACCACTAACACACCACCCACCATTCTCGTATTCACGAATCACACTTCACACACAATCACGTCTGATCCCATGGACATTTCACCCTCCACAGAACCACTCACCACAACTTTTGTCTCCACATCACCACTTGTAACTTCACACACGTCACCATATACACCCATTGTCAGCACCACATCCACTTTTCCCTTCCCCATTTCCCAACCCTTTCAATCTCTCACCTCCACCTCTGCATCCACCTCATTTAGTCACGCACTAGACACCATGTTTGAAGCTGCCACCCAACTTAAACAGGAATATAGGTTGTTGGAAGAAAACAATAAAGAGCTTTGTACTCTGTCTTCCCACCTCCAGGCATGTGTCAATGCCTTGGAGTTGAGTAATACAACATTACAGCAAGAGGTTACCACTCTCCAACAATCTCATGTGGAGCTTGAAGCCAAGTATACAGAGACGGGTAAAGCGATGGAAGAACAACTCAGAGATCAGCTAGCCCGCAACGTGAGACTACGAAGAAACATGGATTTACTCTAACGACACCTAGCAACTGCCCAAGAAGAGAACAAAAGATTACAACAACAAAATCAAGACAATCTCAAAGCCGCCATAGAAAACACTCCAGGTGCACCTATAGACCCTGCTAGCTTCTGGGCTATCCCCTCAGAAAGTATCCAACAAATATTGGAAACCTATGCCAACCTCTTAGAAGCACATGATCAACTTGCCAACCAAGTGAAAGAACTACAAAAACAACCAATGCTCATACTACACATGATAGAACCAAGGAATGTGGTCAATGCTGCTACTTCACCAGAGCCAGAATCTTCCATGGCCAACGAGGTACTTGAGCTACGACAACGTGGCAGAATTAAAGATTAAGTTGTTACAATATGAAGGACCCCCCTCTCCACCTGATCAACCGTCAGAGGAAGAAGCAATAACCATTCCTGTGGAAGAAACCTTTGAAGATAACTATAAGCCTCAACCTCTTCCAGGAGGCAGAATCCCAGAGGAAGGACAAGACACATATGAGGAGCCCCCTTCGGCATGGATGGAAACAAGTAGAAGAAATGGGGTCAACTCATGAGGAGCGTATATCCACTCAGATGTTGGCCATGAAGACCATTGAAGAGACCATACTTCAATCAGAATATTTCAGGAACCTCGCCTCTAGAAGACTGATAACTAGTTCAAAGTTACAGTATAAGCCCTACTTTGTGCTATTGGCAGACTACAACGCTGAAATCAAAAGATTCACCAATAAGTCTCCTTCCTTTGCAACACAATTCCAACCAGAGGACATCCCGGAAGAAGCTAGAAAAGGTGCCATATTCGAGCCTATCTGGAGGCAAAAATTACTTGAGACCTATCCGGAGATGCTACAAACATGGGATCATGCTCCCATGCATTTGAATTATAACCTTTGCTTTGGGCGAGTGCAACGCAAAAGATCATGGAAGGCATTTGCCATAAAAGTTCAGAACAATAACAATTGCAAACAATGGCTAAATTACCCCTCCATCGCACCCCCAACAGGCACACCAACGGTAGCTTACATGATGGCTACCATCAGACATTCGATGTCATGCCTACACCCCATGCCTGATGTCGCTGCACATATGATGCTCAAAATCTTGGACATGATGCAAGTAGTGTTAAAGACTTTCTGCAATGTACGTAATATCCAGCCTCCAATTTCGGGCTTCATAAATGGTAATTATGATTTACTTTATGATATGAGCACGACCCCAAGTATTCGAGTTGCTTATGCATGGCATGCACGCATAAGATATCTCCCTGATTGCTACAATTAAAATTTTTGATGACATGTTCACCACAAGGTTTTGGGAGTCACACTCAGAAGTGTTCGCACCATGCCCAACCCACCTGCTACAACTATTCGCGTGCGAACAGACAATGCACTCAGAGCTCTACACCACGCCACAACCTCACATGCCTGGCGCAGTTAATTGGGATGCCCTACAAAGAGATCTAGTCAGGGGACTACAGATCAAAGAACAAGAATTCGTAATCGACATACTACAGCAGTACATTGATCAAACCATGGAGTAGAGGTCTGTCAGAGACAACAGACGCTAGGGGGGGGGAGAGTGTTGGCATCATACGAGAAGAAGCAAGCACGGGCATACATGCACATCTAGCACTGAGGCAACCCATTAAATTTTTTCAATCTTTACACTACTATAAAAGTGATTCTCATCACTGACAACCATTGTAAATACCGTTTCACCTTTTTGTAGCTCCATTTTGTGCAAGCCAAGGAGTTCTCGAGCTTGAGGAGCTTTAGAAGTAATTGCCTACCAATTTTCATATTTTTTAGACCTTGTTTGAGCCCTCAAATAAGCCTTGGAACCTAATTTTTAACTAGGCCGGACAATAGGTCTAGACAGGACCAAAGCTAGCCAAAAACTATAAATAGAGCTAGAGAGCTCACTTTTTAGGCTAGCTACTTGTAGTTTTGAGCTTGTATGAGAACTTGGTTGTAATAGAAGTGATTCCATTGTCCTACTCTCTTTGTTCTTGATGTGTGTGCGCGTGTGTGTATGTGTGTGCATGTTTGTGTGCTTCTCACTCACACATTTGTGCCTTCACTTGCTCGAGGTCTTCATACCATCCTCATGTCTTCCCGGATTGACATTAAAGGAGGTTCTACTCATCACTGAGCTACACACACACATACATACACACACACATGTACACACATGCATACATAAACACACACACACATACACACATGCATACATACACACACATACACATATACACACATGCATACATACACACATGCATACATACACACATGCACATACACACACACACACGTACACACATGCATACATACACACACATGTACACACATGCATACATACACAATTGCATGCATACATACAAACAAATATGAAAATAGCTAGTGTTTTGCTTAAATATATAAAATTATGATTTTAAGGTTTTTTTTTACATCAAATATTTAGAAACAGGATTAGGGCTTTTAGGCTGTTTACACATGCATACACATATACTTATACACATATATATAAACATATATACATACACATATATATACACATGCATACACATATATACATGTTTTAGGTCTAGGTCTTTAAGATTAGGGTTTTAGGGTTTTAGGGTTTTTACGCAGTCATAACATATATATAGACATACACATACACATATAATACATATATACATGTATATATGAAGTATTTCGATGGCAGTGCACCACAGTGCACTCTCCTTCTCGAGATCTCCATGATGATATGCTCGGAGTAGAAAACCGAGCTCCCAAGGCCGCACGCAGTGCTACGCACGAAGGCTGAAGAATATGCAAAAAACACAGTACATAGGGAGCACGAAGACAGACTTCTTAGGTCTTATGAATGCGGTCAAACTTACAGTCTGTGACTGACCAGGCCACTATATGTTTTATTAAATTACATATACAAAGAAGTGTCTGGTGGCCATTTGGCCTTTCACATGGACACTAATGGTAACAATCTCTCATTAAAGACCAATATGGCTAGAGTAACTATGGGAGAATGAGAATACCTGAGTGTAAGTATACAAACTATACCTCCCACCTGATGGGCATGTTACATAGTATACAAGTGAGTGCGTAAGATCAAGAATCAAGTAACCCCCATCAAGTGACAACTGTGTCGAAAGCTATCCTGTGGTAGAGCTTTAGTCAAAGCATCTGCAACATTATCTCGAGTGTGAACCTTCTCAATAATAATGCTCTCAGTGGCTAAGCAATCTCTAATGAAGTGATACCTCACCTCAATGTGCTTGGTCTTTGCATGATAGACCGGATTCTTAGCCAAAGCAATGGCACTCTCACTATCATTGAGCAAGCGAGGTACATGCTGAGGTAAACCCATATCACAAGCAAGATGAGAAATCCACAATGCTTCCTTACATGCCTCACTTGCTACAAGATACTCTGCTTCTGTGGTGGAAACAATTGTACATTCTTGAAGACGAGATCTCCAAGAGATAGCACCTCCAGCAAAATGAAAAATGTACCCTGATGTAGACTTACGATTGTCTACACAACCAGCATAGCCAGAATCTGTGTAACCAATAATGGATGCTTTCCCTCTACCTAAGCATAGACACTTGTCCTTAGTGCCACTCAGATATCTCAAAATCATCTTGATCGCTTCCCAATGTTTCTCGTCAGGATTAGACATATATCTACTCACAAATCCCACTGCAAATGCAATGTCTGGTCTCGTAGCTACCATAGCATACATGAGAGTACCAACAGCAAACTGATAGGGAATTTTGGTCATGAATTCCTTTTCCTCATCTGATTTGGGGCAGTCATCCTTGCTCATAAAGAGGGTCGTGGGGAGGTTTTCTTAATTGGGAGACACCTGTGATGCAGGTGGAAGACTTACCCAGCCTCGCCATAGGAGATGTATGATAGTTGTTCATAGGTGCTCGATAAGCCTAGTTGGCTTCTATTCGGTAACTGATTATATGCAATGGAGTCAGTGATTCACTATGCAAGTAGACATGTTAGTACTTGCATTTTTATGATACTTTGACACTGGTCATATGCTAATTTTGTAGAGGATACTCTGGCAAAAATTTTCTAGATTTCTGGTTTAGTCAACTATATAGTGGTTGATTTATGCCTTGATACACTTATTTGTTCGTGTTTGGACTCTTCTAGCTCCATTATCATTCTATTCAGTTCTCTACCATCATGGCATCAGAGGTCTCAGGCACATCTGGTGGATCAGGGTCTGGTGCTAGTGTTCCGAGGAGGAGCTATAACTTGTAGGGCAAAGACCATTTTGAGATTCAAAACTTTGATGGCACAAACTTTGCTCTATGGAAGAATCAGATTAAAGGTGTGCTTATTCAAAGGAGGCCATGGAAGCCAGTAAATGGGATTTCAAAGAAGCTTGTTGACATGGATGAAGATGATTGGGATGCGTTAGATGAAATGGCCAGGTCTACCATTCGCTTGCACCTGGCAGATAATGTTTACTTTACAGTATTAGACTGTGAAAGTGCAGAGGATCTTTGGAAGAAGTTATGCAATACATGTGAAAAAGAGACGGCATCAAATAAAGTGTATCTGATGAGAAAATTATATGACCTTCGTATGGACACAAATAGTGTTGCTGCTCATCTAAATGAGTTTGATGCTATATTCTCCCAGTTACAGGCTTAGAAAATGGATATGGATAATGAAACGAAAGCATTATTGTTGTTATGCACCCTACCATCATCATGGGATACATTTTGCACAGCTATTAGCAATAGTGCACCTGGTGGTAAACTCGTCTATGATGATATATGTGGAGCACTCTTGAGTGAGGCGATTCATAGAAAATCTATGGTTGGCACTCAGAGTGGAGATGCGTATAATGTTCGTGATTCTTACCAAGGAAAGAATCAGCAACGTGGCAGGAGCAAGAACAAGGAAAAGAGTGGTCAACGGAATAAGAGTAGAAGTAAATCAAGGAAGAGGGATATCGAATGCCATTATTGTCATAAGAAAGGACACATGAAGAAAGATTGTTATGCATTAAAGAATGCTAAAGGTAAAGGATAGAATGTTGATGGGCATGTTAAGTAGTTACCTGCACCATCTACTTCGACTGTGAAGATTGAAGAAATTAATGCTATTTTTGATGATGCTGATGTGTTGACACTTGATAGTACTATGCCATCTGAGGCACTTATGGTTGATTCTTTCCCACACCTGGCTGCTAGATTTTGGTGCTTCATTCCATGTGATCCCACATAGAGAATGGTTCTCTAATCATGCAGCAAAGTCTCTTGGTACCATGAGACTTGGTGACTCTTATGAGTGTGATGTTGTGGGGATTGGAGATGTGGTTGTACAGTTCATTGATGGTTCAAAATTTACTATGCATAATGTACGCCATGTACCTCAGTTATCACGTAGTTTGATGTCAGTTGGTCAACTTGATGACCTTGCTTACAAGGTGGTCTTCTGTGCTCAGTCTTTTTGTATATTGAAGG
>CM035418.1:70562737-70567737 GCA_020310875.1 Ceratopteris richardii | reverse complement strand
ATAAGGTAAAAAACATGGATGTATACCTTGCACCACTTGTGAAAAAACTGCTCATTTTACGGAATGGGATTACTGTGCATGACATGTCTCAACCTATAAGAAGATGAGATGTGCGAGTGCAAGGCATACTTATGTTGACGATGCATGATTGGCCTAGTCATGGTGAATGTTCAGGTTTGTCGATTTCGAGTTACTATGCTTGTCTCTTATGCGGTCCACGACTCGAAGCATGCTATTCCAAAGCAGTGCATAAAACTCTCTATGAAGGACACCATAGATATTTTCCTAATGGGCATGTTTTACATGAAGGACAAATTGGTCGACAAGCGCAATGCCAAATGAAAGCTAGCGATTGGAAACAACTATGGGATTCAGAACCTCCTGTCGGTAGCATGAAACAATTGTTGATTTTTCATGAACTCCCTTATTGTAGTGAATTATTGATCAATCATTTGGTAGACTCAATGCATATTTTTAAGAATGTGGGAGAGATTCTCTGGAAGACTTTGATCGGAAAGAAAGAAAGCAAAGCACAAAGGGAGGACCTAGAAGAGCGAGGTCATATAGAAGAGTTGTGGGCAATTACTAAGCCCAACGGAACAATATCATTACCAAGAGCTCCTTGGGTGCTTCACACGATGGAAGAGCAACAAGTGAATAAAATAATTTCATCATTTCAGAAGCCTACTGGATGCATCAGGTTTCTAAAGACTGCTTTCACACAAAATGACGATCTTGGAGGTCTCAAATCCCATGATTCCCACACGTTCTTTTAGTTTGTGCTCCTTGTAGATTTAAAAGATTGTCTTTCGGAGGATGTGCGAACAACCATTTATAAAATTAGTTCATTAGTACGGTGGATCTCTTCTAAAAAGATAAATAGAGATAGCATAGAGAGTGTGAAACTCACTGCTATGGAGGTTGTTTGCATGGTAGAGAAATACTTTCCCACAAGTATTCTCACTATTTAGATTCATTTACTGGTTCATGTGGTAGATGAAGTTGCAATAGTAGGAAATGTCCATAGTCAATGGATGTTCTTCTTAGAGCACTTTATGAAGACATTAAAAGGGTTTGTTCAAAAGAGAGCATGTCTAGAGGGTAACATGGCAGAGAGATGGCTCGTACAAGAGTCTCTTGTATTCATAACTGAGTTTTTACGTATATCAGATCCAAAAATGCCTCCCTTATGGAGCGATGATGATCTTCCTCTCGTAGGCGATGCACCACAAGGTAAAGGGTTGCAAAGAAAAAAGGATGCAGCTTTTAGAGAGAATGCAATGAAATTTTGCATAGTTAACTCTGAGCCTATGTAGAAGTGGTTAGAAACGTATGAGCTTGCGAAGGAGACCAACACAAAGGAAAGAGCTCAATTTCAAAGGAATCTTTCCACTCGATTTTTGCCCCTTCTAGAAATTCTTCAACCTCTCCCACCCTTTCCAAAATGAAAATGGCTAGATACAGTGGTTTCACAAGCAAGAAGATATCTCTAAAGAGGAGGAAGAACTCACAAAGGGATGTGATTGGGAGTATACTAAATATGGTGCACTATGGTCTCATGAATGATACTTTTAGATCGCATAAATCGATAAAAATATGTCTACTTTTGATAGTAGGGTGATGGTGAACGTTTTGCAAAAAAGTAGAGCGAGTGCAAGAGATGATGATGCTCAAGAAGGCTAGCTAGATTATTGTGGAGTGGTTCAAGGTATCTTCAAACTATCCTTTAGGAAGTTTGATTACTTCTTTTTTGATATGAAATGGTTCAAAGTAGTCACCTCTGGAAGAAACGCAACAGTGAGGCGGGATAAAAGTGGTTTGCTTCAAGTGGAATCCAAAAAACTATGAATGGATGAAAGAGATACATTCGTACTTCCTGAACACTGTGAGTAAGTTGTTTTTATACCAAATTCTAAAGAACTAGAGTGGCTATTTGTTTTATAAGTTGCACCATGAGTAGAAAAAATTGTGAGAACATAGATGTAGAAGACAGTCCATTTGCAGTGGACTGTGAGATTCATTCGATAGTCGAGGAGGAAGAGATCATTGTTTGAGAAGAAGAGGTCCTTGAAGAAGACAAGATATAGGATGAAGCATTAGATGATGATCAAGAAGAAACAAGCATACCAATCAATTTAAATGTCATCACCATAGAGATAGATATTCTCTATGCATCCGATCTCCAAGAAGATACTTGAATAAAGGATTTTTTAATCAAAACTTGTACATACCAATTTTTATTTATTTTTTTGCTAGGTTCTTTTGTACACTACCATTTCTCTATATTACCTTTATTATCACATGCTAACTATTTGCGTTCTTTTGTTACAGAGCACGATGGGAGACAGTTCTCTAGTCACTCCACATTCCATGACAAAGGAGTAGTTCTTAGAGTTCATATCTCAGGTACCTCCCGCATATATGGCCATTGCATCACACTACTGGATCACTCATGGTAGCACTCCCCCCCGCATCACTCCTGCCGGCCTCACTCTTGCCAGTCTCACTCGTGCTAGCCTCACTCCCGCTGGTGGCACTCCTGCCAGCATCGCTCCTACCTACGTCAATCTTGCGGGTTGTGCTACTCCCTCCAGAGGTATGTCTCGTAGCTTTATGACTCCTCCATGACCATCTTTTCAGCCATCCCCTACTGTCTCTAGTAGTAGACATTTCGTTCGACACGTCAACACGATACAAGTGCTGGTCTGTCTTGTAGGTCGAGGTCATGCTCTAGAGCAGGAGGTTCTCGGAGTGGATCCACAGGTAGGTCTCGAGGAGGTTGTTGTAGTGGAGGCAGTGTGACAGACGTTGTATCACCCACTTCTACTCCTAGAACGAGTACCGCAAATGTAGGTACACCATGTGGTACACCACATGGAACTCCATGTACACCTTGGGATGCTCATGATCATGATGACTCCAAGGTGTATAGTATCTGAGATGGAGCTCTCGTGATGGATGCGGTCTTGAAAAGCAATGCGTCAACATATATGAAAACTTTGCTCCATACAGTCTAGACACTCTATCATGTTGAAATGGAGTGAAGAAGTTGAAGATCGGAAGAATTATATCACAGAGAGGATTTATCTGGAATTCCGGCCAGCACTAGGCAGCCTCTCGTCAATTCAGAGTGGATTTTGCACACTACAAATGAAGTTATGTCCCATCGGCGATCTGAGGCTCACGATACTTTTAGAGCAGGGTTACCAAAGCCTGTATGGTTAGATGCTGAGGAGTGGGATATGATTCGCGACGAGCAGCAGCAGACTCTTGACTGATATTGCCAGCATCAAGATGCCCCAACCACATATTTAGATACAGTTGGACCGTTACATTTGCGCAGTGCCAGATATGACACGATGCATCACGAGTTTGGAAGTACCATTTAGTTTATTGAATTTTTTTGTGTTAAGCTGTCATGTATGTTCCTCTAATGTTTTGTAAATTTGTTGTAGGAGCTGACAATGGGTCATCCTCCAACACAAATGGAGGAGGCTTATGGATATCCTCATGGATTGAGTGAACTATTGGAGGACTTAGAGGGACGCGGTGCAGTTGTTTCATGGGAGCATTTGCGATGAGGTGATGAATTTACAAACTTGGTTTTTACTTCTTTGTAAATCTCATGTGAATTGATCTCATTTCATGAATGTTATTTGTTGTAGGACTCTGGATATGGATGTTTCGATCATTCTCTCCATGTGAATGGTAGTGGTGCACCAAAATTTTGTATTTGACTATTATATGGCAATGCTTTCCCACATTTTGTAAAAGCCTCATATATGACAGTGGTTTGCCACACTCTTGTACATGCTTCATTTATGAAATATATAACCTTTTTTGTACATGGTTCATGGTTCATGGTTCATTATGATTATCTCTTTTGTGTCCAATAATATTTTGTTTTATGAAATCATATTTTAGTTGCCATTAGAGTACACGGTACTCCCACGAGGTTCATCAGAATAAGCATTAGTACACCCAGCCCACGCCGGTATGCACATCGGTACACCCAGTGCGCGTCCGTATGCGCGACGGTGCACCTAGTATAGGCATCAGTAGGATCGTCGATATGAGCCTTGATTTTTTTGGTGCTTATACTGATGATTATACCGACGCTTATACTGAGGGTCATACTGACGCCTATACCGAGGGTCATATCGGTGCGCATACCGACACTTACACTGACACTGGGCCAAAAATGCACCCGTTCAATTTCCTTGATAAAAGCCTCGGTATAGGGCTCATATCTTGTAGTGTGTGTGTGCATGAAGGAGAATACTTTCCCATTTTAGAGATGGCACATGCGGGAGCATCGAGAGGGCATTTTTAAAGAGACGGCATTCCTAAAATGATTCTCTTCATAGGATTATGTTGGTGAAAAATACATATGGATGCCACAACTTATGTATGAAGTTTTGATGTATGCCAACTAACCAAGTATCCAATATGACCTAGAAAATCCATTTACATGTGAAACTTAGGCTATAGCATCTATAAGTACATAAATTTTCATGTGATTTGGTGACATTGAAATTTTTTCCCTAATTTCCAAAATTTGACCAGCTTTGACCACTACCCTGGATTTTCTAGATTTCTTCCAAAGTTTGCATGTGAACTCCCTTTGACATCCTTGATGCATCTTCGACTTCTAGAGGAATTCTGCCTACTCTCATGGATTGGGTTTCTTATAGGCCTTCATGAGTGGGAGAGAAGAGAAAATCTCAAGGAAATTCGCCCCAACTAAACCTGTGATTGCTTTGGAAGCACCACTCTAGTCTCTTTGAATAAAAAAGTTTGAGGCATCAAATTCTTTTCTAGACCACATAAGAAACATGGAAGAAAAAATTGATTATATGGATGAAGGAGTAGGCAATGTGACATGAAGCACAATTTGTATGAAAGAAATAACTGAAACAAGCAACATGAATATGCATAAACAAATAGGCAATATATATGCAAATGAACAGGCAGCGTTGACAACATGTAAAGAAAGAAAA
>CM035418.1:70237737-70557737 GCA_020310875.1 Ceratopteris richardii | reverse complement strand
ATGTGCGCCGTTAGTGAGACGATTGAATTGATCCGCTAGTCGTCACGAATCGCTCCCACATTTGAACCTGATGTGAAAAATGGCACAGCAGGACAGGTATAAACTCTTTTCCTTTTCTTGCATATGCAATAGATTGGTTTAGGTTACGTGGTTGCAGCAGCTTGAGGTGGTCATCTTGTAGAGGTAGATTTCACAAACCTTGTAATTCCCTGGTTGTTGAGGGCTGGACTTATGCTCTGAGCACCTCCACTAGAATAGGCAAGTAGTGAACCTCATCTCTTCACCCTTACCATCAAGTACTTGAAGAAATACGTTTGCACACACATCACTTACATTCTTTGTATTAGGCATTTATTGCTCAACAAATGTATATTTGAAAATTTCACATGCACTCTAGCTTCTGCATCAACTATCAGCTATATTTTCTAAACTTAAATCTGTTTGTTACCATTTAAGTAGGTCTTTAGGAGACATTAAAATATTAGGAATTGTTAGATTTAAAATTTTTCATTTGAAAGTTAGAATCTATTTGTCATTAAAATATTAGGAATTGTTCGATTCAAAATTCAAAAAAAACAAAATTCAATTGTGAGGTATCTCTTCTCAACCATATATCTAGTTTGCTTTCATACATAAGAAGATGGCTTTTTCTGCAGAAGTCTTGTATGACATTGAATCATGCATTGTTGCATCCATTAATGAACAGTTTGTTTCCGAATTTGATTCCTTGACATCAAAATAACTCAAGTAATGATGAAATTTATTGATCCAATTACAGCCTTACATATGGGTGTTGTTAAGGAGTTAGCATTAATAGGAGATACGATGAGATCTGAATTGGCACGAGTACATGAAAATTAGATACTTTCGAGAATCGCATAAATGAGAAGATGTTGAGGAAACATAGAAATGGATGTGAGAATCAAGTTCATTGCATGTCTATTGATTCACTAGAAGCCTCTTTAATCGATCATAGGCAAAGCCCTTCCCGACCAATACTAAAAAAACCTAGGTATCACATTGTTCGATGTTTTTGGTGTGACCAGATCGGCCATACCTATTATGATTGTAAGGCATGTGAAAGTGTATGCAAACATCAAACAGTATGTCAAATAGGAAAGAAAATATGTGATTTTCATACCAAAGACCCTTACCTAGGTAGAGGTGGAATGGTAAAATATTTTGAGCAAAAACAAGTTTGGTCAAAATCAAACAAACGTGGTAAAAAATATTGGAAAGTAAAACGTAATAAAAATATAAAATCTATAGCTCAAGACATTAGCATTCAATCATTTAAAGATATGATAAATAATCAGGCAAAAATGGATAACCCACAAGTTGAAAAGATGATGCAAGATAGTCAGCTAAATGATAAGCAAGATAATAAGCAATTAGAGTATGAAAGAACAACTTATGAGAAAATAGGAAAATATGAAAATTTACATAATATTTCAATTGATTTTGATGATCAATCACTTGAAGATAAGAAAATTGAAAAGACGAAAGGACAAATGAATCCTGATACTAGTAATCAAACTAATAATCAAGTTGAAATTGAGCAAAGTAAACAATTAACTAATATAAATGAGGATGTAAATAATGAGAAAAGTTTTAAAGAATTAAAAGATCAAGAAGTTTTTGAAAATATTATCAATCAAATTATACAAAATAAGAAGAAATCATCAAAAATCCTTAAAAGAAAAAGTGAGTTATCTATGCAAGAAATTTTTGATGTATTGTATTAAAATTATAAATACCTAATAATGTGTTTTGAATAAATGAAGAAGCAAGGATAAATGTTATGATTTTGGAATAACTTTTTTGAAATAAGTTTATAGATATATATGAAAGTATGAGATGAATTTTTGAGTTAACTATGAGATAAATTGATTGAATGCATGATTGCATTTATGCAAATGCATGTGCAAAGCATGATGATTAGGATTGAATGAATATATGTGCATATATATGAGCATGAATTTAGTAATGTGCAGGTTTCCATAAGAGAGTACATGTAATCATGAATGAAAAGCATAAACTTGGCTTGCTGAGTATGAGTATGTGTGTGCACTGAAGCATGCATATAAATGAAGTATGATGGTTTGAAATGAGATAATGTATGCACCATATCTAAATGAATGTATGAATGTGATGATACAGCTATGCAGGTATGAGAGCATAAACTATCTGTTCAAATATATATGAAGGTTTTGATGTTTTATTTAATTGCAGTTATGGATCGATCTTTAGAAACTTGTAAAGATAAGGAAGTTATAAATGAGTCATGTTTGTAATTAAAAGTTGCCTAATTCTTGCACTTGAGATGAATGCAGGTCAGCGAGTAGGAAGAACATCTATGCAAGAAGAACAATTAAAGATGAAGAGCTTAGATCTTCTAGGATTTTGAGTGGCTATGTAGTCAGGATATATGTAAAAAGATGTTTTCATGCTACTTATATTTATGTTTTCCATGCAACAGGTGCATTGGAAAAGACTTCTTTACAAGAGAAAAGCCTTTATAAATTGAGTTTAGAAATTCTTAACCAAATGCATTGATCTTTCTCGCACCATTTTGCTAACTTTATTAAGTTTATTAATCATGTTTTAAATCAAATTTTCTGGAAAAACTAACTCTGTTGCAGATATGCTTTCTAGGGCTAAGTTTGAAGATGATGACATGGCTGAAACTGAATTAAATGTGATTAATTATATTTCTGATGTTTTCGTGTATGAAAAATTTCATGAAAATGAATATGAGAGAATTTCGTATGATATAGGATATTATCTTAGCATGTATACTAGATCTACAGGATTTATGCTTGCAGAACTAATGTACTATCAGAAGCCAATTTTTCGTGTCCGGACCCAGATTATTTCGTGGACGACACTTCCGTGGAATAATGAGATGACTCGTGAAGATCTGATTTCTGTTAGGATTATGCAGTTAAATCTAGGAAATAAAATGATTGAAGAAGCTGTACAAAAAGTTAGAGAATCACGTCTTAAAAATAAAATCTATTTTGATAAAAACATAGACTTAGGCCTCGTACTATAGTAGTAGATGATTGGGTATTAGTTTATGATAGTACTTTTGATACACAGTATGATGTTAGGAAGAAATTAGTTAAAAGATGGTTTGGTCCATCTGTAGTTGTAACTGTATTTGATAATGATACATTTAAACTTAGAGAATTTGATGGTTCTTTGTTGAAGAATTTGATTGCAGGAAAAAGAGTTAAACTGTTTAAGAAGAGAAATAATGAAGAATATCATATTGACGAGATTGAATTTGATGATGATGCTGATGAAGATGAAGATGATGATTAAACTATTTGTTTAAAATCAGGTGAAAAAGTTTTAATTAAAGATTCTTTGATTTTTTGTGTATATGCATGGCATTACTGATTGAGTTAAAAGGATATGTTTAAATTTATTTAAAAAAATCAAGTAGGATCTAAGATGTTAAATATCTGATATATTTATGATTGAAGCATGAAAACTTGTATTTATATGAACTGAATCAGATTGCTAAATAGAAATTTTGGAATTGGAAGCTTGTGGAAATTATGAATACATGTATATGCTGAAAATTTTATCCATTAGTAAGTGGGATTTTTGTATCTTGCTATTTATTCCTTATGAGATCTGACCTCTAAATAAACTAAAAAAATAAAACTTCATACCCAATTAGCATATATGTATGTGTTTGTAGTTGGTGCGCTATGTTGGGCTAGTAGGCGGGTGGAACAACCTTGGTTGGGTAATCAAGGCCACGAGTTGACGCTAGTTTCATCATAGGCCTAACCTTTATGTTGTCATGTGCCTGCATGGGTCCGTAGGCAGTTGGAGTTACTCTAGTCGGGCGATCAGAGCCATGAGCTGACGTCGATTTCATATAGGGCTGACATAGTTTTGTCGTGTGCTATGCCGAGTTGGCAGACAAGTGGAATAAACTTGGCCGGGTGGACAAGTCTAGGAGTCGCACCCAATTTCGGTATAGGCCAATTTGTTAAAAAAATAAATAAAGAGCTGAGTTGGGATGAAGTAATAAAGCAAGAAAAAAAAATGATATGAAAAAAGCAATGAATGGAGAGTCAGACCATAGGAAATAAAAGTAGGAGGCATATAATTCTATTAACTGATGAAAAAGTTTTGGTATATGTTGTTATGCAGGATAAGTTACTTATTCCAAGCAAGTTACATGAACAGAAGGACTATGACACTTATGATTTATTCCTATAAATGCTTGTTTAAATGTGGATTCAGAGATATAACATGATAATTATATGACTTATATCTACT
The DNA here is from genome assembly GCA_020310875.1 of Ceratopteris richardii. NCBI lineage: Eukaryota > Viridiplantae > Streptophyta > Polypodiopsida > Polypodiales > Pteridaceae > Ceratopteris > Ceratopteris richardii. The sequence continues at coordinate 70,553,435 of CM035418.1, read as the reverse complement.
TTGTTTTTTTTAGAAGATTTGTGCTAATCATTTTAATTGCACAAGGTATGAATGCATGATAAAATAAAACTTTGAAAATTTAAAACTTATTTTCAAAAGAATTTGATATGTTCCACTTGAATCTGCAGGTTGGCCCATCGGGATGATGTGCAAGTTTAGTGGGGGTGGATGTCGGAAAGAATTTGTTACTCTTAAAATATTACTAAAAAAAATTAAAAGATTAATTGATTGGTATAAGTTTGAATAATTTATGAAAATTTTGATTGATGTTTGATTTTAATTTTTGCTGGACAAGAAGTTTGATGACTAATTCAAAGATATGAAATATTTACCAAGGTGTTTTCTAATATAATTATGGGTATAGATGAAAAAGCAAGGGTTATTCAAGGGTTTATCTAAATTTTGAAAGATAATTCAAGGGTATTTAAGGGTTAAATGTAGGTTTTGAACATGTTTTATAGGGTGCAAGCTTAATTTCAAGGTTAATTAAATGTTAATTATTAAATCTAGAGGATTATGGAAGGTTAGAAGATTAGTTTATGGATTAGTTGGGGTTAAAAATCATGCTTTGAAGTTAGTTGAAGGCCAAACCTATGGTTAAGAGATTAATTAAGTAGGTTTGAGTCTAAAAATGAGTTAATAAATAGGGTAAATATAATAAATGAAACCTTAGCAAAATATTTTAAATAAAAAAATATGTTAATTTTTAATTGTTATTATTTTCACTAAGGTTATGGTAACAATTAAATTTAGTGATGGGTTTAATTTAATTTATTCTAAAATTTTCGATTTATTCTAAAGTAATTAAATAAATAAAAAGCAATTGAAAGGTTGTATTTAAATCTAAATTCTAAGGCCAAGATATTATTTAATTGAGTGGTTATGTGTATTTTGGAAAATCAAATGGAGAAAACTCCCATGCCTAAATTCTTGTTGAGTGTTGTTGAGTTAAAGAGGAGTAAATGTAGGCTGCATGGATCAGTTATCTTAGAGAAAATGTGGGCTATGGTGGGCTACTCTCATCTATATAAAGAGGGGAGTTGTATTCACAAGCTCATGTGATTTTTTAGGTACTTTATTTTTCGTTTGCTCTAGACTATAGTCATTTGTGCACACATTTCCATGACTGTTCTCTGGCAAGAGGAGAGAGAAGTCCATCTCTCTTACTTTTGTCATTCGATCAATGGAAAGAAAATTTTTTTGCTTTAGAATTCTGACGATGTAGACATAAAGAAGTGTTTTTTTTTCTTTTTTTTCCTCATTTCTTCCTTATTTCTCTCTTATTTCTTTCTTTATTCTTTTTTCTCTTCTTTTTCATTACTTTATCCTGTCTTTATTCCCTCTCTTTCTCCCTCTCTTCCCGCTCCTCTCTGTCGGCCGCACAGCAGCGCTGTGCTCGTAACAAAGAGAGAGAGAGAGAGAGAGAGAGAGTATTTTATTTTTTTGTTTTGTTCTTTTTTATTTTATTTATCTTTTCTTCTCTTCCCCTTCCCCTGCAGCCAACAAACGCAGAGAGAGAGAGAGAGAGAAAGATAGAGAGAGAGAAAGAGAGAGAAAAGAGAGAGAGTGAGAGTGAATTATTTAATTCTATTTTTTCTTTTTTTATTTATATTAGTAGTTATATTTAATTTCTTTCTTTTTATTATATTTTGTTTTTTATTACTCTATGTTTACTTAATATATATTTTATATGATTATTTTATATATTAATTTAAATAATATTTATTAAATTTATATTAGAGTTATATAAATTAAATATTTATTTATGAAAAGTATATGTATTAATGTATGAAACTATATCTATATGTATGAAAGTTTATGTATTTATATTTGTATGTAAGTATATATATCTTAATATATGTAAATGTTTTAATATATGTATATGTATTTATGTATGTATGTGTATGTATGTGAGAAAGTGTTTTACCTTAGGATCATTACATTTTAAGGTTATTATGACATGCATATGCATTGAGTATGTTTTGTTTGAGATGAATGACAGGAATGGTATGTTGGTATGAAATGGAGGGTATGAAGGATGTATGTGTGTGTTTATTTATCTAAATTGATTACATGTATATGATTTGAATTCCTAAACTTCTTTTATGAGTTTCAGGTTACCAAAAAGGAGGGTCCATATTCGTCATTAACCCTTATCTTTCTCAAAAGATTTCATCATTTTATCTAAACTTCTCTTTATCCATTCACTTATCCTTTTCTTTTCTTACCCTTTAGCCAAACTTCTTCAACCCTTAGCTTGATAGAAACTTGTTAGGAAATGCATTAAATTTAGTAAATGTTTGTAACCATAATAGATGCTAGTGCATGTACCCTTGTTGAATGTTAGACATGTTAGTTAATGTATGCAGATTAGATGTTAAGTAGTGAATGTTAGATGTTAGAAGTTAAGTAATGCATGTAAGATGTTAGAAGTTAGGTAGTGCATGTTAGATATTAGGAAATGCATGTAAATGTTAGATGTATGTTAGTGAATGTTATTTATGTAAATGTATGCATAGTTAATGCATAAATATTAGATATTAGTGCTTGCATGTTGTGTGTTTGTGCATGTATGTTCATGCATGTGTGTTAGTGCATGTGCATGTATGCATGTGTGTATGTTAGTACTTGCATGTTCATATATGTGTATGTTAGTGCATGCATGTTCATATATGTATGTTAGTACATGTAAGTTCATGATAGCAATGGTATGTATGTATGTTAGTGTAGTTATGTATGCATGTTCATTTATGCATGTGCATGTATGCATATGATTTTGTTTGCATATCATGTTTGTATGTTAGTGCATGAAAGTTTATGCATGTTAGTTAAATGCATGTTCATTTATATGTTTGTATGTTCATGTATGCATGTTCATTATTGCATGTGCATGTATGCATGTGAGTTATGTTAGTGCATGTTATGTATGCATGTTCATTTATGCATGTGCATGTATGCATATGATTTTATTTGCATATCATGTTTGTATGTATGTATGCATGTGCATGTATGCATATGATTTTTTTTGCATATCATGTTTGTATGTTAGTGCATGTATGTATGTAAGCATGTTCATTTATGTTCATGCATGTATGTATGCATGTCATGTTATGTATGCATGTTCATTTATGATAGTGTATGTTATGTCATGCATGTATGTTAGTATGCATGTGATGTATGTTAGCATATGTAATTTGTATGAATATGTATAAGTGTATGAAGCTATGTATATATATGAATTATATGTTGTGCTTAAAGTAATGTATGAAAGTAATATTGTATTGCAATGTGTATATTAAAATAAATGTATGTACTTATAATATTTTTGTATTAGAAAAGTTAATTATCTTATATTAAACTGAGTTTTTTTTAATATGTTAAGATTCAAATGAGTGTTTAATCTTTAATAAAAGTATACTTATATTTCTCATGTGATTTTTCAGATGATATGCAGCCCTGTTGAAGACGAACTGAAGATTTGAAGTGTTGAAAGAATTTATTTAGCTGAAAATCTATTGTTTAGTTTGTATAGGATATCATTTACATGAGCAGTATCTTATAGCCTTTTGTATAGGAAATCTATCATTAGTCTACTTACATTTCATCTTTTATGTCAAAAGAATTTCTTTGTTCCACCTAGTACTAAAAATTAGTGAAGATCTTTTTCCTCCATCCATAGCTAGAAACATTGATAATTCCCAAGTAGATTTAAACGTAATAGAAATCATTAAAGATAAAGTATTTAGTGAGGAGTTAATCTTACCATCCTATTTAGACGTAGTTGAAAGATATAGGAATGCTTTGCCTTACGGACCTTAGGAAAATTATACTTGTTCTGCATAGTCACCCTGTGTGCGCCGTTAGCGAGATGATTGAATTGATCCGCTAGTCATCACGAATCGTTCCCACAGTGCAGAGGTTTAAAGCGAGATTCGGACGGTGATCACATGGAGAGAGAAGAATGATGTAGAGAGAGAGGATGGCAGCTACCAATTGCGCATCCATTTTTGTGTGGATTTAGAGAGAGAGAGAGAAGTGCAGAAAGATGGCGCAAAGGTCGCAGGACTATAGCGCAAGAGAAAGAGCGACTGGTGACGACATAGAACACATGGAAATCCAAAAGGTCTCAAAGAGAGAGAGTTGGGGTCGATGAAGGCTGCGCGGTAAAATTCGCATAGAGAGAGAGAGAGATTTTACACGGAGCACTGGCGGCGCATAAGGTAGTAATTGACAAAGAGAGGGAGAGAGAGAGAGAGAGAGAGAGAGAGAGAGAGATGCGCATACGTCAGTGCTACATATATTTCTGATGAGGAGGGGCCTGAATCACTAATGGCGATGACCCGTCAGAGAGAGAGAGAGAGAAGAGGTGCGGCACGCAGATAACTTGGATGAGAGAGAGAGAGAGGCCATCTGCTAGTCTTGACTCCTGAGACACCAGACGGCTGTTGGCACACGAACAAAGAGGAGAGAGAGGCTGAGTGCATAGAAAACTTTGAAGAGAGAGACTTGGTGGTGGCTGTCGATCTACGTGTCACATAGACATGAAGTCTGATCGGTCAATGTTGACAAGGTGCTGTCGTGGCACTGTGGGAGAGAGCCACACGTAGAGATAAAGCCGGGGCAAAGAGAGATGCTTGCATGCAGGTGGAGAAAATCCTGGGAGAGATGGCTCTGCAGGCGGCATGTTGCTATAGATAGGTTCACGAAGAGAGACTCATGCACAGGAGAGGATGTGGAAGATATCAAGCCTCGAGAGAGAGACTTTGACAGTCGGCTGCTACGCGTGAGAAGTAGTGAGAGAGGCAGAGACTGGAGAGAGAGGGAGCCCGTTAAGGGCGGCATACAAACGACGTTGCACACCAAAAAGCACACGTGAATGAGAGTTAGATGTCAATGGCAGAGGCCGCGCTACAACGATCATCACGGGAGAGAGAACACAGCGCTAGACTCGCCGCGGCACATGTTGAGAGAGAGAGAGAGAGAGAGAGAGAGAGAGATTATAGTCGGTGCCTCGCGTGCTTCTATAGACCAGAGAGAGAGGCAGAGATGGAGATGGAGATGGCATCGCAGATCCACGCAGAGATCGACTATGGAGGACCAATGGAGAGAGAGAGAGAGAGAGAGAGAGAGAGAGAGAGAGAGAGAGAAAGAGAGAGAGAGAGAGAGAGAGAGAGAGAGAGAGAGATGAACGAGAGAGAGAGAGGGAGAGAGAGAGAGGGAGAGAGAGAGAGAGAGAGAGAGAGAGAGAGAGAGAGAGAAGAAGGGTTGACAGAGAAAATAAAGGGAAAATGGAAATTGAAAAAGAAAAGAAATATAAATAAAAAGAAAGAAAGCAAATAAAAAGAAAGAAAAGGAAAAAACGAAAAACAAAAGCGAAAATGAAAAGTATAAAAGAGAAGAAGAAAGAAAGGAAAGAAAAGAGAGGAAGAGAAAGGAAGGAGGGAAGAAAGAAAAGAAAGGAAGAAAGAACGGGGAAGAAAAAGAAGAAAGGAGAAGAGGGGATCAAAGAAATTGGCAGAACTCTATGTATGTCTACGAAGAGAACTTAAAAAACTATTGATGACCTTTTACGATACTAATGGGTTTAAATTAGTGTCATGATTCAAGAAAAACCAACGTTCGTATTATTTCAAAGAGAAGTTAGTGAAAAGACTTTCACAATCATCTGAATTCAAATAAAAATTAGAGAGTATGAGTTGTATGGAGATTAAAAACTCCATGCATGTGTTTTGTACACATAAACACTTTGCTCTATATATTTGTGTGAATTCTAAAGCATAATGTGTTTTATCATGAGTTTTAAAGTGCTAACATGTTTTGACTATCCCGGTGGATCTTGCTTGTGGAACTTCTTACCAAGTTCGAGTGGTTGATGATATTGGAGGATTATATGAAGTAAAGAATTGAAGATTGAAGACTGAAGTAAAGAGTACCATCTCATGGATCTTCCTTGTGCATCTACTCTCTAGTCCAGGTTGCGGTTAATGATTTCAGAGATTATATGAAGTGAAGAGAAAGGATTGAAAACTGAAGATAAAGACTACCTCATGGATCTTCCTTGTGAATCTACTCTCGAGGTTATTGCGTGATTGGAGGTTTTTGTGGACTATTGAAGTAAAGAAAACAAAATCTATTGCCGAGTTCATTTGAAGTAAAGCTTGGACCAAAGGCCAAAGAAAAGAAAAGTTCTGAAGACTACTGAGACTCGTGGTGCCTTCTTGCACTGTAGCAGGAGGCCTACGTTATATTTGGCCGATCCGCACTATAGCAACGGCTATTTGTATTTGCGCCATCCGCTATCGGAGAGAATTTATTATTCTTAAAATATTTCAAAAATTAAAAGATTATTTGATTGATATAAGTTTGTTTAAATTATGAAATTTTTTACTAATGTTTGAATTTAATTTCTGCAGGAAAAGAAGTTTGCTGAATATTATCAGGATGGGAAGTATTTATTAAGGGTATAGATAAAAAGTCAAGGGTTAGTTAAGGGGTTTTCTATGTTTTGAAAGTAAATTTAAGGGTAATTAAGGGTCAAGTATAGGTTCTGATCATGTTTTAAAGGGTTTTAACCAAATTACAAAAGTAATTAAGGGTTAAATGTATGTTTTGAGCATGAATTATAGGGTTCTAGTTAAATTTTAAGGGTTTAATATTCATCCTAGAGGGTTATGGAAGGTTGGAAAATATGTTTATGGGTTAGTTGGAGTTAATTGATGTGGTTTAAAGTTAGTTGTAGGGTAAACCTAAGGTTAAATGATTAAATAAGTGGGTTGTAGTCTATAAATGAATTAATAAATAGGTTAAATATATCATATGGAACCTTAGAAAAATAATTCAAATAGAAAAATATATTATTTAATTATTTTCGTTAAGCTTATGGTTATAAAATAAATTTAGATGGGTTAAATTAATTTTAGACTAAAGTTTAGTATTTCAATAAATTAAAAAAAAAAGAAGTGAAAGGTTATTTAAAATCTAAAGTCTATGGTCCATTAGATATATAATTGGTTGAGTGAAATTTGGAAAATTAAATTAGGAAAAATCCCACGCCTAAATTCTTGTTGAGTGTTGTTGAGTTGAAGAAGAGTTAATTTAGGTAGGTTGGTTCAGTTATCTATGGATAAATGTGGGCTATGGTGGGGTACTCTCATCTATTTAAAGAGGGAGCACGTACTCACAAGCTCATGTGATTTTCAGGTATTTACTATGCTCTAGACTATAGTCATATTGTTTGCACTTAGTTCTATGTGAGCTCTCTGACAGGAGGAGAGAGAAGGCCATCTCTCTTGTCCTTCAATTTTTGGAAAAGCAAAATTTTTTTTCAGATAGTAAAGAGATTTATTTCTTTTCTCCTTTTCTTTTTGCCCTTTTCTTGATTTATTGATTTTCCCCTTCTTCTTCTGTCTTTTCCCATCTTCTTCTTCCATATTAATTTTTTTTTTTATTATTTCCTCTCCCTCTCCCTCTCTTCTTCTGTCGGCGGCGCAACAGAGAGAGAGAGAGAGAGAGAGTGAGAGAATGAGGGGGAGACTTTTTTAATTTTTCTTTTTTTTGTTGTTTTTTATTTTTTGTTTTTAATTTCTTCCCTCTCTCTGTAGCCGACGGACGCAGCCGCCGACGTAGTAGAGAGAGAGAGAGAGAGAGAGAGAGAGGGGGAGAGAGAGAGAGAGAGAGAAAGAGAGAGAGAGAGAGAGAGAAAGAAAGAGAGTTTTTTTTTTATATATTCATTTCTTTTCTTTTTTAATTTATTGTTTATATATATTTTTTCTCTATATATACTTTACTTTATAGTTTAGTTAAATTAAATAATCTATTTATATATTAAATTATGATGTTTTATGTTATTTAAGTATATTTATTAATCAAATACTTAAAATAAAATATGGAATGCATATGTAAAGGTATATAATGTATATGGATGACTTAGAATATGTTTATGTTTTTGTATATGTATTTATTTATGTATGTGTGTACATATGAATATTTATAACTTGAATGTATTTTTTTTAATATAAGTATATATGTCTACGTATCTATTTATGTATGAGTGAGTGTGTGTTTTTCAAAATAGATTGATTGCTTAAATGTATGATTTGATTATCCTAATGTTTTTTGTATGTTCATAGGTAAGAGACAAGAAGGATTACCCTAACCAAATATTTAACCTATTCTATCTTCTTTTATCCTTTCCATTTCTTTTCTTACCCTTAACCCAAGCTTCTTCAACCCTTAGCTTTGATAGATACCTAAGATCTTATACCCATAAATTATGTTAAGTATGTTTAGTCATTGATTGTACCCATGTTAGTGCTTGAACCTATGTTAGTTGTTAGTGCATGAACCATGTTTGATATTAGTGCATGTAGGGTATGTTAGTTAATATTAGTGCATGTTAGTGCATGATAAGTATATTAGTGCATGTAGGGTATGTTAGTTAGTGCATGTTAGTGCATGATAAGTATATTAGTGCATGTAGGGTATGTTAGTTAATATTAGTGCATGTTAGTGCATGATAAGTATGTTAGTGCATGTTAGGTATGTTAGTTAATGTTGATGCATGTTAGTAAATGGTAATACATGTTAAATCTTAAGCAATGCATGCTAGATGTTAGAAGTTAGGAATGTTAATACATGTTAGTTAAGAAAGTGCATGTTAGATGTTAGGATATGCATGTAAATGATAGGTATGTTTATGAATGTTAGAAGTATATTAAGTGCATGAATATTGTTTTGCATGTAAATATATATTTAGCTAATGCATGTTAGAAATTTATCCATGTTAGTTCATGCATGTCAATTAATGTATATACTCTAGATGTTATGTGTATATCATGTGTAAGCATGCATGTTGATTTATGTTATGCATGTAGGATAGTGTTTGCATGTATGTATACATATCATGCATGTTGCTTGATGCATGTTTGTGCATGTATGTTCATGCATGATTGCTAGTGCATGTGCATGTACGCATGATCATTTATGTATATGTTAGTGTAAGTTCATGCATGTGTGTGTTTATGTATGTGCATGTATGTTCATGCATGGTTGTTAGTGCATGTGCATGAATGCATATGTTTTTGTTTGCATGTATGCATGTTCACTTATGTGCATGTATATGTTTGTTGATACATAAAAATTTATGCATGTTAGTTAAATGTATGTTCATTTATATGCATGTGTGTATGTTGTGCATGTATGCATGTTCACTTATGCATGAATATGCATGCATTTGAGTTATGTTAGGGTATCTAAGTTATGTATGCATGTATATGCATGGTATGTAGTGTATGTATGCATGTAATTTATGTGTGCATGTCATGTATGTATGCATGTATATGTATGACTATGCATATGTTTGTTAGTATAAGCTGTTTATGTTAGTGCATATATGTTTATACATGTTCATTTATGAATATGAATGCATGCATGTGAGCTATGTTAGTGTAGTTTAATTTGCATGTTCATGTGTGTGCATATCATGCATGTGAGTATATATATGTATGGTATGCATATGTATGTTAGTGCATATATGTTTATGTATGTGTAATTATGCATGTGCATGTATGTTAATGCATGGTTATTAGTGCATATGTATGATTGCTTGTTGCATGTTAGTGCATATTCATTTATGCATGTGCATGTATGCATATGAGGTGTGTTAGTATGCATGTGATGCATGTTAAGCTTATATACTATGTATGAATATGTATAAGTATATAAACAATGTATTTATATGTTTGATGTATATTAAAGTAATCACATAAATGAATTATTTATTGCAATGTATATGTTTAAATAAATGGATGTACTTAAATACATATGTGTTTTAGGAAGTTAAATATTTTATATTAAGCTAAGTGTTTCTAATTATGCTAAGTTTTAAATGAGTGTTAATTTCTTATAAAAACTACTAATTTCTCTCATGTGATTTTTTTCATAGAGCTATTGGCGAACTGGAGATTCATGTGATTTTTAGATGTGATTTTCTGAAGAATTGTAGCCATGTTGATGAACTGAAGATTTGCAGCGAAAAGAATTACTTAGCTTAAACTATTGATTAGCTTGTATAGGTTATTCATTAAGCTTGGATAGGTTATTATTTTATGACATTATCTTATAAATGTGTATAGGAATTTGATCATTAATCTAGTGTCATTTTCATCTTATGTCTAAAGAGGCTTCTTCAAGTAGTTCCTTTCTACCTCCAGCTATATTTGAGTTATTATTTCCTAAACCAATTGAGGAAGTTGAAGAGTTAGTTAAAAATAAGATAGTTAAAGAAACTTTGCATGATCCTAATAGAACTTTACATTTACTTTCCACTGTTCCACCTAGCATTGAGAATAGTGAAGAACTTTTCCCACCAACTGTAGATAGAAACGACGATAATTTTCAAGAAGATTCAAACGAAACTGAATGCATTAAAGATCAAGTAGTTAGTGAAAAACTTATCTCATCATCTTACTTTGACGCTATAGAAAGTTATAGGAACGCTTTGCCCTACGGACCTTAGGAAAAGTTATACTTGTTCTGCATAGTCACCCTGCGTGCGCCGTTCGTGAGACGACTGAATTGATCTGCTAGTCATCAGAAATCGCTCCCACACTTTAAACCCGACGTGAATAACGGCACAATGGGACAAGTATAACACTTTTCCTTTCCTAGCATATGCATTAGCTTGGTTTAGACGACGTGGTTGCCGCAGCTTGAGGTGGTCATCGTGCAGAGGCAGATAATACAAACCTTGTAATTCCCTGGTTGTTGAGGGCTGAGCTTATGTTCTGAGCACCTCCACGGGAATAGGCAAGTAGTAAACCTCATCTCTACACCCTTACCATCAAGATTTTGAAGAAAAATGTTTGCACTCACAGCACTTAGATTTTGTATTAGGCATTCATGATCAACAAATGTAACTTGAAAATTTCACATGCACACTAGCTTCTGCTCCAACTATCAGGTGTCAGGTATATTTTCTTAACTTGCAACTGTTTGTGTCTATTTAAGTAGGATTTTAGGAAAGTTTAAGATAGTAGGAATTGCTAGATTTAAATTTCATTTCATTTGAAAGATAGAATTTAATTTTATTAAGATAATAGGAATTGCTAGATTTAAATTTCATTTCATTTGAAAGATAGAATTTAATTTTATTAAGATAGTAGGAATTGCTACATTTAAATTTCATTTCATTTGAAAGATAGGATTTAATTAACATAATAGGAATTGCTAGATTTAAATTTTATTTTAAAGTTAGAATTTATTAAAATAGTAGGAATTGTTAGACTCAAAAAGTATTCTTATTTAAAAGATAGTATTTATTTAAGATTGTTTGCTTAGTACAATTTTAACAATCAAAAAGAAATTTATTTGAAAAGTTAGTATCTAGATTTAATTATTAAGGATTGTTAGAAAAGCATAATTTAGCCTGAAAATTCATTAAGAATTTTCATTTGGGAAGTTAGCATTTATTTTTCAAGATTTGTTTAAAAGTTTAAAATTTAAGTAAAACTAGAATCAGGCAACTTAGTTAGTTTGGTAAGGGAACAGAAATCTAAAGTTCAAGAAGAAGTTAAGGATTATATTAAGAAACTTAGGTCTAGTTCTAACATACATATCAAAATGGATGAGGTCAGAAACTCAAGGCCAAAAAGTAGTAGAAGCTATGTTAAAAGAAAAAGGTAAATTTACCGGAGTTAACACAACTAATTACTTAGACACTTTTGAAGACCTAGCAAAAGTACACGGTTTGCCAATTGATAAATGGGTAACATTTTTAGTAAGGCTTGCAATAGGTTCAGCCATTAGTGTTATAGAACCTCATAAAGCACTTGCATGGGAAGAATTTAAAAAACAAATGCATAAAGAATTTTACTTAGAAGATTTTAGTCAACACAGTAGGGAGGGATTTATGAAGTGGCTTAGCACTCCCAAAACCCAAATATCTCTTACACAATTACATGGGGAATTTATGAAGAGATTTTCACAATTACCTGAACAAGATAGGACTGCACTTACTCCAGATATAGTACTTTATTTTCTAAAAGTTTTGCCTACGGACATTAGAAGTGAAGTAGAAAGAAGACTAGAGGAACCTGGAAAAAGATATGGTTTAGCAGAGGACTGGGGGGTACTTAAACAAGTAGTTGAAGTAGTAGCACAAATGAAACAGAGGCAATCATTATTATATGATATGAATTTAAACTTTCCAATAGTAGGACCAACTACTCAAAATACTAAAATTAATATAAACTCTAGTTTAACTGAACAAGCTCCAACATCTAAAGTGCCTAGTGAGTTACAATTTGAAATACTATTTAATAAACTAGATAACATGATGCAAATGCATACGAACATATCAAAGGAAGTGGCAACACTTCAAAACACAGTTCATTCCTTAGTTAGTCAAGATAGAACAATTATAGGTCCTCAGTTTACTCATGCCCCACAAATGAATCCTATACCTATAGCACCTGTAATGAATCAACCAGTAGCTCAGAATCAATCAGTAGCTCAGAATAATGAACGAAGAGGCGCACCCACCGGACGATGTGTTTGGTGTGACTCCACTGAACATATGTCTTATGCTTGTGAATCATTAAAAGAGGCAAAAGAAAGAAAACTAGTTATTGATATTGATAAAAGACTATGTGACTATCGCACCCACCTCCCTCTAGCTGTAAATTGGGGAAAAGGTGGAATGCAAAAACTATATGAAAATATATGAGAAGCACAAAGAAGCTCATCTGGGGTTAGATTAGAATGCGATGAAAGTGATTTAGATGATGATACATCAAAAGAAACCAAAAATTATTCAATAGAAGCATTGATAAAAGCTAGAGATGATATAATGAACAAAACTGCATGGAACTCACCTATAGATAATTTCTCTATCTTCTCACATATTGCAAATGTGGAAGAAAAGAGAAAAAGGGATGAAACACAAGATTTAGATGAGTCTAATCAAAGAGTAACTAGAAAACAATTAAGAAAAGAACCTAAAAATGTACAATTTAATGAAAATACAAATTTAGATCCAATTGAGCAGAAAAGAAGAGATATAAGGGAGGGTAAACAACTAGAGACATCAAACAAACCTAATGAATTAGAATCAAAGACTAATGAAGAAATAGAAAAAAATGAGGAAAAAACCAAGAAACCCAAAAGAATTCCAAAAGCTATTTTAACTTCAGAACTTGAACAAAAAAATGACACAAAGGAAATACTGTATGATATTCTTTTAAAAAGTCAAGTGACTATGTCACTTGAACAATTATTTACTATAGCTAAATTAGAATTTAAAGATAACTTTATTAAGATGATTAAAAGAAAAAGATTTCCCTTAAATACTGATATTGAAATGCATGACAATGTAGATGTAACTCATATTTCTAAAGATTCTTTTTCTTCTGATTCTGATGATGAAGAAGAAAGTGAAGGATATGTTAATAAAAAATTTTTAGGACCTATAATTCCAGATAATATACAAAAAAAATCTGAAAGAAATTACAAAAAGAGTTTTTGGGCCAGGGGAACACCAGAAATCAAAGTAAATTTAGGAGATAGGAAAAATTCTTGTACAGCTTTAGCTTTACTAGATTCAGGTTCAGAAATAAACGTAATATCAAAAGAATTATATGATAAATTTAGATGGCCTATAGATAAACAGCATGGGTGGATTATGAGAACAGCAGACAATGGATGTGGTGCACTTCTAGGAGCATGTGCCAACATTCCAATTTCAACAGGTGGCATAAGTGAAACATTTCATTTTTTCATACAAGATAACTGTTCTTATGAAATTATCTTAGGACAACCCTTTATATGTGAAACTCGTATGGAAACAAAAATAATGGACAATGGATCCGCGTATGCTAGATTTAGATCAAAAGATGACTTACAATCCTTACAAGTAATGACTGTTAACCCAAACCATATTAGAAATAGAGAACAAATTAGGAAAACACCTATCAGATCACAAGAGAAAATGCACGAGAGTAATCTACCTCTTAGTGATTCTGGAACATACTTTGATCAAAATTTTCACTAGACACCATTGTTGAACGAGACAACAGTGGTAACTGGTTTGATATCTTGCATAAATGTGTAAATAAAATAGAAAATGTTTCTGTTTATTTTTCATCTTCAAAATTACAAATTCTAAATAATAAAGATATTCCTAGAAAAACAATGGAAAAATATGAAAAATATTTTAAAGATAAAGGATATATGTATAAAAATGAAAATATTGAAAATATAATTGAAACTTCCTTTTCCTCTACTTTATTTGATGAAATTGATGAAACCTTACATGAAGAAAAATTATTACATTAAATAAATATGATTTAATTCTTCCTTATGTAGTTGTAACTATATTTGAAAACGGTACATTTAAACTTAGAGAATTTGATGGTTCTTTGTTGAAGAATTTGATTGCAGGAAAAAGAGTTAAACTATTTAAAAAGAGAAATAACGAAGAATATGAAATTGAAGAAATTGATGATGATGATGATGATGCTGATGAAAATGAAGATGATGATTAAAATATCAGGTGAAACAGTTTTGATTAAAGATTCTTTGATTTATTGTGTATATGCATGGCATTACTGCATGGATTAAAAGGATATGTCCGAATTTATTTAAAAAACTCAAATAGAATTAAGATGTAGAAATATCTGAAATATTTATGATTCAAACATAAAAACTCGTATTTATATGAACTGAATCAGAAAGTTAAATAGAAATTTTGGAATTGGAAACTTGTAGAAGAAAAGGTAGCTTTATTTTGAATACATGTATATGCTTAAAATTTTATCCATTAGTATATGGGATTTTGTATTTTGCTATTTATTTCTTATGAGATCTGACCTCTAAATGAAATAAATAATAATAATAATAATAAAACTTCATACCCATTTAGCATATATGTATGTGTTCATTGTTGGTGCACTATGTTGGGCTAGTAGGTGGGTGGACCAACCTTGGTCGGGTGATCAAGGCCACGAGCTGATGCTAGTTTCATCATAGGCTCAGCCTATATGTTGTCATGCGCTTGCATGGGTCGATAGGTGGGTGGAGTTACTTTGGTCGGGCGATCAAAGCCACGAGCTGACGTCGATTTCATGTAGGGTTGACATAGTTTTGTTGTGCGCTATGCCGGATTGGTAGACAAGTGGAATAAACTTGGCCGAGTGGAAAAGTCCAGGCGTCACACCCAATTACAGTATAGGCTGATTTGTGAAAATTAAAGAAAAAGCTAAGTTGGGATGAAGTAAAAAAGTAAAAGAAAAATGATATGAAAAAAAGCAATGGAAAGAGAGTCAGACCATAAGAAATAAAAGTAGGAGGCATATAATTCTATTACCTGATGAGAAATTTTTTTTTGTATATGCTGTTATACAAGATAAATTACTTATTCTAAGCAAGTGACATGAACAGAAGGACTATAAAACTTATGATTTATTCTTATAAATGCTTGTTTAAATGTGGATTTAGAAATATGATAAGATATTTTTATAACTTATATCTACTTTGTGTTTCTTTTAAATGATTTGTACTAATCTTTTTAATTGCATAAAGTTTGAATGCATGATGAAATAAAATTTTGAAAAAAATAAAACTTATTTTCAAAAGAATTTGATCTGTTCCACTTGAATCTGCAGGTTGGCCCATCGAGACGATGTGCAGGTTTAGTGGGGGCGGATGTCGGAGAGAATTTATTATTCTTAAAATATTTCAAAAATTAAAAGATTATTTGATTGATATAAGTTTGGTTAAATTATGAAATTTTTGACTAATGTTTGAATTTAATTTCTACAGAAAAAGAAGTTTGCTGAATATTATCAGGATGGGAAGTATTTATTAAGGGTATAGATGAAAAGTCAAGGGTTAGTTAAGGGGTTTTCTATGTTTTGAAAGTAAATCTAAGGGTAATTAAGGATCAACTATAGGTTCTGATCATGTTTTAAAGGGTTTTAACTAAATTACAAGGGTAAATAAGGGTTAAATGTATGTTCTGAGCATGAATTATAGGGTTCTAGTTAAATTTTAAGGGTTTAATATTCATCCTAGAGGGTTATGGAAGGTTAGAAAATAGGTTTATGGGTTAGTTGGAGTTGATTGATGTGGTTTTAAGTTAGTTGTAGGGTAAACCTAAGGTTAAATGATTGAATAAGTGGGTTGTAGTCTATAAATGAATTATTAAATAGGTTAAATATATCATATGAAACCTTAGAAAAATAATTCAAATAGAAAAATATATTATTTAATCATTTCCATTAAGCTTATGGTTATAAAATAAATTTAGATGGGTTAAATTAATGTTAGACTAAAGTTTAGTATTTATTCTAAAGTTTAGTATTTCAATAAATTAAAAAAAAAAGAAGTGAAAGGTTATTTAAAATCTAAAGACTATGGTCCATTAGATATTTAATTAGTTGAGTGAAATTTGGAAAATTCAAATAGGAAAAATCCCACGCCTAAATTCTTGTTGAGTGTGGTTGAGTTGAAGAGGAGTTAATTTAGGTAGGTTGCTTCAGTTATCTATGGATAAATGTGGGCTATGGTGGGCTACTCTCATCTATTTAAAGAGGGGAGAACGTACTCACAAGCTCATGTGATTTTCAGGTATTTACTATGCTCTAGACTATAGTCATATTGTTTGCACTTAGTTCTATGTGAGCTCTCTGACAGGAGGAGAGAGAAGGCCATCTCTCTTGTCCTTCAATTTTTGGAAAAGCAAAATTTTTTTTCAGATAGTACAGAGATTTATTTCTTTTCTCCTTTTCTTTTTGCCCTTTTCTTGATTTATTGATTTTCCCCTTCTTCTTCTGTCTTTTTCCATCTTCTTCTTCCATATTAATTTAGGAAAAAAAAATCCCTCTCCCTCTCCCTCTCTTTTTCTGTCGGCGGTGCAGCTCTGCTACGCGCGCAGCACACACAGAGAGAGAGAGAGAGAGAGAGAGAGAGAGAGTGAAGAATGAGGGGGAGAGTTTTTTAATTTTTCTTTTTTTTGTTGTTTTTTGTTTTTTGTTATTAATTTCTTCCCTCTCTTTCCCTCTCTCTGCAGCCGACGGACGCAGCCACCGGCGCAGTAGAGAGAGAGAGAGAGAGAGAGAGAGAGAGAGAGAGAGAAAGAGAGAGAGAGAGAGAGAAAGAAAGAGAGTTTTTTTTTTATATATTCATTTCTTTTCTTTTTTATTTTATTGTTTATATATATATTTTCTCTATATATACTTTACTTTATAGTTTAGTTAAATTAAATAATTTATTTATAATATTAAATTATGATGTTTTATGTTATTTAAGTATATTTATTAATCAAATACTTAAAATAAAAATATGGAATGCATATGTAAAGGTATATAATGTATATGGCTGACTTAAAATATGTTTATGTTTTTGTATATGTATTTATTTATGTATGTGTGTACATATGAATATTTATAACTTAAATGTATTTGTTTTAATATAAGTATATATGTTAACGTATCTATTTATGTATGAGTGAGTGTGTGTTTTTCAAAATAGATTGATTGCTTAAATGTATGGTTTGATTATCCTAATGTTTTTTGTATGTTCACAGGTAAGAGACAAGAAGGATTACCCTAACCAAATATTTACCCTATTCTATCTTCTTTTATCCTTTCCATTTCTTTTCTTACCCTTAACCCAAGCTTCTTCAACCCTTAGCTTTGATAGATACCTAAGATCTTATACCCATATATTATGTTAAGTATGTTTAGTCATTGATTGTACCCATGTTAGTGCTTGAACCTTTGTTAGTTGTTAGTGGATGAACCATGTTTGATATTAGTGCATGTAGGGTATGTTAGTTAATATTAGTGCATGTTAGTGCATGATAAGTATATTAGTGCATGTAGGGTATGTTAGTTAATATTAGTGCATGTTAGTGCATGATAAGTATATTAGTGCATGTAGGGTATGTTAGTTAATATTAGTGCATGTTAGTGCATGATAAGTATGTTAGTACATGTTAGGTATGTTAGTTAATGTTGATGCATGTTAGTAAATGGTAATACATGTTAAATCTTAAGCAATGCATGCTAGATGTTAGAAGTTAGGAATGTTAATACATGCTAGTTAAGAAAGTGCATGTTAGATGTTAGGATATGCATGTAAATGATAGGTATGTTTATGAATGTTAGAAGTATATTAAGTGCATGAATATTGTTTTGCATGTAAATATATATTTAGCTAATGCATGTTAGAAATTTATCCATGTTAGTTCATGCATGTCAATTAATGTATATACTCTAGATGTTATGTGTATATCATGTGTAAGCATGCATGTTGATTTATGTTATGCATGTAGGATAGTGTTTGCATGTATGTATACATATCATGCATGTTGCTTGATGCATGTTTGTGCATGTATGTTCATGCATGATTGCTAGTGCATGTGCATGTACGCATGATCATTTATGTATATGTTAGTGTAAGTTCATGCATGTGTGTGTTTATGCATGTGCATGTATGTTCATGCATGGTTGTTAGTGCATGTGCATGAATGCATATGTTTTTGTTTGCATGTATGCATGTTCACTTATGTGCATGTATATGTTTGTTGATACATAAAAATTTATGCATGTTAGTTAAATGTATGTTCATTTATATGCATGTGTGTATGTTGTGCATGTATGCATGTTCACTTATGCATGAATATGCATGCATTTGAGTTATGTTAGGGTATCTAAGTTATGTATGCATGTATATGCATGGCATGTAGTGTATGTGTGCATGTAATTTATGTGTGCATGTCATGTATGTATGCATGTATATGTATGACTATGCATATGTTTGTTAGTATAAGCTGTTTATGTTAGTGCATATATGTTTATACATGTTCATTTATGCATATGAATGCATGCATGTGAGCTATGTTAGTGTAGTTTAATTTGCATGTTCATGTGTGTGCATATCATGTATGTGAGTATATATATGTATGGTATGCATATGTATGTTAGTGCATATATGTTTATGTATGTGTAATTATGCATGTGCATGTATGTTAATGCATGGTTATTAGTGCATATGTATGATTGCTTGTTGCATGTTAGTGCATATTCATTTATGCATGTGCATGTATGCATATGAGGTGTGTTAGTATGCATGTGATGCATGTTAAGCTTATATACTATGTATGAATATGTATAAGTATATAAACAATGTATTTATATGTTTGATGTATATTAAAGTAATCACATAAATGAATTATTTATTGCAATGTATATGTTTAAATAAATGGATGTACTTAAATATATATGTGTTTTAGGAAGTTAAATATTTTATATTAAGCTAAGTGTTTCTAATTATGCTAAGTTTTAAATGAGTGTTAATTTCTTATAAAAACATACTAATTCCTCTCATGTGATTTTTTTCAGAGAGCCATTGGCGAATTGGAGATTCATGTGATTTTTAGATGTGATTTTTTGAAGAATTGCAGCCCTGTTGATGAACTGAAGATTTGCAGCGAAAAGAATTACTTAACTTAAACTATTGATTAGCTTGTATAGGTTATTCATTAAGCTTGGATAGGTTATTATTTTATGACATTATCTTATAAATGTGTATAGGAATTTGATCATTAATCTAGTGTCATTTTCATCTTATGTCTAAAGAGGCTTCTTCAAGTAGTTCCTTTCTACCTCCAGCTACATTTGAGTTATTATTTCCTAAACCAGTTGAGGAAGTTGAAGAGTTAGTTAAAAATAAGATAGTTAAAGAAACTTTGCATGATCCTAATAAAACTTTACATTTACTTTCCACTGTTCCACCTAGCATTGAGAATAGTGAAGAACTTTTCCCACCAATTGTAGATAGAAACGATGATAATTTTCAAGAAGATTCAAACGAAACTGAATGCATTAAAGATAAAGTAGTTAGTTAAAAACTTATCTCATCATCTTACTTTGATGCTGTAGAAAGTTATAGGAATGCTTTGCCCTACGGACCTTAGGAAAAGTTATACTTGTTCTCCATAGTCACCCTGCGTGCGCCGTTCGCGAAACGACTGAATTGATCCGCTAGTCGTCAGAAATCGCTCCCACACCACACTGTAGCAGATTTTGGTATCAGCGACCCGCACTGTAGCGGGAATCTTTGTATTACCGAGATTTTATTGGAAGACCTCAGCTACATTCACATCGTATCATTGAGCTTTGTCTACACACCGATCCAATGACTTCCGTGATTTAGCGGGTACTTGGATTTTCTCACTCCCGACACCTATGATCTTACGTGTACGCACATTCGCTCGTCTCTTCCGAGAGAGGGTAGGGGCCTTACAAGGATCACCACACAAGAGAGTGAGAGGGCGAGGCGCCCAGTGCGCAGACGCCACTCGCCGGACAGTGGGAACGGCGCACAACACAAGGGCCTGATCCAACCACGCACATGTTCTTCCCATTGACTTGACCTCCTTCTTCCTGATAGTGTATGACAGATTGGAATGGGACTTTATTCTTCAATCACTGAAAGACCTTGGATGTAGCCAAAAGTTCACGAGATGGTTTCCACTCTTCTTGGAAATGCTTCAACTAGAATAAATATCAACGGTAATTCTCTGAGCCCATACGTTTAAAAGGATATATAAGGCAAGGCTGACCTCTAGCTCCACTACTCTTCGCTATCGCCTCGAATGGCCTCAGTCACCTATTAAAGCATCACATGGACTCTGGCAATCTCAAGGGTCTTTCCGTACCTCTAAATCATGGCCAAATGATTGCTAGACTCTTTGCCGATGACATGAATGCTGTCAGCCGCCGGAATGGAAATAACATGTTCTGAAATCTAATTCTGAAAAGTCGCACGCACACCGAAAGGGCGTAGCGCAAACGATGTAACCCTTTTTTATTAATGAAAGAAGCATGTGTGAAACAGAGGGGACGACGCTGGATTATTGGTCTAGGCGAACCCCTGAAGTTGAAGCATGTCACATTGTCTACATCTCGGTGTATTTTTGTAATTTTGTTAATCAAGTTGAGTAATTATTTTAGTCTTTGTTGAAGTGTTAAGTTAAGACGATATTGTGGTGAAGTGACATAGTCACGCATTTATGCGTTATCGCGATGAAGAAGTGGTAATGCGCAGAACATAGAAGTAATTGATAGATAGTTTGATTCAAAAATGTTAAGTTGATGTAGTAGCATACAATGAGTTAGTATATTGGGAAAATACAAAACAAGGCCTCTATTTTATAGACCCCTAACCATCCCAAGAACCCAGTAAGATAAAACAAAACAAATTTAACACTTGTGTTATCTGTGGGAAATGGAGTAGCTAATTGAAGAAAAGGTTAAGGGTCAAAGTAGAATCCTTTGATATATGCCGGTAACACGTTCTGGTGAATCTTATCCCAAATACCAAAGTGATCAACATCCCTGGGTAATTCCGAGTTCGTTAGGAACACCCTCTAGTGGTAGAAGTGAAGAACAACCAAATTCTAGTAGCAGTTCGGTGTTGTGCAGAAGCAGTTCGGTAGCTTGTGAAGATAATCCAGTGCGTTCCGGTGATAGTTCGGTACATTCTGAAGATAGTACGTTAGTTTCTAGTTGTACTTTGTACATTCTGAAGATAGTAAGTTAGTTTCTGGTTGTACTTCGGTGCAGTGCGATGACAGTTCAACATTATCGGATGACAATTTGGTGATTTTTGGTGATAATTTAGCATTATCCAATGACAATTCGGTGATCTTCGATGACAATTCAGTGATCTTTGGTGATAGTGTGCTAATGTTCCGTGGAAATTTACTGCATTCAACATTTTTAGGTGCAAGTTTAGCCAATTTCAACACTAAAGTTGAGAAAGGGCTGCTAGATTTTGAGCTAAGTAATCGGTTCAGAGATATCTTAGGACCGAAAAGTTGGCAAAGTGACCATACGGCCCAAGAACATCAAGAAATACTTGCCCAAAATTCAGGCAACATGAATAGTTCACAACAACAACAACAACAGTAGCAACAACAACAACAACAGTAGCAACAACAACAACAACAACAATAACAACAACAACAACAAGAGCAATAGATTATTCCACCACGTCCAGTGCCAGCCAGTCACATACAAAAAATTTGGAGGTTTTCTTGGAGATGATCCCGATGCGCATGTGTGGACATTTGAAATTAATTATGCAGTTTTGACTTACCCAGCAAACCCTGCTTATAAATTCATTGTGTTCTAGTCAACTTTGGTTAATGAAGTTGCACGCTGGTTAACCGAGTATGACTTGAATCATTTTCAGCACTACGATGACGTGAAGAATGCATTTCTGCAATGATTTTTGTGAAAGAAAAACCCAACAGAAATTTTTTATTACCTTAACAGGCAGAAGCCACACTAGAATGTACAAGACTATGCCACTCTATTCCGGACTCATTTACAACAGTTACCACCAGCGCATGCCAATTTTCCAGACAATGTCATTACTCAGTGGTTCATAAATGGACTAAATCCTCAATTGAAACAAATCATGATTATACGATGTGTGGGAGGAATGACCTTGGATGTCGTAATCGCTATGGCTTTATAGTTAGAAAATAAAGTGGGTGGATTCACTGAAGATTTAGAGTGGTTGAAGGCATCCAAGCATTCAAATGAGGATCTTCTAAAACAAATTTATTGTTCTAATTGTAAAACTAGAGGACACAACAGCTCAGCATGCGCACTGAATCAGATGTATTGCACCATTTGCCATACAACGGGCCACACTATGGAGACATGTCCTTATAACGCAAAGGTACAGAGCAGAGCAGCTGTCAATGCTTTCATTCAGGAACAAGGGCAATCGGCCAATCACTATGTACCACCACAAATGAGGAATACTCCTTACCAAGGATAGAAGAGTTATAGAGGAGCACGGTCAACTAACTTTGGACAAACTTGGTGGAATGCAGGTCCATCAAGTGAAGGTGCATCTCCTCCACCACCTAAATGTCATTTTTGCGGTGAAATGGGGCATATCCATAGGTACTATAAAGATGCGGCTGAGTACGATAAAAGGAAAAAGGAAAGACAACACCCTATGGCGAACATGGTGTACATTCACTACAAGAAAAAGGGGGGCGTAGCGACGCCCCCGAATCGGGAAAAAAACGAAAACCGTCGCATAAGCGACGGTAAAAATTTCGGATTTTTTTTTTTGGCCGAGCATCGTCGCATAAGCGACGATAGCGTCGCATAAGCGACGCTAAACCAGAAGCGTCGCTAGTAGCGTCGCAGGTTAGCGACGCACTTAACGACGATGGCAAACTGCAGAGCGTCGCATATGCGACGCTCTGGAATGTAAAAAAAAAAAATCAATTCTCCCGGCACATTTGTGCCGGGCCTTGAACACGAGGAAGAATACAGACCGAGAGAGAGAGAGAGAGACATACAGCGCGCGAGAGGGAGAGAGAGAAGCGAGACATACACAAGGTATGCGCACACACACACTCACACACACACATATACACGCATAGACACACACACACATACGCAGACACACACACACATACACACAAATACACACATAGATACACATACACAAGACGCGCACACACATACACACACATAGACGCTCACACACATACACACACATATACACTCACAGACACATACACACATAATGATGCATCCACACACATACACATGCATACACACATAGACACACATATACACACACACACACATATGCATACACACACACATAGAGAGACATACACACACATACACATACATGCATACACATACACACATAAACACATACACACACATAGACACATACACACATAAACACATACACACTCATAGGTACACACACATACACATAGACACACACACATATAGTATATACACACACATGCACACATAGACACATACACACATACACATGCATACACACATACAGACACATATACACACACATACACACACATATATGCATACACGCGTGACACACATAGAGAGACATACACACATAAACACATACATGCATACATTTGCATACATAATGCATATGCATATGCATATAATGTACATACATACTTACATGCATACATAATGCACATGCATAGATACATACACACACAGATACATACACACATAGACACATACACACACATGAACACATACATACTCATAGATACACACACATACACACACAGACACACATACACATAGACGCGCACACACATACACACACATAGACGCTCACACACATACACACACATATACACTCAGAGACACATACACACATAATGATGCATCCACACACATACACATGCATACACACATAAACACACATATACACACACACATATGCATACACACACACATAGAGAGACATACACACACATACACATACATGCATACACATACACACATAAACACATACACACACATAGACACATACACACATAAACACATACACACTCATAGGTACACACACATACACATAGACACACACACATATAGTATATACACACACATGCACACATAGACACATACACACATACACATGCATACACACATACACATAGACACACACACATACACACATACACATAGACACACACACATACACACACATACACACATAATGATGCATACAAACACATACACATGCATACACACATACAGACATGTACACACACATACACACATAATGATGCATACACACACATACACATGCATACACACATACAGACACATGTACACACACATTCACACACACATTCACACACATTCACACACATATACATACATGCATACATATTGCATATGCATATGCATACATACATACTTACATGCATATGCATACACACACATATGCATACATACATACTTACATGCATATGCATACACATGCATATGCATACACATGCATATGCATACACATGCATATGCATATGCATACATAATGCATATGCATATGCATACATAATGCATATGCATATGCATACATAATGCATATGCATATGCATACATAATGCATATGCATATGCATACATAATGCATATGCATACATAATGCATATGCATATGCATACATAATGCATATGCATATGCATACATATGCATATGCATACATAATGCATATGCATATGCATACATACATACTTATATGCATACATAATGCACATGCTTACATACACTGTCATAATGTATACACACACACATACACACATAGACACATACACACATAATTATGCATACACACACATACATATGCATACACACACATATGCATACATACATGCATACACATACACACACATAGATACATACATACACACTCATAGACACACACACATACACATAGACACACACACATATACACACACATACACACATAGACACATGCACACGTAATGATGCATACACACATACACATGCATACATAGACACACATAATAATGCATACACACACATACATATGCATACACACACATGCATACAAACATATACACACATATACACACACACATGCATACACACATATACACACACATATACACATATACACATACACATGCATACACACACACATGCATACACACATACAAACACATATACACACACACATACACACATAGATACATACACACGTAATGATGCATACACACATACACATGCATACATAGACACACATAATAATGCATACACACACATACATATGCATACACATACATATGCATACATACATGCATACACATACACACTTAGACACATAGACACACATAGATACATACATACATATAAACACATACACACTCATAAACACACACACATACACATAGACACACACACATACACACATAGACACATGCACATGCAATGATGCATACACACGTACAAATGCATACATAGACACACATAATCATGCATACACACACATACATATGCATACACACACATGCATACATACATGCATACACATACACACATAGATACATACACACACGTAGATACATACATATACATAAACACATACACACTCATAGACACACACACATACACATAGACAACACACACATATACCTACACACATACACACAGATGCATACACACACATACACATGCATGCACACACATACACATGCATACACACGCATACACGTATATATATATTGATTTCTAACCATTTTGTTTTATATGTTAGGTATTATGGATCCCAGTAAAGAGAGAAAGGCGAAACTCACTCTCATAAAAATTCTTATGAGAGCAAGAGTTCCGTCAGATACTCTAGGGGCCATAATGCGGGACTACGCAGACATGTCCGATGAGGAGCTGGATTATACGATCCAGATGCTTACGCGATCAGACGAGGGCTCTTCTGCGGATCCACATGCAGGAAGAGAGCTATCTGCTCATAGGTATGTTTTTTTTCATAATTTTTTTTGATGATATTATAGCACATATTTTTATTTATTTCTATCTATCTATTTTTAGGACACCTATACCACCTCCAGCACGTGATAGCAGAGCAGAGTTGCCTATGAGGACATGCATAGGCACCTTAGGACTAGAGTGCGACATAGAGCCGGAGGGGAACATTGTGTACATAGGGAATGGATTGGAGTTCAAGAGAAGAATGCGGGCACTATGCGACTCTTACCTGCGCTTTATCCACTTACCATGGAAGTAAGTAAAAGTTTTACATATAAATTGAAATGTATATCTTATGTTTTATTTACATTATGTTTTTTATTTTTGTAGTGAGCATGATGAGAGGGATAAAAAGTACGTGCTTAGTTCACTTGAGACAGAGTTTGGGACAGGATGGTCCCTTAAGTGGTGTTTAAAAGAGATGCGGACACTTATGGCTCATCGTCGCGACAATGCACGGTATGTATGTATATGAGAGAGAGAGAGAGAGACAGAGAGAGCTATGTATGTATGTACGTATGTATGTATCTATATATGCATCTATGTATGTATGATGTCATTCCTAAAATCTATTACTCTATGTTTACTGAAAGGCATGTATATTAACTTATATATGTATCTAATATACATGTTTCTATTTTTGTAGTATGTATGTATGCATGTGTATCATGTATGTATACATCTATGTGTTGTGTATAAATGTAATATGTATATACTATGTGTATATATACATAAAAATGTGTGTATTACATTACACGTATGTATGTAGTATATATTTACTGCTATGTATGTAATATAATATAATCCATGTATGTATGTATGTGTGTGTGTATATATGTATGTATGTATGTATCTATATATATATATATATATATATATATATATATATATATATATATATATATATATATATATATATATATATATATATATATATATATATATATACATATAAAAAAATCTAAAATAAAAATGTATATACATATACATATAAAACCTTTTAGCCATATGTTTGAAGTATATATACACCTCCGACGTCCTACTAGAGAGATGTCTCTCCTCCCAACCTTATGCCTCTATATA
This sequence comes from Ceratopteris richardii, assembly GCA_020310875.1. Lineage (NCBI taxonomy): Eukaryota > Viridiplantae > Streptophyta > Polypodiopsida > Polypodiales > Pteridaceae > Ceratopteris > Ceratopteris richardii. The sequence continues at coordinate 70,525,972 of CM035418.1, read as the reverse complement.
TAGCTACTCGAATCAACGAGGATCATGATTCATAATATATGTAAAGATATATACACATCATGTAGATAGGATACATAAATATAAAATGGAGTAGATATATTATGCTTCACACATACATGCCTAAATGCACACATAAATATATATATACATACTAACATATTTACATGTACATATTTACACATACATGTACATGCCTACATGCACACATAAACATATATATACATGCATACATATTTACATGTACATATTTACACATAGACACATATACATATATACATGTACACAATTATAAACACTTGCATATATTACGTACATGAATACATGTATACATATATCACACACATGCAAACACATACATATACATGAAATACATATATATGCATACTAATATATGTATACATATAATACACATGAATACACACACATATGCATACATACATGATAAAAATTTACTCCTCGAAGATAAAGCTATATATAAAATAATTAGGCATACCCCCGAGCTTCATGTTCTAACTTAGAAGAACATGATTTCATCTCTCTAGTAGGATTCATCGTTATTCAAGTTAATAAAAAAACCTATTATATATATCCATTCAGAAGCTTCAAGTTACTATCTAATCTGCTCATATGTTTTCATTATTGCCATCATTTTGGTAAGACATCAATATAGTCTCATCTTCATTATCCTTATTTCATTTATTTCTTCTATTGTTAAATCTATGTTCTCATGAATCACATCATCTATTGGTGGATTAATATCTATTTCTGGTAATTCCTCTTCCTCATCAGTAGAATCAGCATGTAGAGAATTATCCTCTTCATCAAAAAGATTAGTATCATTATCACGTATAATGAGTCTAATTTCTATTCCAGATGTTGATGTATCAGTATCTGATGCTGAATCATCAAGAGGACTTTCTTCAATCTCTCTAACAATAAACTGTTCAAACAATGACCTACCTCTAGGTTGCACATGAATGACTTGCCACCAAGGATGAGCATCTGGGTTTTTATAAAAAAATGCTTGTTCAATATGCCTAGGAAGAATATATGGTTCTTTAGTAGATCGCATTACCTTGGAAGAATCAATTGCCCAAAACCCAGATAATTCCTTTCTTATTGTAGAATTACTACCTTTATACTCCGCTCGATACCAGTCAACCTTCAAAATGACCTATCACAATATATAACAACAAAAACGTCCCATTATTAGGTGCTTTAAAAAAAACTAACTCTAAAAAAAATATATAAACTTTTTTCTACCTGTTTGAATGTACGAAATGAAATTTCGTAGATACCAACAATAGTTCATACGTAACCAAGTTCGCCATCTATAAGGTTCGTGTCTTTTGAGCTAGCACGTGATAGTTGCTTGAAACAAGCAACAATACTAGAATCCTCTGTTTTACGTAAAGAATCAATGGATTTGATTCTAATATGCTGTCGAAAAGCCCACATATTAGTGAACATTCGAGCCTGCAAAATAAATTGAATTAGTAAATAGAAACTAACATACATATATGAAAAAAATAAAATATATATTTTAATAAAATTACCTTTTGTTCACAACCCATCATTAACTCTCTTTGCTCATCTGAGATTTCTTCATTATTTGCGTTGGCGCGTTGCAAACGACTATATAGCCAATCCGTGAAAGAAGGTATATCTGTAATCTCATTATTATCGAGATTACGTCTAGATCTTTTGTTTTTTCGCCTTTTACTTTGGAGACTTTGAAGTTCCTCGTACTCGCTAACGAATGCTTGCATGCATTCGCTATTATATGCTACAAAAGTGGAAACATCATTTTTTTCTTGAAATGTAAATAAGAATGGAACCCCCTTACCTGATAATACCTCATCGGTTATTTTTGAAGAAGACTCGTTGGTCCATGCACGTGGAGCTTCTTCATGAACTCTTTCAAGGTACTCACTAACGTAATACATGCACTCTTCAAGCATCCAACCCTTTGCCATGGATCCTTCTGGTTTTGCTCTTTGTCGCACATAACCTTTTAGTATTCCCATAAATCGCTCGACCCAAAACATCCATCGAGTGTTGACAACACCGGCAATCTCTATCTCATCTACAAGATGGACTAGTAAATGAACTTGAATATCAAAAAATGAAGTAGGAAGTTCTTTTTCCATCAAACATAGTAGCTCTTTGCATTCACGTTTTTTTTGTGGGATCGAATTTTTATCGATCTCTTTGGATGTAATCCACCTATACAAATCATAAAATCAATTGTAAAGAAGTTAATTAAAAAATAAAAGATATCCAATATTCAAACATATTAAATATAAAAGTATCATAATTACCTTATAAGTGATCCAAGACGATAGATGACATCTCGTACTCCTTTTGTTGTACATCCATCGATAACCAAAGGTAAAATATGTTTCAAAAAGTTATGCCAGTCATGGGTCTTTAATCCAGATAAGCTCTTATCATCCATAGTAAACATGTTTTGAAACGATGCTCCATATCCTGTAGGAGTCTTGATCAATTGAATTCTATTGTTGATAGTTTGTATCTCTTTTGTCGTAAGTACCCAAGGAGCAGATGCATAAGTCGTTTCTTGTCGATGTCTATCAAAAACTGGCCATAACTTTGGTTTGGATTTTTGATCTTTCAAATCATTTCTTGATGTTGTGGTATCTTTTAGTCCAAGAAGATGCTGCCATAGTGAATAACCAATATTTTTGAATATATGCATAGGATCAAGAAGATGACATACTTTTAACTCTTTCCAATACTCCAAAGAATACCATATTGATATGTTCTCTGCGAGTGCCAATTTCCCTTTACCTTTGTTCACATACTCATTATCTGAATCATCACTGAAGATTTCTGCTTCTGGATCTATCAGAGGTCCATCTGTCCATTTTTTATACCAATCCATAGGCGTCATAGGTTTTGGACACTGACCTGTTTCAAGCTTTCCATTAAAATGTATCGCTTCTCTTTTAGATCTTAATGGATGATCATCAGGCAAGAATCGTCGATGTCGAAGATAAATATTTTTGTTGAGATTCTTACTATAGATTGATCTCAACCAATCACCACAATATGGACAAGCTTTATAACCCTTAGTAGATATTCCTGCATCATGGAAAATGATAAAAATATAATTAGATTAAATCATATTTATTTACATGCATATTGAATAAAAAAATTACATCAATACCTGAACAAACGCCATATCCAGGAAAATCGTGAATAGTCCAAGCCACAATACCACGAATCGTAATATGTCTTTCATTGATGCTTTTTGATATATCAATGACATTAATACCTCTCCATAACTCTTGAAGATCGTCAATGAGAGGAGCAAGATATACATTCATATCTTTAACTTGTCTTTTGCCTGGGATTAAAAGTGAAAGCATTAAATGTTCCTTTTTAATGCTAAGATATGGCGGAAGATTATAGTTTATGACTACCACTGGCCATGTTGACCATTTACTGGATTTCATGGAGAATGGATTAACCCCATCTAATGCAACTCCTAACTTTAGATTCTGTGGATTTTGTGCAAATTCAGGCCATGTAGAATCAATATGCTGAAAAGCAACACTATCATGAGGAATTCTGATTATTCCATCAGTACTTTTGTGATCATGTCCCCAAGTCAAAAGCTTTGATAATTCGGGGCTTTGAAACATATGTCTAATCCGTGGAGCCAATGGAAAATGTCTCAATACCTTATTCGGGATTTTACCTTCTTCACCCTTATATCGAGGAGATTGACATTTGGGACATGTCAAAGAGTCTGCATATTCACCTCTATATAAAATACAATCGTTAGGACATGCATGTATACATTGATAATCCATACCAAGATTGTTGATTATCTTCTTCATTTCATCATGTGAGGTAGGAAGAATATTTTGACTTGGTAAAAACTTTTCAGATAATAACCTGTAAGTTTATCAAAAAAATGATATATTAAAGAAAGTAAATAAATAAATATACATATATATATATGCATATAATTTTATATATGTGTATGCGTATGTGCATCTTTCAAAATATTCGTAAAAAATTTGATTGTTTGGATGGCAGGATACGATTGTTTGTTTTGGAGGATATGAAGTATGTATCTTCATTGAATGATTTGTCGATTCACGCATATGTTCAGTTTGAAAGTGTGAGAAGCGGATTTATAATTTGTATTCAAAGAATTTGGCACTGTTTATAGGCCATACGATGGTGACCTGGATGAATCGCATGCACAGAGGTTACTCAAGATAGAGCAACCTGATTATAAGGGACTAGTACTAGCAGGATTCCTGGGGTATGCAGTAAACCTCTTGCATGTATATGTGTGATCCTCTCAAGCCACCATGATTTCCACTTTGTATCCTAAACTTCAAATGCGCCTCATCATTGACATGCAAGAGGTTTACTGCATACCCTAGGAATCTTGCTGGCACTAGTCCATTATAATCAGATTGCTCTATCTTGAGTAACCTCTGTGCATGCGATGCATCCAGGTCACCATTGTATGGCCTATAAACAGTGCCAAATTCTTTGAATACAAATTATAAATCCGCTTCTCACACTTTCAAACTGAACATATGCGTGAATCGACAAATAATTCAATGAAGATACATACTTCATATCCTCCAAAACAAACAATCGTATCCTGCCATCCAAACAATCAAATTTTTTACGAATATTTTGAAAGATGCATTAATAGTTTTAAAAGATGCGCATATATATAAGTAGATAGAAAATTGAAAATTATACCTTAATAGTGTCGAAACAGATACATTACTCCATCCAAAACGATTTTGAAGGTTGAGAATAAGTAAGCTTGCACTTAGTCGTGTCAAACGACTTCCTTCATATACATGCTTTAGACATTCCTCTCGAAGATATTTCTCATTTTTAGAAATATCCATGCTCTCACTGTCATTTTGATACCAATCCTCAATAAAATCTGCCATGCCATCATCTTCATCATTGTCACACAAATCTTGTACTTTATCATCTTTTGAATATAGATCTTTCAACTTTGCATATTGCACAGGATTAGTTTTGCGTAGCCTCCTCATGGAAGCTTCTGATAAATGAGGTCTTATTGGTAATTGTGAATGTTGTGGACGAATATCATCAACATCATACGTTGGAATCTACACATATAAACAAAACTCATTAGTATTCCATAAATGAATAAAAATTAAACTTCAAATATAAAATTAAGTATATAACTTATTAAATATGGATAGAAAATTTTTATTCTCTCTAGCTAAAAGGTGCTCTTGGAGGTCTACGCCATCCATAATTCACTAATAGTTCATCACCAGCATGTAATGTAGTAATAGCATTGACAACTATGTATCTTGATACATCTCTACTCATGTATGGTGATTCATGACTATTTTCACGCTCCTCAAATGTGCAATTAGTCCTTGAACTATTATGTAACCCTCGACTACTATTTATTAAACCTGCTATATTTCCATGTGTGTAAGGTCTTCCATCAATATATAATCTTTCATTTTCTGCATGTAAAATCCTTCTACTAGTAAGAGATGCTGCGTTCAAGCATATTCCATAAGTACTCATGCTTTGAACATAACGTGAAAGTCGATGCCAATCTCCCCATCCATATATAGGACCACAAAATGACATAAGAGTGACTTCAGAGTTCGGAGGCACATACAAATCCTCTACAATAAAGAGACCACGACCAGCATTAGTAATAGTGGATGGAGCAATCATATAGCGATTACCCCAAAAGTTGAAAACCTCTCCATCTAAAGGAAGTGGTCCTCTATTCCATCCTCCATATCTTCTTCTATCATATGTTTGTACTAAAGAACGATCACGAGCTGGCAATGGATAATCTCCAGCCGTTTCATTCTCTAAACCAGGAGGTAGAGGATTTCTAGAAACCTCTGCTTGTAATTGATGAACAGCAAGTCCATGACGTGTACGAGGTATATTAACATTATGAGAAAAATCATTATCATCATCATCATCGAGCAAGTATTCCTGTATATCAATAATAATTTGATTTTATACATGGTTTTTAAATAAAAAAATGACATTAATATATATAGAAAATACATACCCAAGCATTATCACGTTGACTAGGTGATGGTGCATGCTCAAAAGTACCATACTCTGCCTCATGTTCAATACATTCCAATCGTGGTCTTCGATACGTGCCATAACAAGAGTTACACCAACATATAATATGCTCTTGATAGTAAAATTCATCATAATTCCTATCGGAGGACACATGTGAAGTCGTTGCATGGGTAGGAGGTGGTGGAGTACCCTCTGATTGATCAGAATCTGCACATCATAAGAAACGTAAAAAAAATATATAAGTTATGTATCCATCAAATATAGTTAAAATTAAATATTTCATATACTTACAGTATAAAGTCGTTGCACGATGAGGAGACGGTGGTGGAGTTCCATCTGATTGATCAGAATCTACAAATAATGGTATTTGATATTAATAATTTGATTATCTACATAAATAAAAAATTCACATATACATATTTACACATACACACATATTCACATATACACATTTATACATACACACATATTCACATATACACAACACATATTATTGTGGGATAAATGCATGTATTTTGTATGAATGTGTATATGCATGCATGTGTGTGTACGTATATATGTGGATATGTATATGTGTGTTTATGTTATATGTATGTATATGTGTATATATATACATATATGCATGCGTATATGTTTGCATGTATATGTGTATGTGGGTATGTGTATGTGTATGTGTATGTGTATATGTGTGTATAAATGTGTATGTATTCTGACTTTTTTTTCTGTTTGAGATTAAATTAACAGGAGATATTGTATGGTCGAAAAAAATAAGAGGCGAGCTAACATACCACCTGAGTCGTGGCAGTTTTTTCGTAGACAGCTACGTCTTCAGGAGTCATTTCCTCAGCAGAAGGTACACAAATTAATAGTTTATATTTATAATTTTTAGATATTTTAGTAATTTTTTAATTTAATTTATGTATTTTTTTCCTTGAATAAACAGGCTGCTGCAAGGAAGAGAGTGGAGTCGGGCCACACATCGCACTTAGGCCAAATGGGCCATAATGGTTTTGTAGCTACGTTTGTAAGTATATGTGTTATTGTGAGTATATTTTTTATTTTAGTTAAAATGCAAGCAACTAATGTTTTTTATTTGTTTCATTGCAGCGAAAGGATTATGGCCGATATCCTACAAAACACGAGATCGAGTATGCTACACATTTTGGATATCGGCGTTTGAGCGAGTATATACAAGATCATCCTGATGCCTTTGTGAGTATTTTTAAATTTTATATAATTATTTTGTTGTTATGAATGTTTTAATTATTTTATTGATTTATGTTTGTTATATGTAATACAGGAGTATTATGGGGAGACAAATATGGATGAGGTGGAGAGACAGACACAGGAGGGACGATCTCGATCGTCACAGGGTGATCATTAGGATGAGGATGAGGAAGATCCATCTGATCATGATATTGCTGATGATGATGATGATCATGATGACGATGATTAGGATTTTAGACGTTGATTATGACATTGGATTATGTATTTACATTGATATATACATATATTTATCTATATATTTTTCATTTCAGTCATGTTTTGAATTGTGTGTATGGTATTAAGTAATGAAGAGTTTTGTTCTATTGATTTTTATTATTGTTTATATTAAGCATGTGTTTTAATACTTTAATTATATAATTCATTCATATGTGTGTACCTAAGTGTATATATGTGTGTGTATATGTATGTATGTGCATGTGTATGTGTGTGTATATGTATGTATGTGCATGTGTATGTGTGTGTATATGTATGTATGTGCATGTGCATGTATAAGTGCATATGTGTGTATGAGTATGTGCATGTGCATGTGTATGTGTGTATATGTATATGCATGTATATGTATAACTCTATGTGTATGTGTGTGTATGTGCATGTATATGTGTATATGTGCATGTGTATGTGTGCGTATATGTATGTATATGCATGTGCATGTATAAGTGTATATGTATGTATCAATATGTGCATGTTCTTGTGTATGTGTGTGTATATGTATAACTCTATGTGTATGTGTGTGTATGTGCATGTATATGTGTATATGTAGGTATATGCATGTGTGTGTGCTTCTTCGTCATGTATAAGTGTATGAGTGCATATCAATAAGTGTGAGTATGGTATGTAATGAAAATAACACAATTCAAATGATCTACAAATAATAGAAATTGTACTTACAATTGTGATCCATAGTTTTTGCTTGGTTAGCTTCTTGAATAACCTGCAATAAAAAGAGAGAAGAGAAAGAGAGGAGAGAGAGAGAGAGAGAGAGAGAGAGATCTAGAGAGAGAGATATCTAGAGAGAGAGAGTGAGATCTAGAGAGAGATCTAGAGAGAGAGAGAGAAAATTCAAAGAGACAAAGATGTAGAAAGAGAGAAACAAAGACAGAGGGAGACAATAACAGAGAGCTTAAGCAAAACAACAATTCTGCATATACTTGCTTCAGTTCGTAAGCGCAGCGCAATTGCGAACGTTGGAGAGCTCTTCGATCGGATGCGTGAAAATGCCGATTGCAGAGCCTTCAACGTTTTAATTTTTGTCCGTCAACAGATCGTCGCATAAGCGATGCAACGCGTCGTCGTATAAGCGATGCAATAGACCGTCGCTTATAAACCGTCGCTTATAAACCGTCGCTTATAAACCGTCGCTTATAAACCGTCGCTTATAAACCGTCGCTTATGCGACGCTAAAAAGCGTCGCTTATGCGACGCTAAAGAGCGTCGCTTAAGCGACACTAAAGAGCGTCGCTTAAGCGACGCTAAAGAGCGTCGCTTAAGCGACGCCATTAACAAGCGTCGTTTATGCGACGTTAGGCATATACCGTCGCAAATACCGTCGTTTTTTGCGTCGTATAATCGACGGTCCGCGCTCGACGGTATTTCCGACGCAAGTTGCAATTTTACAGCGACGAAATTCTGTCGCGTTAACCGTCGCTACACGCCCGTATTCCTTGTAGTGATTTCAGTAGTAGACACTCAAACGGTAGTGGTGCAAACATGCTCAAGAAAGCAATTACAGCCAGCTGCGGAGATTTTTGAACCTGGAATCCATGAACAGTAGAAGGTGTTTACTAAAGCAAGCAAGTGGGCGACCCAAGAACAAACTATTTTTCCTGACCTAGTTCCGATGATGCAGCAAAGCATACCGCAGGCAGTACCGGAAGGAAGAAATCTAACCCACGCAATACCGGAGTCCCCACCGGACTCCGTACTAGAAACAGCAGAATCTAATCCCATGTGGGATGTCTTATCCAAGGCCTCAATTACACTACCATTGGGACCATTATTCACTTTGGTTCCGAGCGTGCGCCAACAGTTCCAGCAGCAGGTCAGTCCAGGACCCTCATGTGCTCCTTCGACAGCAACAATCCAGCCCGAACTGGACCCGATGGTGGACCATACGGTGTCCTTGATTACGGTCTGGTATAAGAATCATAAAATAACACAAGTATTAATTGATGGAGGTTCTCGAGTAAACATTGCAACAGCAGCACTTTTTCAATGGATGGGATGGACACAAATCGAACCTCTCCAATTTTTTGTCCGCATGGCTGATCAATCCCGAGTTCATCCGATTGGATTGATGCGAGACATTCCTATTACTCTTCAAGGAGCTGTATTTAAAATGACCTTCGTTGTTCTGGAATTACCAAAATCCAGCCTTGATTATAACCTGCTCTTTGGATGACCATGGTTAAAGCAAGCTAAGGTAGTTCAGGATTGGTTATAACCTGCTCTTTGGATGACCATGGTTAAAGCAAGCTAAGGTAGTTCATGTTGAACGATCTTTCAGATGATGAAGAGGAAGCTTTTCTTAAAGCCAACAAGGATCTGATGGCACTCGGAACTGTGGACTTACAAACGATTCCAGATAACTGGAGTCCGGCAGCCTGTACGGTGGTACCACTGACCCGTGAACCAGAACCAAGTGCAGCACAGACCTTGGATGATACGATGCTACAACAATTGCTTCAGCCAATTGACGACTTTGCCATGCCCCGATAGTTCTACGTACCGGAAGACCAATTGGTCACCTGCAACTTAGGCGATGAAGCCAATCCGCGGACAGTAAAGATTAAGGTGGGACTATCAGATACCTTCCAAGATAAATTACTGCAAGTACTACGTGAATTCTCTTATGTATTTGTATGGGATTACCGCGATATGAAGGGGTTGGATCCACGCATCTATCAACACCATGTTATGCTAAAACTCGATGCTCAGTCTATTAAACAATCCAGCTATAGAATGAATCCTCACTATGCGGCCCAGGTCAAAGCATAACTAGATCGATTGTTAAAGGTTGGGTTTATTGTCCCTATCGAGCATGCAGAGTGGATTTCCCCCATTGTCATAGTCCCGAAGAAGAATAAGCAATTACGAATATGTGTGGACTATCGGAAATTAAATGCAGCAACAGTACATGATTCTTTCCCTCTGTCCTTTTTGGACACAATGTTAGATGATGTGGCAGGCCGTGAGATGTACTCCTTTCTGGACAGATATAGTGGTTATAACCAAGTACGAATGGCGGAGCAGGACATTCCAAAGACAGCATTTATAACAAATTGGGGCGTTTATGCATGTACAGTGATGTGGTTTGGTCTGCAAAATTCTCCAAGTACGTTTCAACGCTGTATGCAGGAAGTTTTCTCTCCCTATCTAACTACATTCATGAGAGTTTACTTGGATGACTTCTCCTTATCCGGTGATACTTCGGCAGATTTGTATCATTTATGATGCTGTTTCTTAAAGCGTCGAGAATACCGTTTGTGCACAGCTTAAACCCCAATAAATCTGTATTCTCCGTATCTTGCAAAAAGTTGTTAGGGCACATCATCTCAAAACAGGGGATCCAAGTTGATCCAGATAAAGTGAAGGCGGTACTGGAGGCACCTGCTCCCAAGACACCCAAAGAAGTGATGCGATCCTTGGGACAAATCCGGTGGCATGGGCGACATTTGCGGTGGTTTGCTCGTCTCACCACGCCACTCAATTGATTGATAACCAGTACTCCTCGCCAGTTTGAATGGATTGAAGCATGTCAGCTGTCTTTTGATCGGTTGAAATCACTCTTAATGCAGACACCTATTTTACAAGCGCCAAATTGGAAACTCCCATTTCATGTCTTTGTGGATGTGTCCGACATTGCAATTGGCAGCATGTTGATGCAGCAAACGGAGAAATGGTTCCGTCCAGTGTATTATGAGAGTTGCAGGTTAGCTCCGACAGAGCACAATTATTCCGTCACCGAACGTGAATATCTCATATTAGTGTATTCGGTGAAGAAATTCCGGCATTATTTACTGGGACGTCGCTTCACCTTCCATGTCGATCATGCAGCCTTGGTGTACCTTGTTCACCAACAGCATCTGGGAGGAAGGTTAGCAAGATGGGTATTGTTGCTCCAAGAGTTTGATTATTCAGTAGAACATCAACCAGGGTCCACACACGCGCTTGCTGACTTTTTTATCTCGATTGGATTCCAATGAACTTCTGGAAGGAGATGATGATACCACACCCGCTATCTATGCAACTAAGATTGTATAGGATGATCAGCAAGAAGTGCCGGTAACATCCTCTTACTATTACCCTTTGATGCTTTTCCTGACCAGTGGATGTCCTCCCAGTACAACCTCTCCTGCTGCTCGACGAAAACTGGCTATGTATAGTCGACGCTGTCGGAAGGATTTCCTCACTGTAATTGTCATATAGAAAAATAAAAATATTTTGCTTTAGAGTTGGTGAAATGAAATCTCTCTCTCATATTTTTTAATGTACTGATTTAAAATGACTAATGTTTTCTTTTGGATACCTGTAGGAGAAAGAGGACACTATATCGAGAATAGAAGATTAATTGAACTCTTGCTTAGGCCCAACTTTTTTTATGTTCATCAGTGCATTTGTGTGTATTTAGGATTATATGAGGTTAACAATTAAAAGATAATTATGTGCCTATGATTTTAGGGATATGAATCCATATTTATATAAGAAATGCATTTGATGTGGTATGTGTTCATATGTCTATATGAGTAGATGAGAATGTGAGTTTTTGCTATAGGTATGTATTTACATATAAATACCTAAAGAATACATTTGTGTGCACCTATATGTGTTCCTTAAATGAGCGTGTAAGTATATGTGTTAATATGTGTTATGTGCGCCTACGAGTTTAAGTCTATAAAGGTTAATATATAAGTATTATGCGATTAGACCCATAATATATGAGTTTTAAATGTGTGTCTCTTTTATGGGTGCATGTGTGCTAACTTATATGTTTATCTATGTTTATCTATTAACTATATATAAATAAGTAATATATATTAATAATTAGGATAAATAAGAAATATATATTTATTATATGTATATATATATATGATTAATTGATTTATATTCAATATATAACTTACAAGAGATTATTATATTCTTTATGGTTTAAATTAAAAATGAGCGCAAGTTATGTAAGAACGTGTGCATGATAAAGTGGAAGTATGTGTGAGTGTGCATGAGAAATAAGGTAAGGTGTGTGAGTTAAGTGATTGTGAATTTGCGCATATCTGTGTTTGTGCTTGTGTATATAAATGAATGCATAATTGTTTTTTTTTCCTAATGTCTTTCTACAGGTACGTTTGTTTGTTTGAGAGAGAGAGAGAGTGATCATCCCAGGCAAACAAGGATTTGGGCAGAATCAGGCCGAAAAAAGAGAGAAAAAGCCATGGGGTGGCTGCATATTAGCGCATAACAGATGAAGCAGAATGTGAGAGAGAGACACAGGGAGAGAGAAATTGTCAACCTCTCCTCTGTGTTTCATCTTCTACACGCTTTCGGCTTCTGATAGCAGTGCACACAGGCAAATTTTGGAGAGCGAGAGGGAGATGAGAGAGAGAGAGCATCCTCAATTAGGCATCATTTCTAGCGACCTGTTACAGATTCCTGGGGAAAGCGTGGCATTTTTTTTCCTCATCAGTGCGTCTTTCCCTAACAAAAACGCCGTTATAGTCTCAGTCTCAAGAAAAACATCACTGGTGCTTCTCTTTTGATAGCTTCTCATTTCTGTCATTTTTAGATAGCTTCTCTTTTGATGGCCACTGGTGCTATTATTTCCCTTCTACGGTGAAGCTTCCCTCTAAAAAAAAAATCATATGCCGCTTACTCCTGTAATATCTACTTCTAGGATCAAAAGCACTATAGTATAATTTGAAGTGGACGTGGTCGAAGGTAGTTTGATGGCGTGATCTTCGTCCTCAGAGACCTCACATTCGATGGGATTTTTCCGCTATAGAAATGGGCTGAGAGATTGCTCGCGGCACCTACAGGCGCACATGGAACAGAAGCATGAAATGAAGACAGAGAGAGAGAGATAGAAAGTAATGGATTGTTTCGGTATGATTGTTTGCGACGCTGTGTTTTCATGACTTATGGCAATGCATCGATGGCCATTTATACAAAAATGGATGCGAAGTTTTTTATTCAGTATATTGTATACATATATTTATACATGCGCACATACGGTGAACCTGTGCATGCATAAACAAATATTTATGTCATGGGGAAAGAGGAGAGAAAGAGGTAGAGAGAGATAAGCTGTAGTAGACTCGAATGCACAAGATAATGGTGGCGCTACGTGTAGGCATAACAGAGAAAGAGAGAGAGTAAGAGAGAATGAGGTTCAAGAGGAAGAGCAAAAGATTTCTTAGTGTGCCTATGCTGATCTGGAGACTATTGTTGATTAACTTATTTTTGTTGTCGAACATTTTTTGATCAGAGGTGCCTTATGCAAATCAGGATGAGTTGTTTTTTTTTTGGTAAACATAGTTATGTGGCGTAGCGTTTTTTTCTTTTGATATTAGCAGGATTACCAATTTTCCCATACTCTGATTTTTCCGCACACGCAATAGTGTAGAAAAAGAGAAAAAGGGAGATAAATGCAAGCATTGTTGCGCACTTAAACTGAGCTATATGTGCGACACAGAGAGAGAGATGATCGGAGTTTTTTTTCTCCTCCATTTTTTTTTTGGGGTTGCAGCAGTTACGAACGAATGGAGAGAGAGATTTTAGGCTACTGTGGATGAATGTAGGAGAGAGAGAGAGAGAGAGCGTGAAAGAGAGATTTTGCCTTATAATATAGACAGTTTGAAACTAGTTTAATTATATTCTAGCATTTCTTTGCTCAAAAAGCATCCTTTTAGATATAAATCTCGCAATTACGGTCTAGAAAGTATCTTATACTTATCAAGGTTAATATGTGTGTATGAGCTGATTGAGAATATATATGATTTTTTATTTTATGCATGTTCATTTATGTGAGTATGCATGATTATGTATATACATGCATATGAGCATGAGTGATTAACGCATATGCATTTGTGAACATGCATATAATATAAAAGAAAGTACATTTATGAGTGCATAGAAGTATATGCATGTGTGCATAAATATGCATGCATTTGTAGATGAATGTATAGATATTTGTTTATGCATGTGCATGAGAATGAGACATATATGCATATGAATTTATGCATGTGAAGTATGTTTGAATGTCTTAATATTATATCTTAGAATATTATGCATGTGTATGCATGTGCGCATAAGTTAGATATGCATGTAAGCATGAAAAAGCATATGCATGTATATTAATAAGTGTGTATGAATATATGAACTATATAGGTATGCATGTTTGCATGAAAAAAAATTATGTGCATGTAAGCATAAGAAATGATGTATGAACATAAATATATGTGAGTAGTGTGTTAGTATTTATGTATGCAGGTATATGAATATGCATGTTAGTATGTGAACATGAATGTATGTATGAAGAGTATACAAGAGTGCATGAAGTAGTGCATGTGTAAGAATATCATAAGTGTGTATGCATGTGCATGTTAAGATAAGTATATACGTATTATTGATGCATATAAATATGATGCAAGCATGTATGTATGCGTATGAAGAATGATTTTCTTGCATGCAGAAGTGTATGCATGAGTGCATGTGAAATGTATGCATCCTAGTATAAGTGCATATGTATGTTAGCATGATATGTATGCATATTTAGTGCATTTATGCATAAGTAATGATGCATAAGTGAATGTGAGCATAAACATGTATGTTAGTATGCATGTGTGTGCATGATTGTGTGTGCATGTTTATGTATGCATGTGTATGCATGTATGCAATTATAAGTAATGTATGCATAAATATTAAAAATCTATGCCTATAAATTAGGATATATGCATAAGTGCATGATGCCTATGTAATGCAGATAGGTTTGCATATGTATAATATATGTATGCATAAATAATGAATGATTGCATAAGTGTGTATACGCATATGTGATATGTTTATATGCATGAGTGAGTGTATGCATATGTAGGTATGTATGTGTGGATAAGAATGTTAATGAATGCATGTAGATGTTTTATTAATATATGATAGTGTTAGAAAAATATACATATGTGAAAAATGAAGTTTTCAAAAGCATTTAAAATTAGGATGTTGTATTAAATGATCAAAGTATTCAATGAGTGTTTTATATTTACTAAAAGAAAACTTATTTCCTAATGTCTTTCTGTAGATTATTGAAGAGATTACAAAGGAGGATACGAGAAAACAAGCATATGAGATCACAAAAATACAATATTTGAAGATTGTTTATTAAGTTGTATAGGATCATCTATAAAGAGAACTGTATTCGCTTTTGTATAGGCTTAAATCCTAAAGATCTCTAGCACTACCAATTTTCGATATAATTAAGATTTGTATAGGCTTAAATAGATTGATTTTGAAATTCTTCATACTGTTTTTCTGAAAAATAATTAAGATCTTTACTTTTTTATTTCATATGTCTAGAGAGATAGGATCTACAAGTAGTTATAAACTAGTATCTTCAAACGATTCTGATATTAAGAATCAAGAATTAGAAAACTTAATAATAGGAACATTGCTTCCGTCTTCAATTGATAGTTCAAATAATAACAAAAATTTAGAAGTTGAAATTATTAAAGATAAAGTAGTTAAAGAAACTTTACACACGTTAGATTACGATCGTCTTCTTTCTAGAATTTTACCTTTAATTACCATAGTTTTGCCAGAACCGGAGGACAAAAAAGACTTATTCCCACCTAATTTAGTTAGAAAACCTAACTCAAATCAAATTGAGAACGAAGAAGTTGACTTTGTTTAAAGAAAAATAGTTATGTCTTATCAATTATAAGCTATAGAACATTATAGAAATGCTCGTCCTTACGGTCCTTAGTTTAAATAATTAAGATCTTAATTTGCACTCCCATATATTAGAAACATATAGGTTTTTATCACACCTAAACTGAAAAATCAACCGAAGGCCCTAGGCATACTTAGAAGCACCCTGCGTGCATGCGTGCAGTCACATGGTTAGGTTAGCGTGATTCTTGTAGATGAACGTCAGCCTCCCTTCACACCCCTCTTCGACAGCTTTAGGTGACCCGACGTGAAGCGTGACGATAGTGTGCCTAGGACTTACGTTACATTTTCAGTTTTGATTTAAATCTCTAATTTCATTTTCTTCTTGTATACAAAAAAATTGAAGATTGAAGCTGTGACAAAACCGTGGAAGAAGGATTTCCAACTAGTGGAGCTTCGTTGTTTCAAACCCCCCCCTCAACGTTCAAGAGAATCAAGATAAATTTTGTGTTTACTTTTGAACCTCTTCAGCAAAAATATCATCAAGTAAGGTGTTTATTTCAAGTTCTTTATTTTTAGTTTATACACATCACTTAAAAAGAAAAGTTGTTTTCATCTACACTAGGATCTAAGCACTTTCATATTAACATTTAAAAGAGTATTTGAATTTTTCTTTTGTATCTAGGAAATATAATTTTCACTTAAAACATTTAAATATCTGCACTTTGGGAAAAGCCATTATTTTTGCATCATTAAAAAGAAAATATTTTAAGTTTTGAAAAAGAAAGATTGTTTGTTTTATTTTCATTGCATAAAAAGAAAACTTATAGCATAAAAATAGTCTAAATTTAGGTTTCTTTTGACTTATAGTTAATGCTTTTTATTTCTTCAAAGAAATTAATTTTAAAGAAATTAATAGTAAACTAAAAAACTTAAATCAAGAAAAACTATTTTATAAAAATTACCTTATTAAAAAACCCTTTAAAATTGAAAAAGTTTAAAAACTTTAAAAATCTCTAAAAAACTTAAATTCAAAAAGAGTAAATATAAGAGATAAGTCAAAATTTAGATTTTAGAAAAGAAGATTAGAATTAGTAAAAGCCTAGGACTAGGGTAAAGCCATCCCTGGCTTTATCCACTAGTGATAGATTTAGGCAATTTAGAGAGCAATTAGATCCGGCTATTCGGGAACTTCTTCTCTATTCGAAACGTTATCAAGAGCGCAAGATGGAGGAGATGTTTAGGAATATGATGATAGAAAAGTAAGGGACACGTACAGTCCAAGCTATTCTAAAAGAGAAAGGAAAATTTACCGGATTAAACATTACAGAATACCTGGATGCATTTGAGGAGCAAGTGCAAATCTAGGGATTACCTGAAGATGTGCTAGTTAAATACTTTGGACGTGTAGTTTCTAGTTCAATTCTAGAATCTATACAAGAACATGCTGAAAAAACTTGGGAGGAATTTAGAAAGGAACTTCATAAAATGTTCTATCTCGAGGATTTTAGCCAGCACAGTCGAGAAGGTTTTTTGCGGTGGTTAAACACTGTTAAGAGCAATGATTCTTTAACTCATCTTCACGGTGAGTTAATGAGACGTCTGGCTCAACTTCCTAAAGATGACAGAAATGCTATTAATCCAGATGTAATTAGATATTTTCTTAAGATACTTAATCCAGAAGATAGGGCTGAAATTGAAAGACGAATAGAGGAGCCAGGAAAAAGGTATGGGCTAACTGATGACTGGGAGAAAGTCAAAAAAGAGATAGAGGTTGTTGCTCAAATGAAGCAAAGGCAAACGATTTTATATTCTAGACCTAATGCTTCTCAGCCAAGAGAGACTCCTGCTATAAGGCAAGTTGACATGCCAATGCCTGCTACTATGGCTACGGCTAATAATACAACTGCTACTAAAGCTCCCATAGAATTTCAACTAGATATTCTATGTAAGCAAATGGAAAATGTTATGAACATGCAAGCATCTCTTTCAAAAGAAGTTGCTAATTTAAATAAACAAGTTTACTCCATGAGCTTTAACGATCCAGGGGCTAGTAGTAGTGGTGCAGGGCAAGCACCGCCTAATCAACAAGTTATGCCTCAGTATGTTCCACCACAACCAGTTTTTCATCCGGTACCACAGAAAGCTTCTCAGTTTGCTATACAGCCACCCTTTCAAAGAACTAATGAGAAAAGAGGGACTAGCGTGAAGCGCTGTGTTTGGTGTGATAGTCTAGAGCACGCATCATTTACTTGTGAAGATTTAAAAAGTGCTAAGGTGAATCAATTAGTTGTAGAAATAGATAGAAGACTATGTGACTTTAGGTCTCGTCTTCCTTTGTCTGTCAATTGGGGCAAAGGCGGAATGAAAAAGCTTTATGAAAATTTAACAGTATCAGATGCAACTGCCAGTACTTCGGCTGCAAGACTAGATCCGGTCGAGGATAGGCCTTCTTCAATGCCTAACCAAAATCCATATTCGATAGAGGCACTGGTACGAGCTAGAGATGAAATAATGTGCAAGACTACATGGAAATCTCCTGTAGAACAATCCTCTGTCTTTTCTCACATTGCTAATGTTGAGAAAAAATAGAGACGAGAAGATCAACAGGATGATGTAGAAGAAGGTGATAGGAGGGTAACTAGGAGGCAAACAACAGAAGATGAAAAGAAAACTGATAAAAAAGTTCAATTTGATGAATCAAATTTATCTCAAGAAGAGAAGAGAAAAATGATAAAGGAAGGCAAAAAGCCGACCAATGAAAATGTTCAATTGCAAGAAGAACAAAAGAAATTGGAAACCTCTAAACCTGAAAATAAAGAGGATCAAAAGCAAAATGAAGAGAAAGGAAAGAAGAAGGGTAGAAGAGCTCCACGTGCTATTATGATTTCTGAGCTTGAAAAGAAAAATGATGCTAGGGAGATTTTAAATGACATTCTTCTAAAAAGTCAAGTAACGATGTCACTTGAGCAAGTGTTTTCCATAGCGAAACCAGAGTTCAAGGACAGTTTTATTCGACTTATTAGAAGAAGACTCTTTCCTTTGCCACAAGACGAGGATATGCAAGACGTGGCAGAAGAAACCCTAGCTATGAATGATGTAGTTACATTGAGTGAAAGTGATTATGAGGATGATGAAAAATTTACAACAGGAAGTGTAAATAGAAATTTTCTAGGACCTATACAACCTGATGAAGAAATGTTAAAGAGTGAGAGTAAATACAATTCTACCTTCTGGGCAAGAGGCACACTACAAGTAAAGATTAGAATCGGTGATGAAAAGGATTCTTGTTTAGCTTTGGCTCTCATTGACTTAGGATCAGAGATAAACATGATTTCAAAAAAATTCTTTGATAAATTTAGATGGCCAATTGATAAAGAGCACGGTTGGCGGATGAGAACAGCTGACAATGGCTCTGGTATTTTGATGGGTGCATGTGCGAATGTGCCTATTATGATAGGTGGTGTTCGAGAAGAGTTTCACTTCTTCGTTCAAGATAATTGTTCATATGAAGTGATTCTTGGACAGCCATTTATAGCTGAAATGAGGTTGGAAACAAAAGCAATGAACGACGGATCAACCCCAAATCAGGGATGGATTCTTTGCAAGTTATGACGGTTTGCCCAAACCACACTAGAAATGGAAAGAGCTTAAGAAGAAATCCTATTGACTCGATCAATCATGTATGTAATGATCCATTGACTGTAAGAGAATATGGAGCGTACTATGATCAAAATTTCTGCTAGACTCCACTATTGAGCGAGACAATAGTGGACGTTGTTTTGATGTCTCGCCTATCAATGAACATAAATTTGAAAATTACTTAATTTGTACTCCTACAACTAGCTTACACTATATTACTAAAGAAAATCTTACAAAAACATTTAGAAAACAAACTGAAAAATATTTCAGACAAATCGGATTAATTTCAAGTAACGAGAAAATTGAGAGTATAATTGAATTATCAAAAAGTTCTACTTTATTAGAAGAGCTTGAAAGTGTTTCTCATGAAAATTTTGAATCAAATCTGATAATTCTTAACTCTATTCAAGAGTATGAGATTATTAGGCATTTGCTGGTCACTCCATCTATTCAATGGGAGACCTGTATTCAAGGTATGATCAGTTTCAATTAGCAATTGAGAGTCGAGATGTGACCACGATGAAGACTCCTTTGGGTTTAGTACGTATGTGTACTCTACCACAAGGAGCCACGAATTCTGTGGCACACATGATGAATGCTATGAATCTGGTCCTACATGACTTTATCCCAAAAGTGACGATGCCTTTTATTGATGATATTCCAATAAAGGGGTGTGTGGAAAAAGAAAAGGATGAAAGTTTAGATTCATCTGGTTGTAGAAAGTTTGTTTCCAGCCATATTTCAGATTGTGAAAAGATATTTGAAAGATTTGAAGAGGTTGGACTAACTTTTTCCCTAGAGAAATCAACTTTTGGTGTTAATGAAGTGCTAATAGTTGGACATTTATGTGGCCATTATGGTCGTAGACCCTATCCAGCAAAAGTTGATGCCATTAGTAGGATTTCTGAGAGATGTCGTAATGTTAGTGAAGTAAGGAGATTCCTAGGTGCATGTGTTTTCTATGTCATCTGGATTCCTCACTTTGCTCATGTAGCGAATCCGCTTTATGATTTATTAAGAAAAAGAAAGAAATTCTTTTGGACTGATGAACATTCTAGAACCATGAGGCGTCTAAAGCAATTGCTTATCAATGCTCCTATTTTGAAACGTATTGACTATACAGGAAATAAGCCTGTAATCCTAACTGTTGACACTAGTCCTATTGGTATAGGCTGGGTCATTGGACAGGATGATGAGAAGGAGCAAAGGTACACAGTTCGCTTTGGAGCAAAGATTCTTCATGATACTCAAAAGAATTACCTGCAAATTAAAAGAGAACTGTGGGGATTAGTTACAGCTTTAAAAACAGATAAAGAATACTTTATAGGAGCTAATGTAATAGTAGAGACCGATTGTCTTCCATTAATAGGTTTAATAGCTAATTGTTCATCTCTAGATATAGCTATGCTACGATGGATAGCCTATATTAAATTCATTAATCCTGCTTTTGTTCATATAGCCGGTAAACATAACACCATTGTTGATATGCTTTCAAGAGCAAAGTTCGATAATGATAGTGAAGCATTAAATAATCATATTAATTTAATAAATTATGAAACATCTACCTATACATATGAGAGATTTAGAGAAAACGATTATGAAGGAGAGTGGCGAGATATAGGAAACTATCTGAGTTCATTTCAGCCTTCCCCAAGCTGGTCTTCAAATCGATTCCGGAACATCAGGAAGAAGTCTTTCAACTTCTTCTTGAAAGATGGATATCTTTGGAGACATGCTAGAGGAAAGGTTTGAAACCCTCAAAGAGTACTAGGTTTGAAGGTTTTTCAAGTGCAAGTTATGCATGAGATGCACGAAAGCCTTTGGGCAGGTCATAAAGGTTTTGTAGCTACGTATGAAAAGATTAGGGAAAGCTACCGGTGGCCGAGGATGTATGTAACTATTAAAGAATTTGTGAGCACTTGTAGTATGTGCCAGTTGCACTCCTCTGTCAAGCATAGAGATCCCCTTCACCCGACCTATCCACCTTGTATTCATTACAAGTGGGTAGTTGACCTTGTGACCATGCCTAAAAGCAGTGATGGTATGAGATACATCGTTCTTGCACGAGAGGATTTGACAAATCATGTTGAAGGTAGAGCACTTCGTTCCAATACTACTTATAATATATGTGCATTCCTTTTGGAAGAAGTATTATCCAGATTTGGATATATAGAAAAAGTAGTAGCAGATAGAGGAGAGTTAGATGCGAGAGAGGCGAGAGAATTCTTTGCACAACATGGAATTCGATTGTCTCTTACGACTGCCTATAACCCAAAAGCGAATGGAAAAATTGAACAAGGGCATCCTTCCATAGTGAAGGCTATTTCTAAGGCTTGCCATGGAGATATTGGTCAATGGCCAAAATATCTCCCATTTGCTCTTTGGGCTGATCGCATGACGTACATGAGAACAACTGGTTTTATGCCGGCTGAACTCATGTATTGTCAGAAACCATTATTTCCCATTCATACTCAGATAATTAATTGGATGAATTTAGGTTGGAAAGATAACATTTCAAGAGAGGACTTATTAGCATTTAGAATTAAGCAATTAAAACAAGGAAATGAAAATCTTAAAGAAGCAATAAAAAAATTAAAAACATCTAGATTGAAAAATAAATTATATTTTGATAAGAAACATAGACTAAGACCTCAACCAATAGAGAATGGTGACTGGGTGCTTGTATATGATAGTATGTTTGATACTCGATACGATGCACGTCGGAAACTAACTAAATGTTGGTTCGGACCTTATGTTGTTGTTTCAGTTTATGAAATAGGTACATATAAATTACGTGAATTTGATGGTTCTATGCTAAAGAATTTGATTGCAGGGAAAAGAATAAAGCTGTTTAGAAGAAGACAAAGCAGTAAATTTGAATTGGACGAAGACTTCTTGGAGGACGACGATGAAGAAGAATAAAAATGATCAGGTGAAAGAGTTCTAAACTTTACTTATTTTGTAGTTGCTAATATGATTTTTTATTGATGCATTTCATGTGTAGATATGTACATCCTTCTGATAGGAAAGGAAGATTTTTAAAATTATGAAACAATGAATTTAAAACTGAAGTAGGGATGTGTATGAATAGAAGATAAGAATTAGAGACCCTATGGCTTTCATAAGGATAGGAGAGGGAACACTTGACTTGCGATTCCTAGTAAAAGTAAGTTTATTTTATATAGGTAGACTACCTTAACTTCCAAACTATGTTGCTAATGAGATCCTAGTTCCCAATATAGCATTCCTCTAGAACCTCTGCTCTGATTAGGGGTTAAGCCTTTCCCCTTAAACAAAAAAGTTGCGAAGAAAAATTAAGAAAATAGAAAAATGAGAACATCAAGCAGTATATTAATGGCTACTGCAAGATGAGAAAAAGAAAATTAAAAAAGTAAAAGAAAAAGAAAGAAAAGAAAAGAAAAGAAAAATGTTATCATGATTCAGTTGTGGTCTCGAAACCACTTCTGAAATTCTATACGGGCATTATGAGGCGGATTTATGCTATAGAGGAATTAGTTAGATGCATCTTATGGCGAGTGGATAAGGAATGATGGATAGACCATTTATATAAAATATTTATTACTTTTGAACGGGTTAATAGAAGAGCAAGTACCATAACTCTCTGATTGATTTCTATGGGACTTTTTAAAACTTGTTTTCAATTTCATGCATTGAACGAAAACGTTTAAGATTCAAGTTTGCATAATTTTAAAAGATTTTTCTTAACTATCAGAAGATGTACTTACCTTTAGGAGCATATTTCATATAAGTTTAAAAATAGTTTAAGAAATATTGTTTTTAAAAGAATTTGATACTGCTTTCCTATTGAACTGCAAGTTGGCCCATCGAGGGCAATGTGCAGGTTTGGTGGGGGCAGATGTCGGAAGGATTTCCTCACTTTAATTATCATATAGAAAAATAAAAATATTTTGCTTTAGAGTTGGTGAAATGAAGTCTCTCTCTCATATTTTTTAATGTACTGATTTAAAATGACTAATGTTTTCTTTTGGATACCTGTAGGAGAAAGAGGACACTATATCCAGAATAGAAGATTAATTGAACTCTTGCTTAGGCCCAACTTTTTTTATGTTCATCAGTGCATTTGTGTGTATTTAGGATTATATGAGGTTAACAATTAAAAGATAATTATGTGCCTATGATTGTAGGGATATGAATCCATATTTATATAAGAAATGCATTTGATGTGGTATGTGTTCATATGTCTATATGAGTAGATGAGATGTATTTACATATGAATACCTAAAGAATACATTTGTGTGCACCTATATGTGTTCCTTAAATGAGCGTGTAAGTATATGTGTTAATATGTGTTATGTGCGCCTACGAGTTTAAGTCTATAAAGGTTAATATATAAGTATTATGCGATTAGACCCATAATATATGAGTTTTAAATGCGTGTCTCTTTTATGGGTGCATGTGTGCTAACTTATATGTTTATCTATTAACTATATATAAATAAGTAATATATATTAATAATTAGGATAAATAAGAAATATATATTTATTATATGTATATCTATATGATTAATTGATTTATATTCAATATATAACTTACAAGAGATTATTATATTCTTTATGGTTTAAATTAAAAATGAGCGCAAGCTATCTAAGAACGTGTGCGTGATAAAGTGGAAGTATGTGTGAGTGTGCATGAGAAATAAGGTAAGGTGTGTGAGTTAAGTGATTGTGAATTTGCGCATATCTGTGTTTGTGCTTGTGTATATAAATGAATGCATAATTGTTTTTTTTTTCCTAATGTCTTTCTGCACGTACGTTTGTTTGTTTGAGAGAGAGAGAGAGAGTGAGTGACCATCCCAGGCAGACAAGGATTTGGGCAGAATCAGGCCGAAAAAAGAGAGAAAAAGCCATGGGATGGCTGCATACTAGCGCATAACAGATGCTATGAAGCAGAATGTGAGCGAGAGACACAGGGAGAGAGAAATTGTCAACCTCTCCTCTGTGTTTCATCTTCTACATGCTTTGGGCTTCTGATAGTAGTGCACACAGGCAAATTTTGGAGAGCGAGAGGGAGATGAGAGAGAGAGAGAGAGCATCCTCAATTAGGCATCATTTCTAGCGACCTGTTACAGATTCCTGGGGAAAGCGTGGCATTTTTTTTCCTCATCAGTGCGTCTTTCCCTAACGAAAACGCCGTTATAGTCTCAGTCTCAAGAAAAACATCACTGGTGCTTCTCTTTTGATAGCTTCTCATTTCTGTCATTTTTAGATAGCTTCTCTTTTGATGGCCACTAGTGCTGTTATTTCCCTTCTACGATGAAGCTTCCCTCTAAAAAAAAAAAATCATGTGCCGCCTACTCCTGTAATATCTACTTCTAGGATCAAAAGCACTATAGTATAATCTGAAGTGGACGTGGCTGAAGGTAGTTTGATGGCGTGATCTTCGTCCTCAAAGGTCTCACATTCGATGGGATTTTTCCGCTATAGAAATGGGCTGAGAGACTGCTCGCGGCACCTACAGGCGCACATGGAACAAAAGCATGAAATGAAGAGAGAGAGAGAGAGAGAGAGAGAGAAATGGATTGTTTCGGTATGATTGTTTGCGACGTTGTGTTTTCATGACTTATGGCAATGCATCGATGGCCATTTATACAAAAATGGATGCGAAGTTTTTTATTCAGTATATTGTATACGTATATTTATACATGCGCACATACGGTGAACCTGTGCATGCATAAATAAATATTTATGTCATGGGGAAAGAGGAGAGAAAGAGGTAGAGAGAGATAAGCTGTAGTAGACTCGAATGCACAAGATAATGGTGGCGCTACGTGTAGGCATAATAGAGAAAGAGAGAGAGTAAGAGAGAATGAGGTTCAAGAGGAAGAGCAAAAGATTTCTTAATGTGCCTATGCTGATCTGGATACTATTGTTGATTAACTTATTTTTGTTGTCGAACATGTTTTGATCAGAGGTGCCTTATGCAAATCAGGATGAGTTGTTTTTTTTTCGGTAAACATAGTTATGTGGCATAGCGTTTCTTTCTTTTGATATTAGCAGGATTACCAATTTTCCCATACTCTGATTTTTCCGCACACGCAATAGTGTAGAAAAAGAGAAAAAGGGAGATAATTGCAAGCATTGTTGCAAACTGAGCTATATGTGCGACACAGAGAGAGAGAGAGATGATCAGAGTTTTTTTTCTCCTCCATTTTTTTTTTGGGGTTGCAGCAGTTACGAACGAATGGAGAGAGAGATTTTAGGCTACTGTGGATGAATGTAGGAGAGAGAGAGAGAGAGAGCATGAAAGAGAGATTTCGCCTTATAATATAGACAGTTTGAAACTAGTTTAATTATATTCTAGCATTTCTTTGCTCAAAAAGCATCCTTTTAGATATAAATCTCGCGATTACAGTCTAGAAAGTATCTTATACTTATCAAGGTTAATATGTGTGTATGAGCTGATTGAGAATATATGTGATTTTGTATTTTATGCATGTTCATTTATGTGAGTATGCATGATTATGTATGTACATGCATATGAGCATGAGTGATTAACGCATATGCATTTGTGAACATGCATATAAT
Organism: Ceratopteris richardii; assembly: GCA_020310875.1. NCBI lineage: Eukaryota > Viridiplantae > Streptophyta > Polypodiopsida > Polypodiales > Pteridaceae > Ceratopteris > Ceratopteris richardii. The sequence continues at coordinate 70,499,501 of CM035418.1, read as the reverse complement.
ATAAAAGAAAGTACATTTATGAGTGCATAGAAGTATATGCATGTGTACATAAATATGCATGCATTTGTAGATGAATGTATAGATATTTGTTTATGCATGTGCATGAGAATGAGACATATATGCATATGAATTTATGCATGTGAAGTATGTTTGAATGTCTTAATATTATATCTTAGAATATTATGCATGTGTATGCATGTGTGCATAAGTTAGATATGCATGTAAGCATGAAAAAGCATATGCATGTATATTAATAAGTGTGTATGAATATATGAACTAAATAGGTATGCATGTTTGCATGAAAAAAAAATTATGTGCATGTAAGCATAAGAAATGATGTATGAACATAAATATATGTGAGTAGTGTGTTAGTATTTATATATGCATGTATATGAATATGCATGTTAGTATGTGAACATGAATGTATGTATGAAGAGTATACAAGAGTGCATGAAGTAGTGCATGTGTAAGCATATCATAAGTGTGTATGCATGTGCATGTTAAGATAAGTATATACGTATTATTGATGCATATAAATATGATGCAAGCATGTATGTATGCATATGAAGAATGATTTTCTTGCATGCAGAAGTGTATGCATGAGTGCATGTGAAATGTATGCATCCTAGTATAAGTGCATATGTATGTTAGCATGATATGTATGCATATTTAGTGCATTTATGCATGAGTAATGATGCATAAGTGAATGTGAGCATAAACATGTATGTTAGTATGCATGTGTGTGCATGATTGTGTGTGCATGTTTATGTATGCATGTATGCAATTATAAGTAATGTATGCATAAATATTAAAAATGTATGCCTATAAATTAGGATATATGCATAAGTGCATGATGCCTATGTAATGCAGATAGGTTTGCATATGTATAATATATGTATGCATAAATAATAAATGATTGCATAAGTGTGTATACTCATATGTGATATGTTTATATGCATGAGTGAGTGTATGCATATGTAGGTATGTATGTGTGCATAAGAATGTTAATGAATGCATGTAAATGTTTTATGAATATATAATAGTGTTAGAAAAATATACATATGTGAAAAATGAAGTTTTCAAAAGCATTTAAAATTAGGATGTTGTATTAAATGATCAAAGTATTCAATGAGTGTTTTATATTTACTAAAAGAAAACTTATTTCCTAATGTCTTTCTGCAGATTATTGAAGAGATTACAAAGGAGGATACGAGAAAACAAGCATACGAGATCACAAAAATACAATATTTGAAGATTGTTTATTAAGTTGTATAGGATCATCTATAAAGAGAATTGTATTCGCTTTTGTATAGGCTTAAATCCTAAAGATCTCTAGCACTACCAATTTTCGATATAATTAAGATTTGTATAGGCTTAAATAGATTGATTTTGAAATTCTTCATACTGTTTTTCTAAAAAATAATTAAGATCTTTACTTTTTTATTTCATATGTCTAGAGAGATAGGATCTACAAGTAGTTCTAAACTAGTATCTTCAAACGATTCTGATATTAAGAATCAAGAATTAGAAAACTTAATAATAGGAACATTGCTTCCGTCTTCAATTGATAGTTCAAATAATAACGAAAATTTAGAAGTTGAAATTATTAAAGATAAAGTAGTTAAAGAAACTTTACACACGTTAGATTACGATCATCTTCTTTCTAGAATTTTACCTTTAATTACCATGGTTTTGTCAGAACCGGAGGACAAAAAAGACTTATTCCTACCTAATTTAGTTAGAAAACCTAACTCAAATCAAATTGAGAACGAAGAAGTTGACTTTGTTAAAAAAAAATTACAAACGAGAACTTAGTTATGTCTTGTCAATTAGAAGCTATAGAACATTATAGAAACGCTCGTCCTTATGGTCCTTAGTTTAAATAATTAAGTTCTTAATTTGCACTCCCATATATTAGAAACATATAGGTTTTTATCACACCTAAACTGAAAAATCAACCAAAGGTCCTAGGCATACTTAGAAGCACCCTGCGTGCATGCGTGCAGTCACATGGTTAGGTTAGCGCGATTCTTGTAGATGAACGTCAGCCTCCCTTCACACCCCTCTTCGACAACGCTTTTGGATAATTGTAGGATAGTTATATTATATGGATCAATCGGGAGCGTTGGTAAGATGTGTTCTACCACATGAAAGTGCTTCAGTAATCACAATGGCTCATTCTGCCCAGCTGGAGGTCATCTTGCAGTTGACCTGACCCATTGGAAGATTCTACAGAGTGGCTTATGGTGGCCTACTATGTACCGTGATGTGGCCAAGTATGTGCGACAGTGTGATGCATGTCAGCATTCGGTTCAACCTTTATAGAGACATTACTTTCCACTCCAACCAGTTTTGCCTCTTGAACCCTTTCAGAAATGGGGTTTGGATACCCTACGACACTTACCAGTAACAAATATATTCTTACATGCACGGATTATGCGACTCCTGTTAGATATGCTCAATACTCCACCCTCATGTGACCACAAATGATCCATGGTGCTCTAAGTTGTAAGGCCCCCATTATGAGGAGAAGCCATTATGAGAGTCCGCACATTTGTGGAACCCTAACTTACAAGTTAGATGAGGTCTATGTGTGACCATTGATGGTTGTAGATGATCTTTGTGAGCCTAGCCGTTAGGTTAGGTAGGGCATAAACTTCCAGGCCATTGGGTTGCCATTTAAGGTGAAAATAAAGGCCCTATGGTATCGCGCGGTTTCCCCATAGAACCTTAATGGGGGGAGTGCAGAGGGGGGCTTCTGGTTGTGGAGATATTGTCGGATCATATATTTTACTTACTATTTTGTATCTCCCGACTACGTTTATCTATACCAAACTGCCTTGTAAAAGCTATATAAGCACGGCTGAGGTTGAGCTTTACATAGCATTGTGCACTAGTAAGCCCTTCATCTAGAGTATGTCTAGATCGCCATCTAAGCTCCACAGTGGGAGCGCACGTATGGACAGCACCATCATTGTAACTGCATTACGCTCGGCAATCTGATAATGTGAGTTCTCTATATCTCAGTCTCCGTCTATCTTTGTCTGCGTTTTTCTCTCAACTTTGTCTGCAGGTCTATTCCACTATGTTGTTATTTTCTTACATGGTATCAGAGCTCAGGAGGCTCTGAGTGGTGCAGAAGTAGAAATGTAGAGGTTGTAGAGGTCTGAAGAACAAAAGAGAGAAGATGTCAAGCAGTGCATCATCATCTACGACTGGGGGCCAAGGTGGTTCATCAACAGGAGTAGGTGGCGCACAAGCAGGAGCAGTAATGATGCCGCTCATCCCAACGTTGCGGATACGGCCACCAGCCTTCATAGAAGGTAAACTTGATGGTACAAACTACACCTTGTGTAAGTTCAAAATCACTTCTATTCTTGATTCGTATGAGCTTTTGGAGACTGTTCTTGGGACTGATCATGAGCCCCAAGAAAGACCTGATCCAAATAATCCTGGTCGAATGATTCCTCCTGATGCTGATCTTCTACGTGCTTGGAAACGTAGAAATGCAGATGCACTTTGTGCTCTTGTTACAAGTGCTTCTGATAGTGTTCTGACTCTCATTCAGCATACTACAAAGGCATGTGGAGCATGAAACATATTGAGAAATCAATATGAAACTCGTAATCAGACACGGATTCAGAACTTGGAGAATCAACTTGCAGCAAAATGGTTTGTTGTTTGGGAGACTGCAAAGGTGTTTATCACTCGCATAAAGAATCTACAAGATCAAATGGCGAGTGCAGCTGTTCAAAAGTCAAGTGAGGAGCTAGCTCGACGTTGTCTTCGAATCTATCCACCTAAGTTTGATGGTTTGGTAACTACTCTTAACACTCAAATCAGACCTCAACCACTAACTTTTGAAGAATTTAGTGCCTTACTCATGGAGGAGGAGCTACGGCTCAAGCCAAGGAGTGGTGGCAGCAAAGGAGATGCTGCATTCACAGCAAATGCCAAAGGAGGCAAAACAGACTCTTCAAAGATGGAGACAAAAAGAAGAATGACAAAGAGAAGTTTAAGGGAGAGTGTTTCCACTGCATGAAGAAGGGACACAAAATCCAAGACTGTCGCATCAAGAAGGCAGAAGAGAAGAGTGGCTCTTCAAAAGGTGGCAACGGCAAGGAGTCTGCCAACACAGCAAAAACAGAGCTTGAGTTATTTGTTACGATAGAGGAGGTGTGCTCCTCGGCTGAAGATTCAGGAACAGATGACTCATGGGTGTTGGGGAGTGGTGCATCTCGTCACATGACGAGTAGAAAAGACCTTTACAGTTCCTTATAGCCTCTAAAGGAACCCATCACACTAAAGGTAGGGAACAATGCAAGATGTCCTGTAGAGGGCAAAGGTACGGTTTCTTTCATTAACTCTAATGGTGATATCAGAAAGCTTTCAAATATGTTGTATGCTCCACAAATAAAACGAAATCTACTTTCAGTAGCTTCTATAACTGATCAAGGTCACCAAGTATCTTTCAGTAAGACAGGAGCTAAGATTATGGACGGTAACAACAACATCTTTGGGACGTGGATAAGGAGGAACAACCTGTATGAGTAGTGTGCTCTTACAGCCACTACAAATGCGGGCACAAGTAAGCTATGGCATGAGAGATTCGGCCACATTGGATACCCTGTACTGAAGGAGATGCATCGCAGAGGTATGGTTGCACACCTACCATCGATTGCAGAAATGAAGGAACCATGTGAAGCTTGCATGATGGACAAGCAACAGAGGAAGGCGTTTCCACAAGAAAGCAAGAACAGGGCAAGCTATCCTCTAGAGTTGGTGCATGTTGACTTGTGCGGAAAAATGCCTACACAAGCCTTGGGTGGATCTTCCTACTTCATGTTACTTGTTGACGACTATAGCAGGAAGATGTGGGTGTACTTACTTTGCGATAAGGCTCAAGCTTTTGGTAAGTTTAAAGAATGGCTTCAGCTTGTTGAAACTGAAACAGGGAAGAAGATGAAGAAATTCAGGACAGACGGTGGTGGTGAGTTTACATCAACAGAGTTTGAAGATTTCTGCAAGAGTAAGGGAATCAAGCATCAACTCACAGTGGCACATAGTCCTCAACAGAACGGTGTTGCAGAACGTCAGAATCGAACCATCATGGAGATGGTAAGGTGCATGTTGAAAGGAAAGGGTCTGCCTAATCAGTTTTTGGGCAGAGGTTGTCAACACTGCTGTTTACATCTTGAATCGAAGCTACACCAAGGCACTTGATGGGAAGACTCCACAAGAAGCCTACACTGGTAAAAAGACTTCTGTTTCTCATTTCAAAGTATTTGGAAGTGAATGTTATGTACATGTTCCAGATAGAGAGAGAAACAAGCTTCAACCAAAAAGCATCAAATGTATCTTCCTAGGGTACAGTGAAGATAAGAAGGCTTATAAGCTTTATGACCCTGAGGCTAAGAAGATCATGGCGAGTCGTGATGTGGTGTTTAAGGAGGAGCATCCACATGCAGTGGAGGAGGAAAAGAGAGCTTCCACTTTATCATCAGTCGAAGGGGCAATCCACTATGAACCTTGCCCAAGAGCTATCCGTTCTACACAAGAGAAGGAAGCATCATCTCTAGATGATGAGTCTGAAAGTCACCAACCTGCCGACACTCAAGTGGAAAAGCCATTGCCATGTTGGGTGAGGTAGCTCTATGATTCTGCAAACCCCATCCCACAATCACTAGAACAGGTTGCAGATGGACCGAGGCGATCACAGAGAATAGAGGAACAGAGACGGGCAAGCGCCCATATTGTAAACACAGCCTTAATGGTTGATCTCATTCAAGAAGAAGCAAAGGAACCAACCAATGTGGAAGAGGCACTCCATGATCCGAATTGGAGGGCTACCATGCAAATAGAATACAACAATATCATAAAGAATGGAACTTGGGAGCTAGTGGATCGACCCCCTAAGCGTAAATTCATTGGCACCAAGTGGGTTTGGAGGCTAAAGTACAAGGCTGATGGTACTCTAGAAAAATATAAAGCAAGACTTGTTGCACAGGGCTACTCATAAGTTGAAGGCATTGACTTTTGTGAATCATTTGCCCCAACTGCAAGAATGACTACTATCCGAGGAGTACTAGTTGTGGCTGCACATAAGCGTTGGCAAGTCTATCACATGGATGTTAAATAAGCGTTCCTGGATGGAGACCTCAAGGAGGAGGTATATGTGTCTCACCCACCAGGGTTTGAGGCTCCCCATTCAAAGAACAAGGTATGTAAGCTGAAGAACGCATTATATGGGCTAAAACAAGCCCCTAGAGCATGGTACCAACGGATAGATAAGTATCTCTTGGATCTAGGGTTCAAAAGATGTGCTTCTGATGCTAACTTGTATGTTCTAAAGAAAGGAGGGAAGACAATTGTGCTTGTACTCTATGTAGATGACCTTGTGATTACAGGAAATGATGATGCTCTTCTTCAACAAACAAAAGATGCCCTCAGTTCAGAATTTGAAATGACAGACTTGGGCTTAATGCATTATTGCTTAGGTCTTGAAGTTTGGAAGGAACCAGGGAAGATTTTCATCTCTCAACAAAAGTATGCAAGGTAGATATTGAAGGCATTCAACATGGAGGATTGCAAGGAAATTTCTACACGTATGGAGGTCAACACAAAATTATCTACTGAAGATACTTCACCTCCAATGGATATTGGAAGATACAGGAAATTAGTTGGAAGTCTCATCTACTTGTGCAATAGCAGACCAGACATCTCTTATGTTGTTGGAGTAGTAAGCAGGTTGTCTAATAAGCCTTGCCAAACTCATTGGAAGGCAAGCATGCGGATACTCAGGTATGTGAAAGGAACCACTGATTATGGTATTCTTTATGAAGAAGGATCATCTCTAGTCGGATATTGTGACTCAGATTGGGCAGGAGATATTGATACCAGAAAATCAGTTTCTGGATATTGCTTTTCTTTAGGATCAGGGATTTTCTCTTGGATTAGTAAGAAGCAACTGACTGTACCATTATCTTCTACTGAAGCTGAGTACAAAGTTGCATGCATTGCAGCATGTGAAGCAGTATGGTTGAGGAGGATCCTATGGCACATAGGAATACAAGGACAAGAGGCTACAGAGTTGAAGTGTGACAACCAAAGTTGCATGGCCATCACCAAAAATCTTGTTTTCCATGCACGTACCAAGCACATAGAAATCTAGGATCACTATGTGCGTGATTTGATTGAGGACGGGGTCGTGGAGATAACCTATTTCCCTACTGAAGAAAATGGAGCAGACATCTTCACCAAGGCTCTTGGGAGAGAGCAACTTCTTTGACATTTTCCAAAGCTTGGGATTGGACCAAGGAGGTAGTTCACCATCGGGTGGACATTGAGGGGGGGGTGTTAGATATGCTCAATACTCCACCCTCATGTGACCACAAATGATCCATGGTGCTCTAAGTTGTAAGGCCCCCATTATGAGGAGAAGCCATTATGAGAGCCTGGACATTTGTGGAACCCTAACTTCCAAGTTAGATGAGGTCTATGTGTGACCATTGATGGTTGTAGATGATCTTTGTGAGCCTAGCCATTAGGTTAGGTAGGGCATAAACTTCCAGGCCATTAGGTTGCCATTTAAGGTGAAAATAAAGGCCCAATGGCGTCGTGCAGTTTCCCCATAGAACCTTAATGGGGGAAGTGCAGAGGGGGGCTTGCCCCCTTTTGCGAGGTCCGGGGGCCTATCCCCCGGGCTCGTAGGGCCGAGACGATAGGACTTCTGGTCGTGGAGATATTGTCGGATCATATATTTTACTTACTATTTTGTATCTCCTGACTACGTTTATCTATACCGAACAACCTTGTAAAAGCTATATAAGCACGGCCCAGGTTGAGCTTTACATAGCATTGTGCACTAGTAAGCCCTTCATCTAGAGTCTGTCTAGATCACCATCTCAGCTCCACAGTGGGAGCGCACAGGTGGACAGCACCATCATTGTAACTGCATTACGCTCGGCAATCTGAGAATTTGAGTTCTCTATATCTCAGTCTCCGTCTATCTTTGTCTGCGTTTTTCTCTCAACTTTGTCTACAGGTCTATTCTCTTGTGATGTTATTTTCTTACAACTCGGTGGGCCGAAGCTTGGGCTCTACGGTAAGTCACAACTGCTGCAGTCGCTAAATGTTTGATGAAAGATATTTTTCCACGCTATGGTTTACCTTTGGAGATTGTGACTGATCAAGGTACGCACTTTGCTAACACATTAATGCAAGTGCTTACTAATACCTTCCAAATTGTGCATAAGTTTAGTTCCCCCTACTACCCACGAGCAAATGAACTCGCCAAGAGCACCAACGAATCTCTGTTGAACATCTTAAGGAAACTGGTATTGGATTTCCTGGAGAGATGGGATCAATTTCTACCTGCGGTATTATGGGCTTACCGTACAACATATAAAGTGGCCATCGGAACAACCCCCTTCAAGTTGGCATATGGTTTGGAGGTGATGGCCCCTATGGAACTGGTGGTTCCTAGTTTGTGAGTGGCATTAGAGCAGAAGTTACTACCGGTAGAATCCTTCCCTTTGTGATTGGATGCTTTACGATCTCTGGATGAACAGTGCCTCCAGATTTTTCTCGTGTTGCAGGAAGTTCAACTCAGACAAGCAAGAACCCACGATCGTTTCCTTAAAACCCCCATTTTTATGATAAATCAATTAGTGCTCTTTTATAATGCTAAATCTAATCGATCAGCAGGCAAGTTTAAACTGCGCTGGCTTGGTCCCTACGAGATTGCCGAACAAGTGGGTCCAGCGACTTTCCGATTATCCACCTTAACTGGTACACTGTTGCCTAAGCCTATCAATGGATCTAAATTGCATCCATATTATACATCATCCCTTTCTGACTAGTAGTTTTACCTTCACTCGTATTTCGCACATTTCAGCGGACCAGTGAGCTATTATTTTGTTGATACATTTTGGATTCACCGCCACCCTTCATCACTGCGTATTTCTCCTGTGTTTATGACGATAATTGCATGCATGTTCCCTTCCCCAGTGATAATGGTGTTTTGGGTCATGCGTTCCTCTTGCGTTTTTTACTTAAACCCTTCTCTTCGTCTTGTTGTCATTATTGTATTCCTGAGTGTCGCTTACTCTGTAGCGTATCGCACATAGTCACCATGGCTCTCGTGCTAGATACCCTTGCCAATTTGACCACCTTCCACATAGGTGTATCACCTGAACTAGCTGATTACCTGTGCCAGCGAGGGCTGGTGGCGTTCATCCAACTGCCTTGGCATTCGGTGGGATGCCACCCCTTTGCAGCTCGGATCATCACAGCGATCGCTGAGCTGCCTCAAACTGAGACCTGCTGGCCGATTACCTGCTTGAACCCCCGCATAGTGATTACTATTGACACTGTTGCATAGTGGTTCCATCTGGCTCAGGAAGGAAGAGTAGAGGTTCCACTCATTCCCCTAGCCATGATGCACCAATTGTTTCCCCGCCAGATTTCCAACGAATTCGCTATTCTCTGCTGCCCCGAGCCTGAGTGTATTAGACTTAAGCATAAGTTCATGTGCTTTTTAAAACAAGTGATCCACTTAGCCTAGTGGTTAAGTCTCAAGGTTGTGAAAGAGGAGGTCTTGAGTTCAAGACCCATGGGGAACATGGGGAGAGAGTTTTGCCCAAAGAGCCTTCTAACTCAAGTCAATATGAGTTAACTTGAGTTCAAAGAGACTCGAGTAGCAAGTACATCAACCATTAGTGGACTCTAGTGGAAGGTACTAAAACAGTGGTTGAGATTGCTTGAACCACTAGTAGACTTTAGTGGAAGATATTAAAGGAATGGTGGTCATTGCACATGCACTTTTGAGCTCTAGTTACGTTTGTGGTCCTTGTTGATTAGAGTAGCTAGAGATAGAGGCATATGGTTGGGAGGAAAAAGAGACTCATCTCTTTCTATATGTCATCATAATATTTCATGAAATAAAGGAATAAAAATAAATTTATGAATCTAGTGAGGAAATCAAGGATAGTATGGAGGAAAGTAGAGTAAGAATATTGAGATTGACTATAAAGTGGGAGATCAATGAGCTTTTCATAGATGTTGTTGCTTACACCAATGTAGGAGCCATACAGTAGATGAAATGATTTCGATGCCAATACAAAGAAGAGATGTAAAAAATTAAGAGTAATGGGAACCTTATATTTGTGACATTTTAAACGATGAACCCTTGGAGCTTCCAGGAAGTGAGCATGATGTTGATGATGTTTTTTTATTGAAAATGAAAATCATGTAGAGTTCTTGCTTAATCATCAAGGGTCTAGTTTGTTCATCCTACAAAAAGGAAAGGAAGACATGAACAAATATGTGTTAGATATGCTCAATAATCCACCCTCAAGTGACCACAAAGGATCCATGGTGCTCTAAGTTGTAAGGCCCCCATTATGAGGAGAAGCCATTGTGAGAGCTCAGACATTTGTGGAACCCTAGCTTCTAAGTTAGAGTATGTGTGACGGTTGATGGTTATAGATGATCTTTGTGAGCCAAGCCATCAGGTTAGGTAGGGCATAAAATTTTGGGCCACTCGGTTGCCATTCAAGGTGAAAATAAAGGACCTATGGTATCGAACAATTTCCCCATAGAACCTTAATGTAGGGAGTGCAGAGGGGGGGCTTGCCCCCTTCTGCGGGGTCTGGGGGGCCTATCCCCTCGGCTCGTAGGGCCGAGACAATAGGACTTCTGATCGTGGAGATATTGTCGGATTGTATATTTTACTGACTATTTTGTATCTCCCAATTGCATTTATCTATACCGAATCTCCTTGTAAAAGCTATATAAGCATGTCCCAAGCTGAGATTTACATAGCATTGTGCACTAGTAAGCCCTTTATCTAGATTCTATCTAGATTTCCATCTAAGCTCTACATTGGGAGTGCATAGGTGGAAACACCATCATTGTAACTGCATTACACTCGAAAATCTAAGAATTTGAGTTCTCTATCTCTCAATCTACATCTATCTTTGTCTGTATTTTTTCTCTCAACTCTACATACCGGTCTATTCCACTGCGATATTATATTCTTACATGGTATCAGAGATGAGGAGGCTCTAAGTGGTGCAGAAGAAAAAATGCAGAGGTTCCAGAGGTCCCAATGACAAAAGAGAGAAGATGTCAAGTGGTACATCATCATCTACAACTGGGAATGAAGGTGGTTCATTAACAGGAGTAGGTGGAGCCAAATAGGAGCAACAATGATGCCGGTCATCCCAACGTTGTGAATATGACCACCAGCCTTCAGGAAAGGTAAACTTGATGGTATGAACTACACCCTGTGGAAGTTTAAAATCACTTCTATCCTTCATTCATATGAGCTTTTGGAGACTATTCTTGGGACTGATAATGAACCCGAAGAAACCCCGGATCCAAACAATCCTAGTCGAATGATTCCTCCTGGTGCTGGTCTTCTATGTGCTTGGAAATGTAGAAATGCACATGCATGCTATGATCTAGTTACAAGTAATTCTGATAGTGTTCTGACTCTCATTCAGCATACTACCAAGGGGTGTGAAGCACATAACATATTGAGAAATCAATATGAAATTTGTAATCAGACATGGATTCAAAACTTGAAGAATAGCAACAACAAGGTTTGCTGATGGGGAGACTACAGAGGTATTTATCACTCACATAAAGAATCTATGAGATCAAATGGCAGGAGCAAGTGTTCAAAAGTCAAGTGAGGAGCTAGCTCGGTGTTGTCTTCAAATTTGTCCACCTAAGTTTGATGGTTTGGTAACTACTCTTAATACTCAAATCAGACCTCAACCACTACCTTACTCATGGAGGAGGAGCTGAGGCTCAATGCAAGGAGTGGTGGTAGCAAAGGAGATGTTGTATTCACAACAAATGTCAAAGGAGGCAAAGGGGACTCTTCAAAACATGGAGAAAAAAGGAAGAATGACAAAAAGAAGTTCAAGGGAGAGTGTTTCCACTACAAGAAGAAAGGACACAAAATCCAGAGCTGTCGCATCAAGAAGGCAAAAGAGAAGAGTGGCTCTTGAAAAGGTGGCAAGGGCAAGGAGTTTGCCAGCACAGCAAAATTAGAGCTTGAGTTATTTGTTACGATAGAGAAGGTGTGCTCCTCAACTAAAGATTCAGGAACGGATGACTCATGGGTGTTAGGCAGGGGTGCATCTCATCACATGATGACCATAACAGACCTTTATAGTTCCTTACAACCTCTAAAGGAACCCATCACAGTAAAGGTAGGCAACAATGCAAGATGTCTTGCAGAGGGTGAAGGTACAATTTCTTTCATTAACTCTAATGGAAATGTCAGAAAGTTTTCAAAATGTGTTATATGTTCCACAAATCAAATGAAATCTTCTTTCAGTAGCTTCTATAACTGATCAAGGTCATCAAGTATCTTTCAGTAAGACAAGAGCTAAGATTATGGATAGTAAAACCAACATTGTTGGGACTCGCATAAGGAGGAACAATGTGTATGATTTGTGTGCTCTTACAACCACTACAAGTGTAGGCACAAGTAAGCTATGTCATGAGAGATCTAGCCACATCAAATACCCTGTACTAAAGGAGATGCATCATAGGGGTATGGTTGCACACCTACAATGGATTACAAAAATGAAGGAACCATGTGAAGCTTGCATGATGGGAAAGCAATAGAGGAAGGCATTTCCACAAGAAATCAAGAACAGGGCAAGTTATCCTCTAGAGCTGGTGCATGCTGATTTGTGTGGAAAAATGCCTACACATGCTTTAGGCAGATCTTCCTCCTTCATGTTACTTGTCGATTACTATAGCAGGAAGATGTGGTTGTACTTCCTTCGCGATAAGGCTCAAGATTTTGGTAAGTTTAAAGAATGGTTTCAGCTTGTTGAAAGTGAAACAGGGAAGAAGATGAAGAAATTCAAGACAGATGGTAGTGGTGAGTTCACATCAATAGAGTTTGAAGATTTCTACAAGAGTAAAGGAATCAAGCATCAAATCATAGTGGCACAGAGCCCTCAATAGAACGGTGTTATAGAACGTCAAAATCAAACCATCATGGAGATGGAAAGGTGCATGTTAAAGGGAAAGGGTTTGCCTAACCAATTTTGGGTAGATGCTATCAACACTACTGTTTACATCTTGAATCGATGCTACACCAAGCACTTGATGGAAAGACTCCACAAGAAGCCTACACTGGTAAAAAGCCTTTTGTTTCCCATTTCAAAGTATTTGGAAGTGAATATTATGTACATATTTCAAATAGGGAGAGAAACAAGCTTCAACAAAAAAGCATCAAATGTATCTTCTTGGGGTACAACAAAGATAAGAAGGCTTATAAGCTTTATGAACCTAAGGCTAAGAAGATCATGACGAGTCACGATGTGGTGGTTAAGGAGGAGAATCCACATGGAGTGAAGGAGGAAAAGAGAGCTTCCACTTTATCATCAGGGGAAGGGGCAATCCACTATGAACCTGTCCCAAGAGCTCTCCCTTCTACACAAGAGAAGGAAGCATCATCTTTAGCTGATGAGTCTAAAAGTCACCAACCTCTCATCACTGAAGCGGAAAAGCCATTGCCATGTTGTGTGAGACAGCTCTATGATTCTGCAAATCCCATCCCAAAGTCACTAGAACATGTTGCAGATGATAGAGGAACATAGATGGGCAAGCTCCCATATTGTAAACACGAATTTGATGGCTGATCTCATTCAAGAACAAGCAAAGGAACCAACCAATGTGGAAGAGGCACTCCACCATTTCGAATTCGAGGGCTTCCATGCAAATAGAATACAACAATATCATGAGGAATGGAACTTGGGAGATAGTGGATCGACCCCCTAAGTGTAAAGTCATTGGCACCAAGTGGGTTTGGAAGCTAAAGTACAATGATGATGGTACGGTGGAAAAGAACAAAGGAAGACTTGTTGCACACGGCTACTCACAAGTTTAAGGTATTGAATTTTGTGAATCATTTGCCTCGACTACAAGGATGAGTAATATTCGCGTAGTACTAGGTCTGGCTGCACATAAGCAATGCCTTGTCTATCACATGGATGCCAAATCATCGTTCCTAAATGGAGACCTCAAGGAGGAGGTATATGTGTCTCAGTCACCATTGTTTGAGTCTCCCCGTTTAGAGAATAAGGTATGTAAGCCTGAAGAAGACATTATGTGGGTTGAAACAAGCCCCTAGAGAATGGTATTAGTAGATAGATAAGTATCTCTTGGATCTAGGTTTCAAAAGATGTGCTTCTGATGCTAACTTGTATGTTCTAAAGAGAGGAGGGAAGACAATTGTGCTTTTAATCTATGTAGATGACCTTGTGATTACAGGATATGATGATGCTCTTCTTCAACAAATGAAAGATGCCCTGAGTTCAGAATTTGAAATGCCAGACTTGGGCTAAATGCATTATTGCTTAGGCCTTGAAGTTTGGCAGGAACCAGGGAAGATTTTCATATCTCAACAAAAGTATGCAAGAAAAATATTGAAGGCATTCGACATGGAGGATTGCAAGGAAAATTCTACACCTATGGAGGTCAACACAAAATTATCTATTGAAGATACTTCACCTCCAATGGATATTGGAAGATATAGGAAATTACTTGGAAGTCTCATCTACTTGTGCAATAGTAGATGAGATATCTCTTATGATGTTGGAGTGGTAAGCAGGTTCTCTAATATGCCTTGCCAAACTCATGCGAAGGCAAGCATGCGAATACTCAGGTATGTGAAAGGAACCATTGAATATGGTATTATATATGAAGAAGGATCATTTTTGGTCGGATACTGTGACTTACATTGGGTAGGAGATATTGATACTAGAAAATCAGTTTTTGGATATTGGTTTTCTTTAGAATTAGGGATTTTCTCTTGGATTAGTAAGAAGCAACCGACTGTAGCATTATCTTCTATTGAAGTTGAGTACAAAGCTTCATGTGTTGCACATGTGAAGCAGTATGGTTGAGAAGGATCATATTGCATATAGGAATACAAGGATAGGAGGCAACAAAGTTGAAGTGTGACAACCAAAGTTGCATGGCCATCGCCAAGAATCTTGTTTTCCACGCATGTACCAAGCACATAGAAATTCAGTATCACTATGTGCATGACTTGATTGAGGACGGGATCATGAACGTAAGCTACTGTCCAACTGAAGAAAAGGGGGCAGATATTTTCACCAAGGCTCTTGGCAGAGAGCAAATTCTTTGACACTTTCCAAAGCTTGGGATTGGACCAAGGAGGTAGTTCACTACACGCAGGAAACTAAGGGGGGGTGTTAGATATGCTCAATATTCCACCCTCAAGTGGCCACAAATGATCCATGGTGCTCTAAGTTGTAAGGCCCTGTTAAATGTTATAATCTTTTTGATGTTAAGGTCTAATTCACGACTGGGTTCTTGGGATGGTCAGGGGTCTGTAAACAGAGGCCCTATTTGTATTTTCCCAAACTGCAGATTAAGATTCTATGACTTCACTGAACTGAGCACCAACATATTCTCTTCCAATACTACTCGAATACGTCGTTAACCCACTTTCACGTCAAAAAGTTTACCGTATAACTCTTTCACATAGCGCATTAATCAAATTATCTAACACTTCAATTAACTTCACTTAATGATTAAACTTAATCAACAAGATAGACTCAGTTACACAGAATTCTGCAACAGCGCTCGCTTTCGGCTCCTCGCCCAGACAACAGTCCGACGGATCTACCTTCTGCTTAACGCGACTCTTTCATTAACCTTATCAAAGGATACAATGTTGCGCTACACCTTTTCATGCGTGCGACTTTTCAGGTTATATTTTACAAGAAATATGAGTTCCTTTTTGGCAGCTTACACTGGCATGCATGGTGGACTCGAACCCAAAAATGAAAATTACAATTAAGGCTCATCAATGATGCCCTGGATATACAGAGTGCGAGCTAATTTAAAGGTTTGGGTAATCTTCTGCTTTAAAGAATCTAACATATCTTTCAAAATGGTAGGCTCGATAAGTTGTGCATCAGTTCGAATAGAACTGGCAGCAACGACTTGACTCATTAACAAATCCATCTGTGTCTGCAAAAATGATTCTTGAAGGTAGAACTCATTGGCGAGGGCAGCATCTCTTCTCAGCTTCATGTCAGCTATCTCTGCATCAATTCGAGATAGCCTGTTTGCCTGAAATCCCAACTGCTTTTCTCGTCTTTCCAGCTCCTGAGCTTGATACTGAATAGTTTTGTAATAAGCATCTCGCTCTTTCTTAATAGCTTCCATCTCTTTCTTCATCGCATTCAATTCAGCAAGTGCGGTGTCTCATTGAGCAATAATATTGTCTTGTTCTGCTAATCGTTCTTGGAGTTACTGGAGCTAAATCTGCAATGCATGATCTTGGCTTTGACCACAAGCGTTTCTTCTTGGAGCGGGGCAATATCTGCTCCGAGAAGGTCAACCTTACTCTACAACTCCTGTTGAATGGTCTGAGTTGCTATCTTCATCTAGAGGGGCAATGGCTTGGAGAATTGGATAAGAAGTTGGCCCATGGATGCCAATTCCGTGAACATTAATGTTGGGAGGAAGAGAAGGAGGAGGTTGTGATGATGAGGCAGAGATCAGATGAGGTGAGGAGGGTGGAGAGTAATCGGGAGAGGATAGAAGAGGGGCTAATGCCTCACGAAGGGCAGTTGAAGGTGCAACAGGAAGAACGGCAGCAGTATCAAGAATGGTAGGTGGAGGAGGAAGAGGGATAAGGGCCGTTGGCACCAAAACTATTCCGGTCTCACTCTGTGGTACTAACGAGGCGGCTTTGGTGGCTACCTCAGCATTTCCAGTCAATTGCTTTACTGCATCTGCTTGGACAGTGATTGCATCTGCTTGGGTAGTGACTGCATTTGCTTGGGCATCAGCGGTGTCATAGAGGGGTGTAAAGGGAGGTTGAGGTTCATCTAAAAGATTCACGCTAACCTAACCGTCTGACTGCACGCAGGGTGTTTCTAAGTATGCTTAGGGTCTTAGATTGAATTTTCAGTTTAGGAATGATAACAGCTATAGGTTTCTAATCTTTTTATGTCTAATTTAAGAACTAAGATTCTTAGAACTACGAGTCGTAAGGACGTGCGAATGATTAAAGCTATAGTTTTTTAATGTACTTAAGTGTAATCTAAAAACTAGATTCCTAGGACTGCGAACGTGCGTTTCTATATCTAGCTACAACTTCTAAATAAGAAGGCAAAACTAATTCCTCACTAGTTATATTATCTTTAACTATATCCACTACTTCGTTTTCAATTTGATTTGAATTAGGTTTTCTTATTAAATTGGGTGGAAATAGATCTTCTTTGTTATTTGGTTCTGGTAAGACTATAGATAGTAAAGGTAAAACTCTGGAAAGATTACGATCATACGCTAATGTATGTAAAGTTTCCTCAACTATTCTATCTTTAATGATTTCTAGTTCTATATTTTCGTTATTAATCGTGCTATCAATAGAAGATGGAAGATGTGTTCCTATAATAACGTTATCTAATTCTTTGCTATTAATATCAGATTTGCTTGTAGACACTATTTCAGATCTGCTTGTAGACCCTAAATCTTTAGACATATGAAATCAAAATGCAAAGAACTTAATTGATCTGTAGAAAAATAGTATGAAAAACTTCAGAAATAATTTTTAAGCCTATACAAATCTTATGATAAGTGCTAATACAATCTCTTTGTAAATAATCCTATACAACTTAATAGTTCTAAATGAACATAAAATGCTTCAATCTTCAAATGTCTCAATCTCATAAACTCCTAATCTCGTAAACTCGTATTCTCCTTTCCAATGATCTACAGAAAGGCATTAGAAAAAAAACATAAGTATGCTTTTAATAAATATAAACACTCATTTAATAATTTAGCATTTCATACATAACTTAAACCTTATACTAACACATGTAAACATAGACTTCTAACTTCCTAACTTTAATGTTTATGAAAACTTTATTTTGCACACATGTTCATGTTTCTAACACTGTCATATATTCATAATCACTTATGCAAACATTTACATACATTCATTAACATTCTCATGCACACATACATACCTGCATATGCATACATATTCACTTATGCATACATACACATTTATATGCACATGTACAAACTTTAATATAAACATGCACTCTTATATGCATATATGAAAACTCACTTCACATGCATATGATTAACATACCATGCATACACATGCATTAATCATATGCACATACACTAATACATACATCCTAACTTATATGTATATATCTCTAACATATATGCATATACTGATTTCTCTCATTCATGCACAAGTATTATTAACCACTCATGTATGTATTCATGTTCTCATGTTCATTTATATACATATGTAAAAAAAACACACATGCATACATGCACTTCATTTATCTTTTATGCATACATACTTATCTTAACACACATCATATATTTCCTAACTTGACCATATGCATATATGCACGTCATCATATATACATACATGTTCAATTAACTTATGCACACATGTATCTTTCATATACACATGCACTAATCTACACAACATATGTACATGCACACATGCATAAACACATATGCATACATAAACATGCACACACATGCATTCATACACACACTCTCACATGCATGCATACACATGCATTTATTAACATGCACATACATATACTTATGCATTCATCTCTCTCTCTCTCTGACTCTTCACCTCTGCGCATTCCTCTCTCCTACGCCTCTTTCTCTTTGTGCATTCCTACATAAAGGGAATGAAATTATGACTGCAATAGGAAAATGAGAAACTGAAGTATCTCAAAACATTTCTTTTTAGGAAAGATACATAATGATGAGCATCTAGGGAATATGAATCACCACTAAGCAATGATTCCTAAAATCAAGAACATAATGAGGCACATAATCCTTCGTATGAGTCTGGAAGTTTCAGCTCCTATAGCGTTGTTCATCGTCACAAAGTTTGTCAATGTATTTTGTGCATGATGCAAACTACCAGTTTCAATTAATGTAAAGATTGGATCACTCCCGATAGATAGATGGTTCTTCAGACCAGCACGAGCCAAAAAGGTATACACATGCAGGACTTACGCTATATGTTTTGCTCCAGGACATCTAAATAATAGTGAAGACAGCTCCTCTACTGAAGAAAGCGATCATATCATGTTCTCTACTCATGGCGCCCAATCGAGGGAGTTGAAGGTGAAATGAAACTTTGACAAGTTTCAGACCTTGGATAATTCATGCTCATCTTGGCTTGAAAATGTAAGCAGAAAATATGGGTGACCATTGCCCTCAAGCAAGAAGGATAACCATCCTGAGAAGGATAATCTTGAATCCATATATTCATGGTCAAAGATGAAGAGGCAGAAACAGCGCAGAATTCTTCGATCACTCAATTCCTCGAATCTTTCAGCTTTCTCTCTGATTATGAGCACGAACAGAGCAACAACCCCTCTTCTCTCTCTCGGACTGTCTGTGCAATGCGCAAACATCATCACTCTTCTCTTCCTAGCGGTCTCTCTCCCCGGTAATCAATAGCACTCTAGCACCGTTGACCAGCCACAAATCTCGCTCTTAGACAAATCGATAGTAGTTGGAGCCTCCACCTACCTCCTCTGTGTCACATAGTAAGCCCGCAGCACTCAACAGATCAATATCTGCACAAATCATCTATCTATTCATGCGTTCTCTAAACCTGCCGTGCATTCTCAGAAAATATACAGACGACAATTAATATCAATGCGTCTGTCTATATGCTTTCATTCAGAGTTTAGAGCAAGATGATAGAGATGGAATGCTCTCTGTCTCCTCCTCTCTCTTTCTCCTTCTCTGTCTTCTCTGCCTATGTCCGCCTGCAGCAACCGATGGAGGAAGGGGAAAAAGACTTTCTCTCTCTCTCTCTCTCTCTCTCTCTCTCTCTCTCTCTCTCTCTCTCTCTCTCTCTCTCTCTCTCTCTCTCTCTCTCTCTCTCTCTCTCTCTCTCTCTCTCTCTCTCTCTCTCTCTCTCTCTCTCTCTCTCTCTCTCTCTCTCTCTCTCTCTCTCTCTCTCTCTCTCTCTCTCTCTCTCTCTCTCTCTCTCTCTCTCTCTCTCTCTCTCTCCCTCCCTCCCTCCCTCCCTCCCTCCCTCCCTCCCTCCCTCCCTCCCTCCCTCCCTCCCTCCCTCCCTCCCTCCCTCCCTCCCTCCCTCCCTCCCTCCCTCCCTCCCTCCCTCCCTCCCTCCCTCCCTCCCTCCCTCCCTCCCTCCCTCCCTCCCTCCCTCCCTCCCTCCCTCCCTCCCTCCCTCCCTCCTCTCCTCTCTCTCTCTCTCTCTCTCTCTCTCTCTCTCTCTCTCTCTCTCTCTCTCTCTCTCTCTCTCTCTCTCTCTCTCTCTCTCTCTCTCTCTCTCTCTCTCTCTCTCTCTCTCTCTCTCTCTCTCTCTCTCTCTCTCTCTCTCTCTCTCTCTCTCTCTCTCTCTCTCTCTCTCTCTCTCTCTCTCTTCGGCGTACCTACAAGAGGACATTAGGTCCGATTAGAAAAAAAAACTCATATATATAGAAGCTAAAAAAACAAATACGTGGGCATGACTAGTTATTAGTTAGTGTTAGTTAACTAAATAGTTTAACTAGATAACTAACTAGTTTAACTAGTTTAGTTCTCATGCATACTAACATCAACTAACACACATGAAGAGTTAAACTAAAACTAACTTAGACTCCAAATTCCCTACATTAAAAAAATCCCTCCCTTTTTATTTTATTAGATTTGATATTTAACAAATAATCTAGATAAAAATATTATACAAACTAATATTTACTATATTAATTCCTTTGTTTTATCAATTAAATTTTCTATTACCTATTGTACAATATAAGAAAAATATAATAACAAGATACATAAAGTATCATATGACCTATCATATAATGATATTAATACTAAATAAATCCATCAATTATTAATAAAATCATTTCTTATAATTAACATATGTTAGGTTTATGTTTTAAAATTATTGAAACTTATAATTATAAGGTTTTACTTATAATATGATTTAAATTAAATAAATATCATAATTAACATAGTTTAAGCTTATAGGAAATACTAGTTCATTCTATTAAGGTAAATCATTTTTTACAATAACCATATAAGGTAACATACTAACCATATAGTTACCTACAATCACATGAAGTACTAAAATTACAATATGTTCTAACCACACCAAAAATCAATTAACAATCCAAGATACATTAAACTATGTATAAACTCTTAGGTCAATACATACACATAAACACAAATGCATACTCGTACTGAGTTATCTACAAAACACTCATCTTTATAGATCATAAGTAAAGTCATTCATGAAGTTAAGAAGATTAAGACTATAGAAAGTACAGATAAGGATAAATACAAAGATAACTTCAAGGGTTCAACAAAATATCTTTGCCATTATTCTGAGTTCAGAATATATGTCCTTCTTTTGCTTGCAGGTACTTCAAAGAAAAGTTAGTCAAATAAAAACAATGTGAGAGAGATTTCAACTAATTGACTTTAAATCAGAATATTTTAATTTTTCCAAATATAAAACCAGGTAAGGAAATCCTTCCGACATCTGCTCCCAGCAAACCTACACGTCGTCCTCGATGGGCCAACCTGGAGTTCAATAGGAAAGGAATATCAAATTCTTTTGGAAAAATTTTCTTAGATTATTTCTAAACTTATATGAAATGTGCTCTTAAAGGTAACTACAACTTCTGATAGTTAAGAAAACGTTTAAAATTATGCAAACTTGAATCAGAACTTTTTTCATTCAATGCATGAATTTGAAAACAAGTTTTAGAAATTCCTATAGAAGTCAATCAGACAGTTGTGGTACTTGCTCTTCTATTAACCCGTTCAAAAGTTATAAATGTTTTATATAAATGTCTATCCCTCATTCCCTAGCCACTTGCCATAAGATGCATCTAACTAATTCCTCTATAGCATAAATCCACCTCATATTTCCCGTAAAGTATTTCAGAAGTGGTTTCGAGACCACAACTAAATCATGATAACTTTTTTCTCTTCGTGTCTTTCTTTCTCTTTTTCTTTTTTAATTTCTCTTTTTCTCTTTTTTTTTAATTTCTCATAATGAAGAAACCATTAATGTACTGCTTTATGCATCTTTTTTCTTTCTTTCTTCGCAACTTTTTTGTTAGAGGGGAAAGGCTTAACCCCTATTCAGAGCAGAGGTTCTAGAGGAATGCTATAGTGGGAACTAGGATCTTATTAACTAAATGGTTTGGAAGTTAAGGTAGCCTTCCTATATAAAATAAGTTTACTTCTACTAGGAGTCGCAAGTCAAGTGTTCCCTCTCCTATCCTTATGAAAGCCATAGGCTCTAATTCTTATCTTCTCTTCATACGCATTCCTACTTCAGTTTTAAATTCATTGTTTCATAATTTTAATAATATTCCTTTCTTATCAGAAGGATGTACACATCTACACATGAAATGCATCAATAAAAAATCATATTAGCAACGAAAAAATAAGTAAAGTTTATAACTCTTTCACCTGATCATTTTTATTCATCTTCATCGTCGTCCTCCAGGAAGTCTTCATCCAATTCGAATTTACTACTTTCTTTTTTTCTAAGCAGCTTGATTCTTTTCCCTGCAATCAAATTCCTTAACATAGAACCATCAAATTCATGTAATTTATATGTACTTGTTTCATAAACTGAAACAAAAACATAAGGTCCAAACCAACGTTTAGTTAGTTTCCGACGTGCATCGTATTGAGTATCGAATGTACTATCATGCACAAGCACCCAGTCACCACTCTCTATTGGTTGTGGTCTTAGTCTATGTTTCTTATCAAAATATATCTTATTTTTCAATCTAGATGTTTTTAATTTTTTTATTGCTTCTTTAATATTTTCATTACCTTGTTTTAGCTGCTTAATCCTAAGTGTTAATAAGTCCTCTCTTGAAATATTATCTTTCCAACCTAAATTCATCCAATTAACTATCTGAGTATGGACGGGAAATAATGGTTTCTGACAGTACATGAGCTCAGCCGGCATAAAACCAGTTGTTCTCGTCATTCTATCAGCCCAAAGAGCAAATGGGAGATATCTTGGCCATTGACCAATATCTCCATGGCAAGCTTTAGAAATAGCCTTCACTATGGAAGGATGACCTCGTTCTATTTTACCATTCTCTTCTGGGTTATAGGCAGTCGTAAGAGACAATCGAATCCCATGTTCTGCAAAGGATTCTCTCGCCTCTCTAGCATCTAACTCACCTCGATAGGCTACTACTTTTTCTATGTATCCAAATCTAGATAAAACTTCTTCTAGAAGGAATACGCATACATTATAAGTAGTATTGGAACAAAGCGCTCTACCCTCGACGTGATTTGTCAAATCCTCTCGTGCAAGAACAATGTATCTCATGCCACTATTGCTTTTAGGCATGGTCACAAGGTCAACTACCCACTTGTAATGAATACAAGGTGGATAAGTCGGGTGAAGGGGCTCTCTATGCTTGACAGAGGAATGTAACTGGCACGTACTACAAGTGCTAACAAATTCTTTAACAGTTACATACATTCTTGGCCACCAATAGCTTTCCCTAATCTTTTCATATGTAGCAACAAAACCTTTATGACCAGCCCAAAGGCTTTCATGCATCTCTTGCATAACTTGCACTTGAAAAACCTTCAAACCTAGTACTCTTTGAGGGTTTTGAACCTTTCCTCTGGAGTGTCTTCAAAGATATCCATCTTTCAAGAAGAAGTTGAAAAACTTCTTCCTGATGTTCCGGAATTGATTTGAAGACAAGCTTGGGTGAGGCTGAAACAAACTCAGATAGTTTCCTATATCGCGCCACTCTCCTTCGTAATCGATTTCTCTAAATTTCTCATACGCATAGGTAGATGTTTCATAATTTATTAAATTAATATGATTATCTAGTGCTTCACTATTATTATCGAATTTTGCTCTTGAAAGCATATCAGCAACGGTGTTATGTTTACCAGCTATATGAACAAAAGCAGGATTAATGAATTTAATATAAGCTATCCATCGTAACATAGCTATGTTCGGAGACAAACAATTAGTTATTAAACCTATTAATGGAAGACAATCGGTCTCTACTATTACATTAGCTCCTGTAAAGTATTCCTTATCTGTTTTTAAAGCTGTAACTAATCCCCATAACTCTCTCTTAATTTTTGGGTAATTCTTTTGAGTATCCTGAAGAATTTTTGCTCCAAAGCAAACTGCGTACCTTTGCTCCTTGTCATCATCCTGCCCAATGACCCAGCCTATACGAATAGGACTAGTGTCAACGGTTAGGATTACAGGCTTATTACCTGTATAGTCAATGCGTTTCAAAACAAGAGCATTGATAAGCAATTGCTTTAGACGCCTCATTGTTCTAGAATGCTCATCAGTCCAAAAGAATTTCTTTCTTTTCCTCAATAAATCGTAAAGCAGATTCGCTACGTGAGCAAAGTGAGGGATCTGGATGAAATAGAAAAGACATGCACCTAGGACTCTCCTTACTTCACTAACATTGCGACATTTCTCAGAAATTATACTAATGGCATCAACTTTTGTTGGATAGGGTCTACGACCGTAATGGCCACATAAATGTCCAACTATCAGCACTTCATTAACACCAAAAGTTGATTTCTCTAGGGAGAAAGTTAGTCCAACCTCTTCAAATCTTTCAAATATCTTTTCACAATCCGAAATATGGTTGGAAACAAACTTTCTGCAACCTGAAGAATCTAAACTTTCATCTCTTTCCTTTTCCACACACCCTTTTATTGGAATATCATCAATAAAAGGCATCGTCACTTTTGGTATAAAGTCATGTAGGACCAGATTCATAGCATTCATCATGTGTGCCACAGATTTCTTGGCTCCTTGAGGTAAAGTACACATGCGTACTAAGCCCAAAGGATTCTTCATCGTGGTCACACCTCGACTCTCAATTGCTAATTGAAACTGATCATACCTTGAATACAAGTCTCCCATTGAATAGATGGAGTGACCGGCAAATGCCTCGGCAAACTCATCTACAATGGGACCCGTTCCTACATTCCTAATAGTGACTTTATTCACAGGCTACAAATCTTGAATAAAGCGTAGCTTCCCGCTCTTTTTCGGTACCGTGAACCACCTATTCGAATATGGTGCTGAGGATGGTTCCAAGATTCTCATGGAAATCTTCTCCTTTAACAGTCTCATTAGTTCAGGTAAATGAGCCGTTGGGACTGGAATCGGACGAAGTACTGTGAAAATAATCATCGGAGCTACTAAACTTGGGTCTCCACATCCTATCTCATGTGGGAATAAAGAAAAAGCTTTACCATGACAAACAATCATCTTAGTAAACTGCTCTTTTCCAATTTGAGAAAGAAATTCATCACCGAATTTAATAAAATTTTTACTCTCATCAGTAAATATATGACCTATCTTAGATCGATCTCTAAGTATAGGGTCATCTGATACTTGCCGAAATATACCATGACTATCTTTGGGTAAGGGTTGAGCTACAGGCTTTATTTTCTTTTATACAGTTTTGTATTTGGTTTCTATGCTAACTTCATGTTCTAGGATAAATTCACTAATAATCTCATACTCTTGAATAAGGTTAAGAATTATTAGATTTGATTCTAAATTTTCATGAAAAACATTTTCTAACTCTTCTAATAAAGTAGAACTTTTCTAGAGTTCAATTATACACTCAATTTTCTCGTCATTTTCCTGATTTTCTAAAATATTTTTCAGTTTGTTTTCTAAATGATTTTGTAAGGTTTCCTTTAGTAATATTATGTAAGTTAGTTGTAGGAGTAAAAATTAAGTAATTTTCAAATTTATGTTCATTGATAGACGATACATCAAAACAATGACTCACTGAAAATACAACGTAAGCCCTAGGCACACTATCGTCACGTTTCACGTCGGGTTCACCAAGGTTGTCGTAGAGGGGTGCGAAGGGAGGCTGACGTTCATCTAAAAGATTCCACTAACCTAACCGTGTGACTGCACGCAGGGTGCTTCTAAGTATGCTTAGGGTATTAGATTGAATTTTCAGTTTAGGAATGATAAGAGCTATAGGTTTCTAATCTTTTTATGTCTAATTTAAGAACTAAGATTCTTAGAACTACGAGCCGTAAGGACGTGTGAATGATTAAAGCAATAGCTTTTTAATGTACTTAAGTCTAATCTAAAAACTAGATTCCTAGAATTGCGAACGTGTGTTTCTATATCTAGCTATAGCTTCTAAATAAAAAGGCAATACTAATTCCTCACTAGTTATATTATCTTTAACTATATCCACTACTTCATTTTCAATTTGATTTGAATTAGGTTTTCTTATTAAATTGGGTGGAAATAGATCTTCTTTGTTATTTGTTTCTCGTAAGACTATAGATAATAAAGGTAAAACTCTGGAAAGATTACGATCGTACTCTAATGTATGTAAAGTTTCCTCAACTATTCTATCATTAATGATTTCTATTTCTATATTTTCGTTATTAATGGTGCTATCAATAGAAGATGGAAGAAGTGTTCCTATAATAAAGCTATCTAATTCTTTGCTATTAATATCAGAACTGCTTGTAGACACTATTTCAGATCTGTAAACTCGTAAACTCGTATTCTCCTTTGCAATGATCTGCAGAAAGACATTAGAAAAAAACATAAGTATGCTTTTAATAAATATAAACACTCATTTAATAATTTAGCATTTAATACATAACTTAAACCTTATACTAACACATGTAAACATAGACTTCTAACTTCCTAACTTTAATGTTTATGAAAACTTTATTTTGCACACCTGTTCATTTTTCTAACACTATCATATATTCATAATCACTTATGCAAACATTTACATACATTCATTGACATTCTCATGCACACATACATACCTACATATGCATACATATTCACTTATTCATACATACACATTTATATGCACATGTACAAACTTTAATATAAAAATGCACTCTTATATGCATATATGCAAACTCACTTCACATGCATATGATTAACATACCATGCTTACACATGCATTAATCATATGCACATACACTAATACATACATCCTAACTTATATGTATATATCTCTAACATATATGCATATACTAATTTCTCTCATTCATGCACAAGTATTATTAACCGCTCATGTATATATTCATGTTCTGATGTTCATTTATATACATATGTAAAAAAAACACACATGCATACATGCACTTCATTTATCTTTTATGCATACATACTTATCTTAACACACATCATATATTTCCTAACTTGCATATGCATATATGCACGTCATCATATATACATACATGTTCGATTAACCTATGCACACATGTATCTTTCATATACACATGCACTAATCTATACAACATAGGTACATGCACACATGCATAAACACATATGCATACATAAACATGCACACACATGCATTCATACACACACGCTCACATGCATGCATACACATGCATTTATTAACATGCACATACATATACTTATGCATTCATCTCTCTCTCTCTCTCTCTCTCTCTCTCTCTCTCTCTCTCTCTCTCTCTCTCTCTCTCTCTCTCTCTCTCTCTCTCTCTCTCTCTCTCTCTCTCTCTCTCTCTCTCTCTCTCTCTCTCTCTCTCTCTCTCTCTCTCTCTCTCTCTCTCTCTCTCTCTCTCTCTCTCTCTCTCTCTCTCTCTCTCTCTCTCTCTCTCTCTCTCTCTCTCCCTCTCTCTCTCTCTCTCTCTCTCTCTCTCTCTCTCTCTCTCTCTCTCTCTCTCTCTCTCTCTCTCTCTCTCTCTCTCTCTCTCTCTCTCTCTCTCTCTCTCTCTCTCTCTCTCTCTCTCTCTCTCCGACTCTTCACCTCTGTGCATTCCTCTCTCCTATGCCTCTTTCTCTCTGCGCATTCCTACATAAAGGGAATGAAAGCATGACTGCAATAGGCAAATGAGAAACTGAAGTATCTCATAACATTCTTTTCAGGAAAGATACATAATGATGAGCATTTAGGGAATATGAATCACCACTAAGCAATGATTCCTAAAATCAGGAACATAATGAGGCACGTAATCCTTCGTATGAGTCTGGAAGACTCAGCTCCTATAGCATTGTTCATCGTCACATAGTCTATCGAATGTATTTTGCGCATGATGCAAACTACCAGTTTCAATTAATGTAAAGATTGGATCACTCCTGATAGATAGATGGTTCTTCAGACCAGCACGAATCAAAAAGGTATACACATGCAGGACTTACGCTATATGTTTTGCTCCAGGACATCTAAATAAAACTGAAGAAGGCTCCTCTACTGAAGAAAGCGATCATATCATGTTCTCTACTCATGGCGCCCAATCCAGGGAGTTGAAGGTGAAATGAAACTTTGACAAGTTTCAGAACTTGGATAATTCATGCTCATCTTGGCGTGAAAATGTAAGCAGACCATATGGGCGACCCTTGCCCTCAAGCGAGAAGGATAACCATCGTGAGAAGGATAAGCCTGAATCCATAGATTCATGGTCGAAGATGAAGAGGCACAA
This sequence comes from Ceratopteris richardii, assembly GCA_020310875.1. Lineage (NCBI taxonomy): Eukaryota > Viridiplantae > Streptophyta > Polypodiopsida > Polypodiales > Pteridaceae > Ceratopteris > Ceratopteris richardii. Next base: position 70,470,983 of record CM035418.1, on the reverse strand, counting down.
ACAGCACAGGATTCTTCGAATCTTTCAGCTTTCTCTCTTATTATGAGCACGAACAGAGCAACAACCCCTCTTCTCTCTCTCGGACTGTCTCTGCAATGCACAAACATCATCACTCTTCTCTTCCTAGCGATCTCTCTCCTCGGTAATCAACAGCACTCTCGCACCGTTGCCCAACCACAACTTTTGCTCTTAGGCAAATCCGTAGTAGCTGGAGCCTCCGCCTACCTCCTCTGTGTCACGTCGTAAGCCAGCAGCACTCGACAGATCAACGACTACACAAATCATCTATATATTCATGCGTTCTCTAAACCTGCCATGCATTCTCAGAAAATATACAGTCAATAATTCATATCAATGTGTCTATCTATATGCTTTCATTTAGAGTTTAGAGCAAGATCAGAGAGATGGAATGCTCTCTGTCTCCTCCTCTCTCTTTCTCCTTCTCCGTCTTCTCTGCCTGCGTCCGCCTGCAGCAATCGATGGAGGAAGGGGAAAAGAACTCTCTCCCTCTCTCTCTCTCTCTCTCTCTCTCTCTCTCTCTCTCTCTCTCTCTCTCTCTCTCTCTCTCTCTCTCTCTCTCTCTCTCTCTCTCTCTCTCTCTCTCTCTCTCTCTCTCTGTCTCTATCTCTCTCTCTCTCTCTCTCTCTCTCTCTCTCTCTCTCTCTCTCTCTCTCTCTCTCTCTCTCTCTCTCTCTCTCTCTCTCTCTCTCTCTCTCTCTCTCTCTCTCTCTCTCTCTCTCTCTCTCTCTCTCTCTCTCTCTCTCTCTCTCTCTCTCTCTCTCTCTCTCTCTCTCTCTCTCTCTCTCTCTCTCTCTCTTCGGCATACGTGCAAGAGGACATTAGGTCCGATTAGAAAAAAAAACTCATATATATAGAAGCTAAAAAAACAAATACGTGCGCATGACTAGTTATTAGTTAGTGTTAGTTAACTAAATAGTTTAACTAGATAACTAACTAGTTTAACTAGTTTAATTCTCATGCATACTAACATCAACTAACACACATGAAGAGTTAAACTAAAGCTAACTTAGACTCCAAATTGCCTATGTAAAAAAAATCCCTCCCTTTTTATTTTATTAGATTTGATATTTAACAAATAATCTAGATACAAATATTATACAAACTAATATTTACTATATTAATTCGTTTAGTTTATCAATTAAATTTTCTATTACCTATTATATAATATAACAAAAGTATAATAACAACATACATAAAGTATCATATGACCTATCATATAATGATATTAATATTAAATTAATTCATCAATTATTAATAAAATCATTTCTTATAATTAACATATGTTAGGTTTATGTTTTTAAATTATTGAAACTTATAATTATAAGGTTTTATTTATAATATGATTTAAATTAAATAAGTATCATAATTAACATAGTTTAAGATTATAGGAAATACTAGTTCATTCTATTAAGGTAAATCATTTTTTACAATAACCATATAAGGTAACATACTAACCATATAGTTACCTACAATCACATGAAGTACTAAAATTGCAATATGTTCTAACCACACCAAAAATGAAGTAACAATCCAAGATACATTAAAATATGTATAAACTTTAAGGTCAATACATACACATAAACACAAATGCATACTCGCACTGATTTATCTACAAAATACTCATCTTTATAGATCATAAGTAAATTCATTCATGAAGTTAAGAAGATAAAGACTATAGAAAGTACAGATAAGGATAAATACAAAGATAACTTCAAGGGTTCAACAAAATATCTTTTCCATTATTCTGAGTTCAAAATATATGTCCTTCTTTTGCCTGCGGGTACTTCAAAGAAAAGTTAGTCAAATAAAAACAATGTGAGAGAGATTTCAACTAATTGACTTTAAATCAGAATATTTTAATTTTTCCAAATATAAAACCAGGTAAGGAAATCCTTCCGACAGCGGTTGGTGACGAAGGAGATTGACAGTCCGTACCCCCAGTAGCTTCCACTATCTCCTTCACCACCTCAGCATCCGGTTGATGAGATTCCTCCCGCGATGAGACTTCAGCTACATCTTCCATGATAGCATCTTGATCCGGCTGCTTGAGAGAAGAAGACGGGACTGACTCTGCCTCTAAGGAGGTGGCAGTATCATGGAATACTTCAACTTCTTGACCCTCATTGGAACCCTGCACCTGGCTTTGTGATGGACTAATGCGTCAGCGTTTGCATTGAAAAAAATGAAGCAGGTCTTCATCATCGTCGTCTTCGAGCATCCGTGTAGATTCTTCATGTAACATAATAGTATTGGGTGGGGGGGTTGCACAGCTTGGAGCACCGGAAGGAGAAGGGTAAGGAGATGGGGTAATCGAGTGCGAGGAATGTCATGCTTGCCTAACTGTTTTGTAACTGCTAAGCATTCATGGTGAATGCGCCCGAAGAAAAAGCATGTGAAATTGACGGGTTCTCGGGAGGCAGTATCGATCATTGAGTAAAAAGTCCTGGAAATACCATATGTGCGTTTTTGCAGGTTTAACATTGTGACAAGGAATTGCAGAGCGGTACGCTCTGGTTCAGGTCGGTAGAGAATGGCAAACTCATTAGATGAGTGCCGCGGAAACACTCATCTTTATAGATCAAAAGTAAAGTCATTCATGAAGTTAAGAAGATTAAGACTATAGAAAGTACAGATAAGGATAAATACAAAGATAACTTCAAGGGTTCAACAAAATATCTTTGCCATTATTCTGAGTTCAGAATATATGTCCTTCTTTTGCTTGCAGGTACTTCAAAGAAAAGTTAGTCAAATAAAAACAATGTGAGAGAGATTTCAACTAATTGACTTTAAATCAGAATATTTTAATTTTTCCAAATATAAAACCAGGTAAGGAAATCCTTTCGACATCTGCTCCCAGCAAACCTACACGTCGTCCTCGATGGGCCAACCTGCAGTTCCATAGGAAAGGAATATCAAATTCTTTTGGAAAATTTTTCTTAGATTATTTTTAAACTTATATGAAATATGCTCTTAAAGGTAAGTACAACTTCTGATAGTTAAGAAAACGTTTAAAATTATGCAAACTTGAATCAGAACTTTTTTCATTCAATGCATGAATTTGAAAACAAGTTTTAGAAATTCCTCTAGAAGTCAATCAGACAGTTGTGGTACTTGCTCTTCTATTAACCCGTTCAAAAGTTATAAATGTTTTATATAAATGTTCTATCCCTCATTCCCTAGCCACTTGCCATAAGATGCATCTAACTAATTCCTCTATAGCATAAATCCACCTCATATTGCCCGTAAAGTATTTCAGAAGTGGTTTCGAGACCACAACTAAATCATGATAACTTTTTTCTCTTCTTTTCTTTCTTTCTCTTTTTCTTTTTTAATTTTTCTTTTTCTCATTTGTTTTTTATTTCTCATAATGAAGCAACCATTAATGTACTGCTTTATGCATCTTTTTTTTTTCTTTCTTCGCAACTTTTTTGTTAGAGGGGAAAGGCTTAACCCCTATTCAGAGCAGAGGTTCTAGAGGAATGCTATAGTGGGAACTAGGATCTCATTCACTAAATGGTTTGGAAGTTAAGGTAGCCTTCCTATATAAAATAAGTTTACTTCTACTAGGAGTCGCAAGTCAAGTGTTCCCTCTCCTATCCTTATGAAAGCCATAGGCTCTAATTCTTATCTTCTCTTCATACACATTCCTACTTCAGTTTTAAATTCATTGTTTCATAATTTTAATAATCTTCCTTTCCTATCAGAAGGATGTACACATCTACACATGAAATGCATCAATAAAAAATCATATTAGCAACGAAAAAATAAGTAAAGTTTATAACTCTTTCACTTGATGATTTTTATTCATCTTCATCGTCGTCCTCCAGGAAGTCTTCATCCAATTCGAATTTACTGCTTTCTTTTTTTCTAAACAGCTTGATTCTTTTCCCTGCAATCAAATTCCTTAACATAGAACCATCAAATTCATGTAATTTATATGTACTTGTTTCATAAACTGAAACAACAACATAAGATCCGAACCAACGTTCAGTTAGTTTCCGATGTGCATCGTTTTGAGTATCGAATGTACTATCATACACAAGCACCCAGTCACCACTCTCTATTGGTTGTGGTCTTAGTCTATGTTTCTTATCAAAATATATCTTATTTTTCAATCTAGATGTTTTTTATTTTTTTATTGCTTCTCTTATATTTTCATTACCTTGTTTTAGCTCCTTAATCCTAAGTGTTAATAAGTCCTCTCTTGAAATATTATCTTTCCAACCTAAATTCATCCAATTAACTATCTGAGTATGGACGGGATGACCTCGTTCTATTTTACCATTCTCTTCTGGGTTATAGGCAGTCGTAAGAGACAATCGAATCCCATGTTGTGCAAAGGATTCTCTCGCCTCTCTAGAATCTAACTCACCTCGATAGGCTACTACTTTTTCTATGTATCCAAATCTGGATAAAACTTCTTCTAGAAGGAATACGCATACATTATAAGTAGTATTGGAACAAAGCGCTCTACCCTCGACGTGATTTGTCAAATCCTCTCGTGCAAGAATAATGTATCTCATGCCACTATTGCTTTTAGGCATGGTCACAAGGTCAACTACCCACTTGTAATGAATACAAGGTGGATAAGTCGGGTGAAGGGGCTCTCTATGCTTGACAGAGGAATATAACTGGCACGTACTACAAGTGCTAACAAATTCTTTAACAGTTACATTCTTGGCCACCAATAGCTTTCCCTAATCTTTTCATATGTAGCAACAAAACCTTTATGACCAGCCCAAAGGCTTTCATGCATCTCTTGCATAACTTGCACTTGAAAAACCTTCAAACCTAGTACTCTTTGAGGGTTTTGAACCTTTCCTCTGGCGTGTCTTCAAAGATATCCATCTTTCAAGAAGAAGTTGAAAAACTTCTTCCTGATGTTCCAGAATCGATTTGAAGACAAGCTTGGGTGATGCTGAAACAAACTCAGATAGTTTCCTATATCGCGCCACTCTCCTTCATAATCGATTTCTCTAAATTTCTCATACGCATAGGTAGATGTTTCATAATTTATTAAATTAATATGATTATTTAATGCTTCACTATTATTATCGAATTTTGCTCTTGAAAGCATATCAGCAACGGTGTTATGTTTACCAACTATATGAACAAAAGCAGGATTAATGAATTTAATATAAGCTATCCATCGTAACATAGCTATGTCCGAAGGCAAACAATTAGTTATTAAACCTATTGATGGAAGACAATCGGTCTCTACTATTACATTAGCTCCTATAAAGTATTCCTTATCTGTTTTTAAAGTTGTAACTAATCCCCATAACTCTCTCTTAATTTGTGGGTAATTCTTTTGAGTATCTTGAAGAATCTTTGCTCCAAAGCAAACTGCCTACCTTTGCTCCTTGTCATCATCCTGCCCAATGACCCAGCCTATACGAATAGGACTAGTGTCAACGGTTAGGATTACAGGCTTATTACCTGTATACTCAATGCGTTTCAAAACAGGAGCATTGATAAGCAATTGCTTTAGACGCCTCATTGTTCTAGAATGCTCATCAGTCCAAAAGAATTTCTTTCTTTTCCTCAATAAATCGTAAAGCGGATTCGCTACGTGAGCAAAGTGAGGGATCTGGATGACATAGAAAACACATGCACCTAGGAATCTCCTTACTTCACTAACATTGCGACATTTCTCAGAAATTCTACTAATGGCATCAACTTTTTCTGGATAGGGTCTACGACCGTAATGGCCACATAAATGTCCAACTATCAGCACTTCATTAACACCAAAAGTGGATTTCTCTAGGGAAAAAGTTAGTCCAACCTCTTCAAATCTTTCAAATAACTTTTCACAATCCGAAATATGGTTGGAAACAAACTTTTTGCAACCTGAAGAATCTAAACTTTCATCTCTTTCCTTTTCCACACACCCTTTTATTGGAATATCATCAATAAAAGGCATCGTCACTTTTGGTATAAAGTCATGTAGGACCAGGTTCATAGCATTCATCATGTGTGCCACAGATTTCTTGGCTCCTTGAGGTAAAGTACACATGCGTACTAAGCCCAAAGGATTCTTCATCGTGGTCACATCTCGACTCTCAATTGCTAATTGAATCTGATCATACCCTGAATACAGGTCTCCCATTGAATAGATGGAGTGACCGGCAAATGCCTCGGCAAACTCATCTACAATGGGACCCGTTCCTACATTCCTAATAGTGACTTTATTCACAGGCTACAAATCTTGAATAAAGTGTAGCTTCCCGCTCTTTTTCGGTACCCTGAACCACCTATTGGAATATGGTGCTGAGGATGATTCCAAGATTCTCATGGAAATCTTCTCCTTTAACAGTCTCATTAGTTCAGGTAAATGAGTCGTTGGGACTGGAATCGGACGAAGTACTGTGGAAATAATCATCGGAGCTACTAACCTTGGGTCTGCACATCCTATCTCATGTGGGAATAAAGAAAAAGCTTTACCATGACGAACAATCATCTTAGTAAACTGCTCTTTTCCAATTTGAGAAAGAAAGTCATCACCAAAATTAATAAACTTTTTACTCTCATCAGTAAATATATGACCTATCTTAGATCGATCTCTAAGTATAGGGTCATCTGATACTTGCCGAAATATACCATGACTATCTTTGGGTAAGGGTTGAGCTACAGGCTTTATTTTCTTTTCTACAGTTTTGTATTTGGTTTCTATGCTAACTTCATGTTCTAGGATGAATTCACTAATAATCTCATACTCTTGAATAGAGTTAAGGATTATTAGATTTGATTCTAAATTTTCATGAAAAACATTTTCTAACTCTTCTAATAAAGTAGAACTTTTCGAGAGTTCAATTATACACTCAATTTTCTCTTTCCTGATTTTCTAAAATATTTTTTAGTTTGTTTTCTAAATGATTTTGTAAGGTTTTCTTTAGTAATATTATGTAAGTTAGTTGTAGGAGTAAGAATTAAGTAATTTTCAAATTTATGTTCATTGATAGGCGAGACATCAAAAAAATGACTCACTAAAATACAACGTAAGCCCTAGGCAAACTATCGTCACGTTTCACATCGGGTTCACCAAGGTTGTGGTAGAGGGGTGCGAAGGGAGGCTGACGTTCATCTAAAAGATTCCACTAACCTAACCGTGTGACTGCACGCAAGGTGCTTCTAAGTATGCTTAGGGTATTAGATTGAATTTTCAGTTTAGGAATGATAACAGCTATAGGTTTCTAATCTTTTTATGTCTAATTTAAGAACTAATATTCTTAGAACTACGAGCCGTAAGGACGTGTGAATGATTAAAGCAATAGTTTTTTAATGTACTTAAGTCTAATCTAAAAACTAGATTCCTAGAATCGCGAACGTGCGTTTCTATATCTAGCTATAGCTTCTAAATAAAAAGGCAATACTAATTCCTCACTAGTTATATTATCTTTAACTATATCCACTACTTCATTTTCAATTTGATTTGAATTAGGTTTTCTTATTAAATTGGGTGGAAATAGATCTTCTTTGTTATTTGGTTCTGGTAAGACTATAGATAATAAAGGTAAAACTCTGGAAAGATTACGATCCTACTCTAATGTATGTAAAGTTTCCTCAACTATTCTATCATTAATGATTTCTATTTCTATATTTTCGTTATTAATTGTGCTATCAATAGAAGATGGAAGAAGTGTTCCTATAATAAAGTTATCTAATTCTTTGCTATTAATATCAGAACTGCTTGTAGACACTATTTCAAATCTATAAACTCGTAAACTCAGATTTGCAGAAAGACATTAGAAAAAAACATAAGTATGCTTTTTTTAAATATAAACAGTCATTTAATAATTTAGCATTTAATACATAACTTAAACCTTATACTAACACATGTAAACATAGACTTCTAACTTCCTAACTTTAATGTTTATGAAAACTTTATTTTGCACACCTGTTCATTTTTCTAACATTATCATATATTCATAATCACTTATGCAAACATTTACATACATTCATTGACATTCTCATGCACACATACATACCTACATATGCATACATATTCACTTATGCATACATACACATTTATATGCACATGTACAAACTTTAATATAAAAAAGCACTCTTATATGCATATATGCAAACTCACTTCACATGCATATGATTAACATACCATGCATACACATGCATTAATCATATGCACATACACTAATACATACATCCTAACTTATATGTATATATCTCTAACATATATGCATATACTAATTTCTCTCATTCATGCACAAGTATTATTAACCACTCATGTATATATTCATGTTCTAACGTTCATTTATATACATATGTAAAAAAAACACACATGCATACATGCACTTCATTTATCTTTTATGCATACATACTTATCTTAACACGCATCATAGATTTCCTAACTTGCATATGCATATATGCACGTCATCATATATACATACATGTTCGACTAACCTATGCACACATGTATCTTTCATATACACATGCACTAATCTATACAACATATGTACATGCACACATGCATAAACGCATATGCATACATAAACATGCATACACATGCATTCATACACACACGCTCACATGCATGCATACACATGCATTTATTAACATGCACATACATATACTTATGCATTCATCTCTCTCTCTCTCTCTCTCTCTCTCTCTCTCTCTCTCTCTCTCTCTCTCTCTCTCTCTCTCTCTCTCTCTCTCTCTCTCTCTCTCTCTCTCCGACTCTTCACCTCTGTGCATTCCTCTCTCCTATGCCTCTTTCTCTCTGCGCATTCCTACATAAAGGGAATGAAAGCATGACTGTAATAGGCAAATGAGAAACTGAAGTATCTCATAACATTCTTTTCAGGAAAGATACATAATGATGAGCATTTAGGGAATATGAATCACCACTAAGCAATGATTCCTAAAATCAGGAACATAATGAGGCACGTAATCCTTCATATGAGTCTAGAAGACTCAGCTCCTATAGCGTTGTTCATCGTCACATAGTCTATCGAATGTATTTTGCGCATGATGCAAACTACTAGTTTCAATTAATGTAAAGATTGGATCACTCCTGATAGATAGATGGTTCTTCAGACCAGCACGAGCCAAAAAGGTATACACCTGCAGGACTTACGCTATATGTTTTGCTCTAGGACATCTAAATAATACTGAAGAAGGCTCCTCTACTGAAGAAAGCGATCATATCATGTTCTCTACTCATGGCACCCAATCCAGGGAGTTGAAGGTGAAATGAAACTTTGACAAGTTTCAGAACTTGGATAATTCATGCTCATCTTGGCGTGAAAATGTAAGCAGAACATATGGGCGACCCTTGCCCTCAAGCGAGAAGGATAACCATCGTGAGAAGGATAAGCCTGAATCCATAGATTCATGGTCGAAGATGAAGAGGCAGAAACAGTGCAGAATTCTTCGAATCTTTCAGCTTTCTCTCTTATTATGAGCACGAACAGAGCAACAACCCCTCTTCTCTCTCTCGGATTGTCTCTGCAATGCACAAACATCATCACTCTTCTCTTCCTAGCGATCTCTCTCCCCGGTAATCAACAGCACTCTTGCACCGTTGCCTAACCACAAATTTTGCTCTTAGGCAAATCGGTAGTAGCTGGAGCCTCCGCCTACCTCCTCTGTGTCACGTAGTAAGCCAGCAGCACTCGACAGATCAACGTCTACGCAAATCATCTATATATTCATGCGTTCTCTAAACCTGCCATGCATTCTCAGAAAATATACAGACAACAATTCATATCAATGTGTCTATCTATATGCTTTCATTTAGAGTTTAGAGCAAGATCAGAGAGATGGAATGCTCTCTGTCTCCTCCTCTCTCTTTCTCCTTCTCTGTCTTCTCTGCCTGCGTCCGCCTGCAGCAATCGATGGAGGAAGGGGAAAAGAACTCTCTCTCTCTCTCTCTCTCTCTCTCTCTCTCTCTCTCTCTCTCTCTCTCTCTCTCTCTCTCTCTCTCTCTCTCTCTCTCTCTCTCTCTCTCTCTCTCTCTCTCTCTCTCTCTCTCTCTCTCTCTCTCTCTCTCTCTCTCTCTCTCTCTCTCTCTCTCTCTCTCTCTCTCTCTCTCTCTCTCTCTCTCTCTCTCTCTCTCTCTCTCTCTCTCTCTCTCTCTCTCTCTCTCTCTCTCTCTCTCTTCGGCATACGTGCAAGAGGACATTAGGTCCGATTAGAAAAAAAAACTCATATATATAGAAGCTAAAAAAACAAATACGTGGGCATGACTAGTTATTAGTTAGTGTTAGTTAACTAAATAGTTTAACTAGATAACTAACTAGTTTAACTAGTTTAATTCTTCTGCATACTAACATCAACTAACACACATGAAGAGTTAAACTAAAACTAACTTAGACTCCACATTGCCTATGTAAAAAAAATCCCTCCCTTTTTATTTTATTAGATTTGATATTTAACAAATAATCTAGATAAAAATATTATACAAACTAATATTTACTATAATAATTCGTTTAGTTTATCACTTAAATTTTCTATTACCTATTATACAATATAACAAAAATATAATAACAACATACATAAAGTATCATATGACCTATCATATAATGATATTAATATTAAATCAATTCATCAATTATTAATAAAATCATTTCTTATAATTAACATATGTTAGGTTTATGTTTTTAAATTATTGAAACTTATAATTATAAGGTTTTATTTATAATATGATTTAAATTAAATAAGTATCATAATTAACATAGTTTAAGCTTATAGGAAATACTAGTTCATTCTATTAAGGTAAATCATTTTTTATCATATGACCTATCATATAATGATATTAATATTAAATTAATTCATCAATTATTAATAAAATCATTTCTTATAATTAACATATGTTAGGTATATGTTTTTAAATTATTGAAACTTATAATTATAAGGTTTTATTTATAACATGATTTAAATTAAATAAGTATCATAATTAACATAGTTTAAGCTTATAGGAAATACTAGTTCATTCTATTAAGGTAAATCATTTTTTACAATAACCATATAAGGTAACATACTAACCATATAGTTACCTACAATCACATGACGTACTAAAATTGCAATATGTTCTAACCACACCAAAAATGAAGTAACAATCCAAGATACATTAAACTATGTATAAACTTTAGGGTCAATACATACACATAAACACAAATGCATACTCACACTGAGTTATCTACAAAACACTCATCTTTATAGATCATAAGTAAATTCATTCATGAAGTTAAGAAGATAAAGACTATAGAAAGTACAGATAAGGATAAATACAAAGATAACTTCAAGGGTTCAACAAAATATCTTTTCCATTATTCTGAGTTTAGAATATATGTCCTTCTTTTGCCTGCAGGTACTTCAAAGAAAAGTTAGTCAAATAAAAACAATGTGAGAGAGATTTCAACTAACTGACTTTAAATCAGAATATTTTAATTTTTCCAAATATAAAACCAGGTAAGGAAATCCTTCCGACAGCGGTTGGTGACGAAGGAGATTGATAGTCCATACCCCCAGTAGCTTCCACTATCTCCTTCACCACCTCAGCATCCGGTTGATGAGATTCCTCCCGCGATGAGACTTCAGCTACATCTTCCATGATAGCATCTTGATCCGACTGCTTGAGAGAAGAAGACGGGACTGACTCTGCCTCTAAGGAGGTGGCAATATCATGGAATACTTCAACTTCTTGACCCTCATTGGAACCCTGCACCTGGCTTTGTGATGGACTAATGCGTTAGCGTTTGCATTGAAAAAAATGAAGCAGGTCTTCATCATCGTCGTCTTCGAGCATCCGTGTAGATTCTTCATGTAACATAATAGTATTGGGTGGGGGGGTTGCACAGCTTGGAGCACCGGAAGGAGAAGGGTAAGGAGATGGGGTAATCGAGTGCGAGGAATGTCATGCTTGGCTAACTGTTTTGTAACTGCTAAGCATTCATGGTGAATGCACCCGAAGAAAAAGGATGTGAAATTGACGGGTTCTCGGGAGGCAGTATCGATCATTGAGTAAAAAGTCCTAGAAATACCCTATGTGCGTTTTTGCAGGTTCAACACTGCGACAAGGAATTGCAGAGCGGTACGCTCTAGTTCAGGTCGGTAGAGAATGGCAAACTCATTAGATGAGTGCCGCGGAAACAATTACTTCATGGTTGCGATGGGAAGGAGTGGTCCATCAATCAACCCTTCCTGAGGGAGACGGAATCCCTCAGCAATCGTGTTGAGAGTAACCATGACACGGGGGTTTAGACACCGTAATGGCCAACACAGCTCTGTGGGAGGCGTGGTGGTGATGGCAGAAATGATCTGCACATGGAAGGAGTGACACTCCACTGAATGCCAAGGCAATTCAGCGAACGCCAACAGTCCTCGAGCACGCAAGTACTCACTCACATCTGGAGTGAGACCCGCACAGAAGGTTGCTATGTTAGCCAGAGCTTCCATGGCACACACAAAGATGAAAAAAGACACAGAGCACACACTGATCACAAACACACAAACACAATAGAGATTCACAGTGAAAAGAACAAGATTAAGTAGGAACACCGAAAAAAATCAAGCGACAAAAAATCCTAATCATAACCCAGTATTGGAAATATACCGACATAATGGTGACATGCATGTATTAACAGACGTAGCGACACAGAGGCGGCTATTAATCATGGTTAGATAAGAGAATGAAAAGTTTACGGTTAGTAGGTCAACCGAAATACGGGGAATAGGAAAGAAAATCAAGTGACAAGCAAAAAAGAGTAAAAATACCAAAGACACCTCATGAGTTGGTAGACGACAGGTGATAGGGGCGGAGCTTGGAGCCACTAATCACTTTTGGAAGAAGGGCACCTGTTAAGGTTTCCAACCAAAAAGTTATGGGTCCCACTTGTTCAGCAATCCGGTATGGGCCGAACCATCGTAGCTTAAATTTTCCGGCGGATCGATTAGACTTAGCATTATAGAAGAGGACCAATTGATTGACCGTAAAGATAGGGGTTTTGAGAAAGCAATCGTGGGTTTTGGCCTGTCACAGCTGCACTTCCTGCATCACCAAGAAAATCTCCAGACGTTGTTCATACAGTAAGGCCTCCAAACAAAAGGGAAAAGGTTCCTCTGGTAATAGCTTCCAGTCAAGGGCTACACGCAGACTAGGAACCACCAATTCCATCGGCGCAATTGCTTCCAATCCATATGCCAACTTAAAAGGAGTTGTTCTGGTTGCCACTTTGTATGTGGTACGATAAGCCCGTAGTACAGCAGGTAGAAATTGGTCCCATCTCTCGGGGCAATCTAGCACCAGTTTCTTCAAGATGTTTAAGAGAGATTTGTTGGTACTCTTAGCAAGTCCATTGGCTCGTGGGTAATAAGGGGAACTAAATTTGTGCACAATCTGGAATGTTTTCGTAAGCACTTGCATCAAGGTATTGGCAAAATGTTTACCTTGGTCAGTTACTAGCTCCAAGGGTAACCCAAAACGTGGAAAAATATCCTTCATTAAGCATTTAACAGCCACAGCCGCTGTAGTTGATCGAAGAGCCCATGCTTCGGCCCATTGAGTAGCATAATCTATGCATGTCAAAATATATCTATTATTGGCAACTATTTTCAGAGGTGTAATTGGTCCTATGAAATCCAAACACCATTTCTGAAAGGGTTCCAGAGGCACAACGGGTTGGAGAGGGAAGTAGTGTTGCTGTAAAGGCTGCCTAGAACGCTGGCACTTATCACACTGTTGTATATACTTGGTCACATCACGATACATGGTGGCCACAACAATCCACTCTGGAGAATCTTCCGGTGAGTCAGATCAGCCGCAAAATGTCCTCTGGTTGGGGTAGTATGGGACATGGTAACAACTAAAGCAATTTCATGTGGAGGCACACATCTGAGTAATACTCCGGAGTGATCCATGTAATATAATTGTCTGACAATCAATCGAAAACGTCGACTGTACGTGGTTAGTCTTCATCTAGAAGCTGAAGAAATCATACCAGGCGGACATCCACTAGTCAAGAACAGAAGCAAGGTGTCATAGTAAGAAGAGGGCACCGGTAATTCTTGTGGATCCTCCTGTCTTGTCTCTGTTGCGTAGATGGCTGGTGTTGTATCGTCAATTCCCTTCGGAGGCTCACCGGAATCCAATCGAGAGAGAAAGTCAACAAGAGCGTGTATCGACCCTGGTCGGTGTATGACAGAGTAATCAAATTCTTGAAGCAGCAAGACCCACCGTGCTAACCGTCCACCCAAATGTTGTTGTTGCACCAGATACACAAGTGTTGCATGGATCTACGTGAAAGGTGAAGCATCTGCCCAATAGATAATGTCGAAACTTTTTCACAGAGTATACTAAGCCAAGACATTCTCGTTCAGTAACGGAATAGTTATGCTCTATCGGGGCCAATCTGCGGCTCGCATAATATACCGGACGAAACCATTTATCTGTCTGCTACATCAACACGCTACCAATGGCACTGTCAGATGCATCCACAAAGACATGAAATGGCGATTCCCGATTCGGTGTTTGTATTATGGGAGCTTGAGTTAACAGTGTTTTCATGCGGTCAAAAGAAAGTTGACACTCTTCGGTCCATTCGAACTGACCCAGGCTACTGGTTATCAAATGATTAAGTGGTATAGCCAAATGAGCAAGCCAACGTAGATGTCACCCATGCCACCGGATTTGGCCTAAAAACCGCATCATGTCTTTAGGTGTCTTCGGAGCAGGAGCCTCCAGTACGGCCTTCACTTTGTCTGGATCCACATGAATGCCTTGTTTGGAGATAACATGTCCAAGCAACTTACCACAGGAAACAGAGAACACCGATTTAGTCGGGTTCAGACACAAGCGATATTCTCGACACTTGGAAAAACAACACAGTAAATGATACAGGTGTGCCAAAGTATCACCCGATAGCGAAAAATCATCCAGATACACTCTCATAAATGTGGTGAGGTAAGGGGAAAAAATTTCCTGCATACAACGTTGGAATGTACTAGGAGCATTTGCAGTCCAAACCAGATCATGGTACATGCATAGACACCGCAGTTGGTAATAAATGTGATCTTGGGTATATCTTGCTCGGCCATTCTGACTTGATTGTAACCACTGTATCCATCTAGAAAGGAATACATCTCTTGACCGGCCATGTCGTCTAACATGGTATCCAGGAATGGCAACGGAAATGGATCAGGTACAGTTGCAGCATTAAGCTTTCGGTATTCCACACATATCCGTAGCTGCTTGTTTTTCTTCGGAACTATAACGATGGGAGAGATCCATTCTGCATGCTCAATAGGGACAATAAATCCCACCTTCAACAAGCGATCAATTTCGGCTTTAACATGTGCCGCATAGTTAGGATTCATCCTGTAACTGGGTTGTTTGATGGGTCTTGCATCCGATTTCAGCACCACTCTATGTTGATAAATCGGTGGGTTCAACCCCTTCATGTCCCTATAATCCCAGGCAAACACATAAGCAAACTCTCGTAGCAGCTGCAACAAGTGCTCCTGGAAGGTCTCAGACAGTCCTGCTTTTATTTTTACTGGTCGTGGATTGGTTTGGTCACCTAAATTGCAGGTGATCAGCTGATCTTCCGGTACATAGAACTGTCGGGGCTTTTCCTCATCACCTGTGGACTGGAGTAATTGTTGAAGCATCGCCTCATACAAAGTCTGTTTCGTATTTGACTCGTGCTCTCCGATCAGCGGTACCACTGTGCAGGTTGCCGGACTCCAGTTATCAGCCACCGTTTGTAAATCTATCGTGCCAAGTGCCATCAGATCCTTGTTGGCAGTAAGAAAAGCTCTCCTCATCATCGGAGAGACCATCTAACATGTGTACAGGCTCCGCTAAGTATGGTCGTGCATGTAAGTCAAAGGGTTTCATGTCGTCCAGCGGGACAACATATTTTCGGTGATTATTTTTAAAGAATAATTCATGTGCTGACCAGTCTTGCACTACCTTAGCTTGTTTTAGCTAGGGATGTCCAAAGAGAAGATTGTAATCCAAGCTTGATTCTGGTAAATCTAGCACAACAAAGGTCATTTTGAAAATAGACCCTTGTAGAGTAATCGAAATATCTTGCATTAAGCCCACCGGATGGACTCGAGATTGATCGGCCATAGGTACAAAGAATTGAACAAGTTCAATTTGCATCCACCCTAGCCGTTTGCAAAGGATTGTTGCAATATTGACACCAGATCCGCCATCAATTAAGACTTGTGTGATTTTGTGATTTTTGTACCATACCGTAATCAGTGGTACCATATGGTCCACCATTGGGTCCAATTCCAATTGGATTGTAGCTGTTGCAGGAGTACTCGAGGAGCCTGGACTAACCTGCTGCTGGAACTGTTGGCAAACTCCAGGGACCAAAGCCAATAATTGACCCAATGGCAATGTAATTGATGCCTTGGACAGAACATCCCACACCGAATCAATTTTGCGTGTTTCCGATACGGTCTCTTGTATGGTCTCCGATATGGACTCTGGTACCATATGAGTCAAATTTCGCTTCTCTAGCACCTCCGTCAGAATACTTTGCTGCGTCACTGAAACTGGATCAGGGAAAAAGGCTTGTTCCTGCATAGCCCACTTGCTTGCCTTTGTAAACACCTTCTATTGTTCACGAATTCCTGGTTCAAAGATCTCCGTAGCTGGTTGTAGTTGCTTGCCCGATCATGTTTGTACCACTGCTGCTTGCGTATCCACAAGTGAGATATACACCATATTTGCCATCGGATGTTGCCATTCTTTTTCTTTTTATCATACTCCGCTACATCTTTGCAGAACCTCCAGATATGCCCTATTTCCCCACAGAAATGACATTTGGGAGTTGGATTAGATGTACCTTCTCCTGACTGGCATGCATTCCACCGAGCTTGACCGAAGTTATTTGTCCACCCTCCTCGATAATTCCTGTATCCCTGGTACGGGATGTTCCTCATCTGTGGTGGTACATAATGGCTAGTCGGTTGTCCCTGCTCCTGAATGATGGCATTAACCGCTACTCTGCTCTGTACCTTGGCATTGGACTGGCAAGTCTCCATAGTGTGGTCTGTTGTGTGGCAAATGGCACAATACAGTTGATTCAACGCACATGTTGAGCTTCTATGCCTTAGATTTTTGTGTTTGGTACAGTAGACTTGTTTCAAAGGGTCCTCGTTAGATTGCCTAGATGCTTTCAGCCATTCCAGGTTTTCGGTAAATCCGCCCACTTTGTTCTCTAATTGTAGTACCATAGCAATTACGGCATCTAAAGTCATTCCACCCACACTCCTTATGATCATAATCTACTTCAATTGGGGCTTTAATCCATTGATGAACCATTGTGTAATAACATCATCTGGTAAATTAGCGTGTGTTGGTGGCAACTGCCTTAGATGTGTCCGAAATAGCATGGCATAATCCTCTACAATTTGGTGTGGTTTCTGCTCATTGTTCTGCAAGTAGTCAGAAATTTCGGCAGGATTCTTCTTCAATCGAAACTGTTGTAGAAAGGCATCCTTTACATCATCATACTGTCGAAAGTGGTTCAAATCGTATTCGGTTAACCATCGTGCAACTTCATTAACCAGGGTTGCCTGGATCACAATAGCTTTGTAGGCAGGGTCTGTCGGATAGTTCATAACTGCATAATTAGTCTCAAAGGTCCGTACATGTGCATCTGGATCATCCCCTGAAAATCCTCTAAATTTTGTATACGTGATCCCTGCTGGTACCGAACACGGTGGAATAACCTGGTGTTGCTGTTGTTGTTGTTGTTGTTGTTGTTGTTGTTGTTGTTGTTGTTGTTGTTGTTGTTGTTGTTGTTGTTGTTGTTGTTGTTGTTGCTATTGTTGATGCTGTTGTTGTTGCTGTGAGCCACTCATCATGTTGTTATTGGTGGCATTGTTATTATTACTTAAATTTTGGGGAGGTATCTCTTGATCTTCCTGGACTGTATGATCAACCTGCTCACTTTCCGGTCCTAAAATGTCGTTGAACCGATTGCTTAACTCCAAATCTATCAGCCCTTTCTCGACTTGAGTGTTGAAATTATCTAATCGTGCACCAAAAAATGATGAGCACAGCAAGTGTCCACCAAAGAGCACCGTAGTTTCACCGAAAAACTTCGAATCGCCACCAGGTAATACCGAACTCTCACCGAAAGTTACCGAATTCTCCGGACCAAATTACACTGTCATCGAAAACGTTCTCACTAGATAATGCGAACCTGTCACAGAAAGCGATCGAATTCTGACCCGATAGTGCAGAACTGACTCCGCACTGCGTCTCTGTGCAACCCGAAATCACCGTACTTCCTTTCGGGGGGACCAGACTCACACCGGACTTCACCAGAATCTCGTCATGTACTACCAAACTACCACCAGAATTGTTGTTGGCTGGTTGTACCGAACCTTTTGCAATTGGACTTAACATTCCTGTACTTCTACCACCAGGGGGTGTTCCTAATAGATTCGGAAGTGCCCAAGGATGTTGATCTCTATGGTATTTAGGGTATGATTCGTCGGAACATGTTACAGGCATATATCAAGAATTCTTCCTCAATCTCTAATCTTTGTTACAAATGGCTACTCCATTTCCCACAGATGGCGCCAGTGTTAAATGTTATAACCTTTTTACTACTAAGGTCTAATTCACGACTGGGTTCTTGGGATGGTCAGGGTTCTGTAAACAGAGGCCCTATTTGTATTTTCCCAAACTACAGATTAAGATTATATGACTTCACTGAACTGAGCACTAACGTATTCTCTTCCAATACTACTCGAATACATCGTTAACGCACTTTCACGTCAAAAATTTTACCATATAACTCTTTCACGTAGCACATTAATCAAATTACTTAACACTTCAATTAACTTCACTTAATGATTAAACTTAATCAACAAGATAGACTCAGTTACATAAAATTCTGCAACAGCGCTCGCTTCCGGCTCCTCGCCCAGACAACAGTCCGACGGATCTACCTTCTGCTTAATGCGACTCTTTCATTAATCTTATCAAAGGATACAACGTTGCGCTACGCCTTTTCATGTGTACGACTTTTCAGGTTATATTTTACAAGAAATACGAGTTCCTTTCCGGCGGCTTATAGCCCCCATTATGATGAGATGCCATTGTGAGAGCTCGGACATTTGTGGAACCCTAAGTTCTAAGTTAGATGAGGTCTATGTGTGACCATTGATGGTTATAGATGATCTTTGTGAGCCAAGCCATCAGGTTAGGTAGGGCAAGGCCATTGGGTTGCCATTCAAGGTGAAAATAAAGGCCCTGTGGCATCACGCGGTTTCCCCATAGAATCTTAATGGAGGGAGTGTCGAGGCGGGCTTGCCCCCTTTTGGGGGGGTCCGAGGGGCCTATCCTCCTAGCCTGTAGGGTCGAGACGGTAGGACTTCTGGTCATGGAGATATTATCAGCTTGTATATTTTACAGACTATTCTGTATCTCCTTGTAAAAGCTATATAAGCATGACCCAGGTTGAGCTTTACATAGCATTGCGCACTAGTAAGCCCTTCATCTAGAGTCTGTTTAGATCGGCATCTAGAGCATTGATAGAGATGGGTGAAATGAATACCTTTGTATTATACACAAATAGGATGATACTAACTTTATAATATTTTGACGTTTGAATGCATAGGATTTCCATTTGGGGATACACTAGATAACTGCACAAACTACAACGTATGTTTCTCAAAGTGTGCCAAGCAGCCTATCATGTCATTCGATGGTATTTCTCCATTCGGAGCTGCATTGAACAATTGCCCACATAATTGTGTTGTGAAATTCGTATAAATGCTATGTGCAAAATTACAAGGATGCGCATCTTTGAGTCCGTTAGGCATCCTTTGAAGCTAAAGAGTCTCAGCAAAGCGGCAGAACTCGTTCCGAGTTGTTCTCGAAGAAAATAAGATATATGCATACACTACTTTATGATGACAAACCTATACATTAATAACCAAGGGCTTGCACGTTATGTTATGTGCTTGCGAGCTCTATCAAGCATTATTTAATGGCTAGGAAACTGGAGCTGGATAAGGATTCGAGCTCCCTTGAAGATGGAATCAAAATATAAGGAAAATTATTCTATTGTAACCATGTACGCATCCCGTATTCTCTATGTCATTCTACCTTTGACGGCCTTTGGAGTAAATCCAACTATGTTTCATAAATATATTGCATTGATACCGATGGAATTTAGAGGGCGCGTGTGACGGGAGAAATGGATTGAACGGCGGCCCATCTGTGACCGTGTTTGTTCAATCCAATCAATAGATACCACGTTTTTCCAGTTCCAGCCTTGGGTCTTCACATTGCGCGACAGAACAGCTTATTTCACAGCTGACTTGCTGGTACGAAAGTGAAGCTAGACTTTCGATCCCCCCCTTCCACCCCAGCGTTCGAGTAATGCTTACGTGAACTAACTACAATAAATCTTTTTTTATATATAACATCTGCAGTATACAGCAGACTTTTCAATTGGAGTTTTGAATCGTAAAAAAATACAGTCAGGAAATTGAAATAACAATGTTCCACTTCAAGGGTGAATACATAGGCAGCGGAAGAGTGTAAATCTTGGAGTTCCAGCTAGACATTGTACATATTTTAACGTTGTTCCACCGCCCCAATGTGAAACCAGTCTTATATCTTCGTTCCACAGTATGAATGGCGATGGAGACAAAGCGCTGGCACGTGTCAGACCACGAACTCCAAACGCAGCTTCAAGAAATATGTATACTGTAATACGTCGCTCCCTCTGAAGTTGACACACATACACACACATATACTACGTTGCTCCCTCTGATTGATGTACCTGTATATCTTCTTCCGAAGACAGCATTGAAGATCCTATCAGCTTTGAGCGATTTTTGCGATATATATATATATATATATATATATATATATATATATATATATATATATATATATATATATATATATATATATATATATATATATATATATATATATATATCGATCGATAAATATAGACACACACACCCCCTCGAAAGTTGGCAGGTCAACATTGTTTTCATGCAAAACAATATTGTCAACTTTGGACATCCTTTGCAGCTTTGTGAAAAATACACGCTTTCGCAAAGGCTCATACATTGCATTGTATTCTTCCAGGGCTCTCCTATCTCTGACATCGATTGATAGCTCGGAATTAGCATCTCAAGAGTCTCAGCGACGAGGCAGAACATGACTGCATTCCGGAAACTTGTTCACAATTGCCCACGAAGAAAATTAAATACATGAGTACACTACGAAACGACTGTTTGTAGATCACAAGTCAATGCATGAATAAAGGCTTGCATGTTTATTTTGTGTACTTCCGAGCTCTAGCAAGCATGTTTTATGGGCTGGGACATTCGAGCCCACTTCAGGATGGACACGTGCTACCGTGGAAGCTTTATATCCCGATTCCCACATCGTCTTTATCATTCTCCCCTCGAAGCAGATCCAATTATGAGTCATAGAGATATTGCATTGACGCCAATGGAGAGGGCACGTGAGAAGCGGATCAAAAGGAGTCAACGACTGACTATATAGTAAAAAGCGAGCTGTTATCCATTCATTCCACAGTCTCAATGGCGAGGCATAGAAAACGCCGGCACGTGTCCGACCACGAAAGCAAAGAGCAGCTTTCATGAAATAATATGCTGGAATGACGTGCATTGCTAAATGGGGACCACGTGACTGTGTGTGTCTCACTGAAGATTCTATCAGCTTTCAACGGCTTATGCGAAGTACGTTTTTCGTACAGAATGAATCTGTGATGATAGTGATAGCTCAAAGGAGGGATGTTAGTCTGAGCGACGCGGCAGAACATGATTGGTTCCAGCTTTCTGGGAGCTTGGAAGTCATTACCCAGGTAAGCGGATCTTATGCCGATGACAGCATTGAAGATAATACCAACTTTGAACGTCTTTTGCGAAGTACGTGATTGTACGTGATTTTCCTCAACCACGAGGCAAGCTCTGGTCCGGATAGAATCAATGAAGAGATCGTCACTGCTGACTCAGTGGTGAGGGTTGATTTTCTCGTCAAAGCCTATTTTTCTGTTAAAAATTTTCTGTAAAGCGATACGTCTAAGTTGACACGCTTTCTGCCATTTTTTATATTTATACGTATCTAAATCTGTCAATTGGGAGTCGAATTGGATTTCTATATGAGGTGAGACATCTTACCTTACATGATTTCTATATGAGGCGAAACATCTTACCTTCCTACCGGTTGAATCTCTATTGAGGATGATACTTGAAGGCAGGATCATAGGACTCACTCTCTTAGCCACAACGCACAAGATACGTTATTCCAGCTTTTTGGGGAACCCTAGGGAGATGAATCTTTGACGCTGATTGATTCAAAAGTCCAAATCGAGAGGTAGAACATGACTCATTCCAGCATCCTACCTCGTGAAGACTTGTCTATGATTGGCCAAGAAAGAAAACAATATTTCGTTACTCTATAGAGAAACAAGGTAACGAACTATATATGCTTGCCCCAAAGGCTTGGACTTTTTCTTCAAACTAGAATATCATGTGTATCTTCCATAATCTGCTAACTCACATGAATATCACCTTCATATTGTTGTAGGATGTTGCATTCACGCCTACACAAAGACAATATGATAACCAAATCACACGAAAGCAAAGATGCACCAATAATAGAAGAGAACATATTAGTGGGTACAATCCCCCCACCCCCATGCACTTTGTCACACAAGTCTCTAGAGTGCATAGATTTATAGATTTTCAGTACCTCTGAAAATAGAAGTTACAATGAGGGCACTCGCTTAGAAAAGCATGCATGTGAGGAAAACATTTCTTACTTTTATGGTGAGCCTTAGTTTTATCTACAAAATTTTCTTTCTATGGGATTCCTTATCTTCAACCACCATTTTTAGAACTTTAAAGAGTCAACTTCTATGTGGGTCTTTTATTTACAAAAAATATACTGGGAATATAACCTTTCTAATTACACCCAATGCATTTGAAGATATCCATGGCCTCATGAATCTTTAGCTTCAAAATCAAAACACAAATCACATTTGTAATATTCTTGAAACTTCTTAATATGTTTATAAAGAAATTAAGAGTCTACGATATGCGATAAAAGATGATCTCCTCAAATATTTTAATAGTCAATGTTTGATTTACGAAGAAAACATGAGCTCTATAGATATTGCTTTAAAACATCACTATTCTTCTCATCAATTATAATAACATCTAGATTACACAATTTACATAGCAAAGGTTAGAAAAAGAATGAGACAATCTCTCATGATTCATAGTAGCATGGACTCAAATTCTTATGTCACCGAGTCAAGGTAGCACTCAAAAAATATGACTCACTTCTACATCGCAACATGTCCAATGTACTGTGGTAGTAACAATATCATACTGTGTGACTTTGCCTCATAATAGCATGCCTTATGTTTCTTGACTCGGATCTCTTGAGAATCCAATTCTTTTTACCATTTGGTATTTTCTTCCTCAAACTTCACAATAGCATGTGTATCTCCCATAATTTCCAAGCCAAGGATACCACCTTTATATTGTTGTAGGACCTTGTAGCCATGGATACATAGAGGCAATACGATAACCGAATCACTGATTGATAGCTCCGATGTAGCATCTCAAGGGTCTCAGCGACGAGGCAGAACATGACTGCTTCCAGCATTCCAATTTCCGGGAACTTCTTCACGATTGTTCACGAAGAAAATTAAATACATGAGTAGACTACGAAAAGACTGTTTGTAGATTACAAGTCAATGCATGAATAGAGGCTTGCATGTTATTTTGTGTACTTCCGAGCTCTAGCAAGCATGCCTTATGGCTGGGACATTCGAGCGGGATGGCCACGGATTCGAGCCCACTTGGCGATGGACACGTGTTGCCGTGGAAACTTTACATCCCACATCATCTTTATCACTCCCTGGAAGCAGATCCAATTATGAATCATAGAGATATTGCATTGAGGCCAATGGAGAGGGCACGTGAGAAGCGGATAAAAAGCAGTCAACGACTGACTACATAGTAAAAAGCTAACCGTTATCCATTCATTCCAGAGTCTAAATGGCGAGGCATAGAAAACGCTGGCACGTGTCCGACCATGAAAGCCAAGAGCAGCTTTCATGCAATAATATGCTGGAATGACGTGCATTGCTAAATGGCGAGCACGTGAGTGTGCGTGTGTGTGTCTGTGAATCGTATGATTCATATCGCAATAACATCACTGAAGATTCTATCAGCTTTCAACGTCTTTTGCGAAGTACGTTTTCGTACAGAATGAATCTGTGATGATCGTGATAGCTCAAAGGAAGGACGTGAGTCAACTCTGTCAGCCACGCGGCAGAAAATGATTCCTTCCCGCTTTCTAAGAACTTGGAAGTCATTACCCAGGTAAGCGCATCTTATGCCGACAACAGCATTGGAGATAATACCAACTTTGAACATCCTTTGCAAAGTACGTGATTGTACGTCTTTTGGAAAGTACGTGATTGTACCACGAGGCAGGCTCCTGGTCAGGATAGAATCAATGAAGAGATCGTCAGTGCTGAAGGTTGATTTTCTCGTCAAAGCCTATTTTTCTGTTTTAAACTTTCTGTAAAGCGATACGTCTAAGTTGACAAGCTTTCTCCCATTTTTTATATTTATACGTATCTAAATATGTCAATTGGAAGTCGAATTGGATTACTATAAGAGGTGAGACATCTTACCTTCCTACTCGTTGAATCTCTATTGAGGATGATAGTTGAAGGCAGGATCATAGGACTCACCCTCTTAGCCACAACGCACAAGATACTTTGTTCTCGCTTTCTGGAGCCTGAGGAAGCTAAATCTTTGACAGTGATCGATTTATTAGTCCAAATCAAGAGGTAGAACATGACTCATTCCATCATCCTACCTCCTGAGGAGTTATCTACGATTGGACACGAACAAACAATATTTCTTTACTCTATAGAGAAACAAGGTAACAAAATGTATATGCTTGCCCCAAAGGCTTGAAATTCTTCCTCAAACTTCACAATATCGTGTGTCTCTCCCATAATCTGTTAGCCCATACGAATCTCACAATCTGTTAGCCCACAATCTGTTAGCCCATACAAATATCACAATCATATTGTTGCAGGATCTTATAGTCACACATACGCAGAGATGATACGACAACCAAATCACACAAAAACAAAGATGCATCAATAATACAAGAGAACACATTAGTGGGTACTATCCCTCGTCCCCCATGCACTTCGTTAGATGAGTCTCTAGAGTGCATATATTTATAGATTTTTTCATTTTGTCTGAAAATAAAAGTGACAATGAGTACCGTCACTTAGAAAAGCAAGCATGTGAGGAAAACATTTGTTACTATCTATCTATCTATCTATCTATCTATCTATGTTTTTATCAAGTCTCAATACAAAGAGAAGATGGAAAAATTAAAAGTGACGGAAACCCTATATTTTTGACATTTGAAAAGATGAATCCTTGGATCTTATAGGAAGTTGAGCATGGTGTTGATGATTTTTTTTTCTAAAAATTAAAATCATGTAGAGTTATTGCTTAATGATCAAGGTTCTAGTTTGTACATCCTACAAAAAGGAAAAGACGATATGAACAAAGATGATAGTTATGACCATTCTTTCTTTTCTCGCACTTATGGTGAAGATTATGATTCAATGCTAGCAAGAGAAGGTAAGCTAAAAGAAATTTAGAATGTGAATGGGGTGTTTGAAATAGATGGTGGTAATTCCTTGATGAGGGAATATTGATGAGGATTGCGGGAATCATTGGATGAGATCACGAAGACTATCTTGTGCCAAAGAATAATAAGGATTTCTCAATACTAGATAACTGCAGAGGCTACAACTTATGTTTCTCAAAGTGTGTAAAGCAGCCATTGGATGGTATTTCCATTTGGAGCTGCATTGAGTGATTGCCCACAATTTCCACAACATAATTTGTATGAATGCTATGTGTCAAATTAGAGGGATTTCCACCTTTGAGTTGGTTGTGCATCCTTTGAAGCTCAAGAGTCTGAGTGAAGTGGAAGAATTTGTTCTGAGTTGTTTTTTATGAAAATTAGATATGTGCCTACAATACAAAAGTTCTCTTTTATGATCAAATATTTATAAATCAATAGGCAAGGGCTTGCAGTTTATGATATGTACTTGCGAGCTCTACCAAACATTGTTGTTTCCATATGAGCTATTGTGTAAAGTGGAGCTGGATAAGGATTCGAGCCCCCTTGAAGATGGAATCAAAATATAAGGAAAATTATTCTATTATTGTAATCATGTATGCATCCCCTATTCTCTTTGTCGAACTACCTTGGACGCCTTTTAGAGTAAATCCAATTATATTTCATAAACATATTTCATTGGATACCGATGGAATTGAGAGGGTACGTGTGACGGGAGAAACGGATTGTCTACATAGAAAAAAGCCAAATCTTATTTTTTTCGTTTGACAGTATGAATGACGATGGAGGCAAAGCGCTGGCACATGTCAGACCACAAACTCCAAACGCAGCTTCAGGAAATATATATGTTGTAATAATCTGAAGTTGACATAAACACACACATCTCTCTCTCTCTCTCTCTCTCTCTCTCTCTCTCTCTCTCTCTCTCTCTCTCTCTCTCTCTCTCTCTCTCTCTCTCTCTCTCTCTCTCTCTCTCTCTCTCTCTCTCTCTCTCTCTCTCTCTCTCTCTCTCTCTCTCTCTCTCTCTCTCTCTCTCTCTCTCTCTCTCTCTCTCTCTCTCTCTCTCTCTCTCTCTCTCTCTCTCTCTCTCTCTCTCTCTCTCTCTCTATATATATATATATATATATATATATATATATATATATATATATATATATATATATATATATATATATATATATATATATATATATATATATAGGTTGCTCCCTCTGATTTATGTTCCTATGAATCTTCTTCCAAAGGCAGCATTGAAGATCCTATCAGCTTTGAGCGCTTTTTGCTAGAGAGAGAGAGAAACCATCTTGAAAGTTGGCACGTCAAAATTTTTTTCATGCAAAACAATATTGTCAACTTTGGACATCTTTTGCTGCTTTGTGAAAATACACGCTTTCCCAAGGCTCATACATTGCGTTGTATTCTTCCAGCGCTCTATTATCTCTGAAGACTGGCACTGATTGATAGCTTGGAGCACTGTTGTATTTTGACGGTCGACCATGCCCTTCAATTTTCTTTGATACCATGTAAGACAATAGGTACGCAATATAACACAAGAGCAATAGGAGAGAAGATGACAGATATAGGAGAATCTCAAAAATTTTCTACTAGCAGCAAGTACAAAGATGATGGCGTTGTCCACCTGTGCGCTCTCAAGGTAGAGCTTAAATGGTGATCTAGACAACTCTAGATAGGGAGATACAAGGTAGAGGTATGTTGGCTCAATTTGATGCCTCAGGTAGTGCAGAAGTCATGTATATATGGGATCATGGGTGGCCTTCCATGGACGGCTATACATGGGCGGTAAACCATGGGCGGCCACCGCCCGCATAATTTCCATACACGGCTTAGGTCGGTCGAACCAACTTAACAACTATAAATGATTTCTGACTCTAACAGGGAATATTCCATGGAATATTCCCTTTACCGTCGCACCCCACCAAGAGGCCCACTAGCTCCCTTGGACCCCCGAGCCGGGGCTGCTCCCCGCTGCATCGACCCCACAATTGGGGACCCTGGTAACTCTCTTTCCTTACAATGGTCCAATATGACCTTCATCCAACATGCAAGATGGGATTCCCATCAATTGGGTAATGCACGCTTGGCTTCTCCTCATAATGGGGGCCTTACAAAATGTGCATACAATCATGAGGGGTAGACATTGATCATATACTAACACTTTAGTAGTCAAAAAAGAAGTTTCATAGCTATACCTTGTACGTTGCCATTTGTGCCTTGATGACCTTCTGAGTTCTCCACTTCTTGAAGTTTCTGGTTCATCACATTCTGGATCAAATTTTGGCACTTCTTCAACTTCAACTTGTACTTCATTGTTCTCTTCTTCATCAAATATTTGAACCTTTGATTTACCTCTCTTTTGATGCACACTTTCTTCATCACCTGCATGACTATTGATTGTACCTGCAAACCAAGTACCTTGCTCATCAAATGTAACATCCTTTGATACAAGGAATTGCTTTGTGGATGGACTCCACAACCTATAACCCATCTGCTTGTCATCATATCCAATAAACACATACTTTTCAGTAGGTCTCTTACCCCACCATGCCTCATATGGTGTCATACCCTGCAAAGCTTTACATGGTAGCCTATTGACCAAGTATGTAGCTGTATTTACAGCCTCAGCCCACAAGTAATTTGGACAATTTTTCTCCTTCATCATGGATCTTGCAAACTCAACAAGAGTTCTTTTCCTTCTTTCTGCTACACCATTTTGTTGAGGAGAATACCTGCAAGTAACTTCCCTTTTTATACTTGCATTCCATAAGTAATCACTGAATTCATTAGAGAAATACTCTCCCCCAATTCCTACGATTCATCTTCGCAACCATGCATATTCCCTATATATGCCCTAAACTATGCATCATGCAACCAACATATGAGAAAACAAGAAAGAAAGAGTAGAGGGATCTTCCCTATGATGAGCCAATGATACATTGCCTCTTCATGTTGTAGGAGACAGTGTGCATTGAGCCTTCCATCTCTTAGATTCCTTGATGCCTTGAGAGGCATTTGCATCTACTCCACCTATCCTCTGTCTTTCATAGAAAGCAAATTTAATGTTTCCCCTTCAACATTGGGGCATCATAAATGTTTACAAGAACACGAACATCTGCATAAATAAGTATCCTTAAGTCACCTACATTTACCAATATATATATATCAAATTTTGTAAGGTGCATCATGTGCGACATATACAAAATCATGCTACGTAGGAATTTCCTACTTTTACAAGCTAAAAAGATGGATACTAAGAACAAATTCTCAATATAGAACTACTAAATTGTTGGAGTTAGACGTCTGCGGAAGCACGCGAACAGCACAAGGAAGAAGAAGAACCTTGGAGCACAACACACAAGACTGAATGTATTACTAGATAATGTACAAAGATAAGTAGCCCATTAGGGCAATAGGCGTATATACAAGCCGGGGGAAAAAAACCTCCTAAAGAGGGAAAAAAGTGCCCCGGCGGTCCTAGAGTGTTCACACACATCACTACCTAAATATATCAACAAATCCCCCCTGGGAGTGATGCGGTGAACAAGGAGCTGGCACTCATGTATAAGGAAGTGCCGAGCTATGTGGAAATCACTCCACAAAAGGAAGTAAGCCCAAAGCTTTGCGGAAAGCTTCAAACTTCTCCCTAGGCAGAGCCTTCGTGAAAAGGTCTGCAATGTTCTCCTGCGTGGGCACATATGCCAATCTGATCTCCCCAGCAGAGAACCTCTCCCTGACATAGTGATAATGCACCTCAATGTGCTTAGTGCGAGCATGGAACACAGGGTTCCTCGCAACTGCCAATGCGCTCTGACTGTCAGTGAAGATGGTGGTGGCAGAAGACTGGCCAACACCCAAATCAGCCATAAGGCGTCTGAGCCACACACACTCAACAGTCGCTGTGAAAGTTGCCCTATACTCAACCTCACAACTAGAAGTGGCCACAGTAGGCTGCTTCTTGCTCAACCAAGATATACATGAGCTACCAAGCATGAAGCAAAAACCACTGGTGGACACACGAGTGTCATAGCAACCAGCCCAATCTGAGTCAGAAAAAGCATGCAAATCTGGCGGTAGTGATCCCCCCTTGGGATAAAACAACCCAAGTAGCCGAGTACCACTCAAGTAGCGAAAGATGCGCTTAACCGCTTTCCAATGCGTGACTCCTGGGCAATGCATAAACCTGCTCATCTGTGAGACAGCAAACTGAATATCTGGCCGAGTAATGCATAAGTAAATCAAGCATCCAACAGCCTGCTGATAGAGAATAGCATCAAATGCATCTCCAGCATCATGAAGACTCAATCGTAAACCTGTCTCCATAGGAGTGGCAATAGGCTTACAGTCTTCAAGGCCAAAACGCTGCAATAATGTGTCAATATATTTCGTTTGACACAAAGCCATTCCACCATCAACTTGCATAAACTGAATGCTCAAATAGTGATGCAAATGCCCCAAATCAGACATCTCAAATGAGGCATGCAAATCAGCCTTGAAATCAGCAATATGCTTCTCAAGAGGACCAGTGAGCAGCATGTCGTCTACATAGACAACAATGATCAAAAGCACATCATTAGCACGCTTAACATATAAGGTGCTTTCAGTTGGACTGTTCTCAAAACCATGTGCAATCAGATAGGCATGTATTTTCTCATACCAAGCACGTGGTGCTTGCTTTAAACCATATAACGCCTTCTTTAACCTGCACACTTGGTTTTCATGCCCTTTCTGCACAAAGCCACGGGGCTGAAAAACATACACTTCTTCATGCAAGTCACCATTCAGAAATGTTGTTTTAATGTCCAACTGATGTACATTCCAACCATGATGGGCTGCAAGTGCACAAATGCTCCGAACAGTAGTCATACGGCATGTAGGTGCAAAGGTCTCATCAAAATCAATGCCTCTTTCCTGCGCATAACCCTTTGCAACAAGCCTAGCCTTATACCTGTCAACTGTACCATCAGGTTTACGCTTCAGCTTGTATACCCACTTAGTGCCAATGGCCTTCTTGCCAGGAGGCAAGTCACATAAAGACCATGTACCATTCTTCATTATAGCATCATATTCAGATTGCATAGCAGCCATCCAATTTTCTGAATTTTGTGCTTCATCAAAAGAAACAGGCTCATTCTCATCACAGAGACTAGATGCAGCCATAGCATAGCAATCTGATGCAAAGGAGGTACTATGAGAGCCTGAACGAGTACGATATGACAAAGGTGCATCTAATTTGTTGTCACGCAAAGTCTGCACCAGCCATTTTGGCATAGTTTTTGCCTGTTCAATATCAGCTCTCTCATCAACAAGTGCATCATGTAAATCTGCATCAGAAATGGAATGATCTGCATCATCATATGAAACCTGCAAAGGCTGAGAAGTTGCCTCATTAGGACCAGCGCTAGCCTGTCCACCTGTAAAAAGAGGCATCAAAGTATCATACATGTCTTTGGAGCTAACAGATGTCTCCTTAGTACATGAAAGCAATGGCTGAATAGCATCTTCCACAAAGACAACATCACGGCTAACCAGAATGTGTTTAGTATGTGGATGATACAGACGATAGCCTTTACTTTCAGAACTGTACCCAACAAAAATACATTTTACTGCCTTATCATCCAATTTTCTGCGATGTTGTTCAGGCACTAATGCATATGCCAAACAACCAAAAACACGCAGATGAGCAACAGATGGCTTGCGGTCATGCCAAGCCTCATATGGAGTGATAGACTGCAACGCTTTCGTGGGACACCTGTTCAGTACATATGCTGCACACATGACAGCCTCAAGCCAGAAACTATGTGGTAAAGCCTGACTTTTGACCATGCACCTCGCCATCTCCATGAGTGACCTGTTCTTTCGTTCAGCAACTCCATTCTGTTGAGGTGTATACGGCACTGTACACTGGTGTTTTATCCCACGTTCAGCGAGAAATGCATTAAAATTTGAAGACATATATTCCCCCCCTCGATCAGAACGGAGGGTGCCCATTTTACATGCTGACAGATTTTCAGCCAAAACCAAAAACTGTTTGAAGCACATGAACACTTCGGACTTTGCTTTGAGTGGATATACCCATGCATGCCTGGAAAAATCATCAATGAAAGTCACGAAGTAAAGGTAATTTCCAAAAGAGGGTGTCTGCATAGGACCACAGACATCACTATGTACAAGCTGCAATTTCTGCATAGCCCGAACTGTACCATCTTTTGGGAAGGAAGAACGCTGCATTTTGCCCAAAATACAGCCTTCACAAACATGTTTTCTAGGTGCCTCAAGTTTGGGCAAAGAGGACACCATTTCAGATTTCTGCAGGCGTAACAAACTAGCAAAATTCAGATGACCAAAGTGTGCATGCCAAAGCTTTGCATCTGACATAGCCTGAGAATCATGAACTGCACATGCCGAATCATTCACAGATTTTTCATAGTCTATGAGCTTATACAGCCCACGACATAAAATGCCAGAAGCAATAATCACATCGCCATTTGAGAGATCATGGACTGTACACCTGTCATCAACGAATTTCACAACCAAGCCAATCTTGGCTAATGCAAAAACTGATAACAGGTTCTTTTTGATCCCTGGCACAAATAAAGCATCTGACAAAGTGAAAGAACTACCATCAGCAGTAGTCAGAATGATCTTACCAACTCCCATAACAGGATAAGAGGAGTTATTGGCGCATGTGACAGTATTCCCTGTAGGGGCAGGCTCGAGTGAAGAGAAGAAACTGCGCTGCGAGGTAATATGTTTGGTTGCCCCACTGTCAAAGTACCAAACATCTGAGTCTACTGCAGACATGCACTGATCATGAGAAGATGGGTCAAAACTGCAGACAGTAGTAAACGCCCATTCTTCTTCCTGCACAAGATTTGCAGACTCTGTTTTTGGTGTAGAGGCCTCTGCAACAACCATTCCAGCCTCTTTCTTCTTTGCCTCTTTAGTAGCCAGTTTTGGACAGTTCTTTATAATATGATCATTTCCTTTACAGTACTTGCAGAACAATTTCTGCTTTTCTGATTTCTTCTCATCTTTATCCTAGTTCTTCGATTGTGCAGCATTTGCAGATTTCTGCTTACTAGTAGAAGAGCTCCATTTTCCTTTGCCCTTCTGACTAGCCAGGAAAGCTTGATCTGCAACACGCATAATGGACCTATTCTGCCTGGACTGATCTTCCTGCAACAGAACAGAGACTAATTCCTCAAATGACAAGGCATTCGGATTGCCTTTCATCATCAATCGAAGAGTAGAGGCAAAACTCTGATATGAATCAGGAAGGCCATTCAGAACGGTCTGCACAAGTGAGCTATCTGGTATAACCTCATCAGCAGAAATCAATTGTTCCTTCAGGTCTTTGATCTTTGTAAGAAAACTGTCCATCGAATCACCTTCATTCATGTGCTCACTCTCCAACTGTTTTCGGAGGTAAGCAACACGAGCCTCATTCCTAGCCTGGTACAAAGTGGTAAGTGTATCCCAAGCATCCTTTGCTGTTCTGCAAGAGCGAATGTGAGGAATAATGGCACGTTTGACAGACAAAGCTATCAATGCATGTGCCTGGGCATCTCTGCCATCCCAACGAATCTGCTCTGCAGTAGGTGCAACAGAAACAGCAGCACGAACAGGAATCTGCGGAATATCATCTTCGACACCATCTTCATCAGCTCCAACACCTGTATTTGCAGTACCTGTCGTTATAGGTGTAACAGGACGTCTTTCAACACCCTGCACAATGTTCCACAATCCTTTTGCAACCAGTACATGTCGCATCATATAAGCCCATGATGGGTAGTTGGTACCATCCAACTTATCCTCAACAGCCAACATACGGAATACATCACTACTTTCAGCCATGGCCGGTGACTAAAATACCTTGATGCAGAAAATTGACTGTATCTCAAAAAGTTGAACAGAACTGCCCAGACGAGTTCTGCTAGACCTGTAGCAGACTTCGAGACGCTTAAACTGGCGAACAGAAACTGGTATATACCTTTGGCACAAAAGGACAAAATAGCCTGCACAAGCGCTGCAATAGTGCGTTCGGAGGCCGAAACGAGCTCAGATCGCAATTTCGGCACCACACAGCAAAGCTGTTTTGATCTCGGAAACACCCTGAGTATGCTCACCAAATATTGTGCGAATCTGAGACTGCAAACGGAGGAGTGTCGATAGCGCCCTAGAAGAAGCAACGACCTGCTGTGATACCAATTGTTGGAGTTAGACGTCTGCGGAAGCACGCGAACAGCACAAGGAAGAAGAAGAAGCTTGGAGCACAACACACAAGACTGAATGTATTACTAGAGAATGTACAAAGATAAGTAGCCCATTAGGGCAATAGGCGTATATACAAGCCGGGGGAA
Organism: Ceratopteris richardii; assembly: GCA_020310875.1. Lineage (NCBI taxonomy): Eukaryota > Viridiplantae > Streptophyta > Polypodiopsida > Polypodiales > Pteridaceae > Ceratopteris > Ceratopteris richardii. Next base: position 70,436,903 of record CM035418.1, on the reverse strand, counting down.
AAAAACCTCCTAAAGAGGGAAAAAAGTGCCCCGGCGGTCCTAGAGTGTTCACACACATCACTACCTAAATATATCAACATAAATCTCCTTTGATTCTATTAATCTTTGTACCACTGGAAAGCCTATGAAATGAGCTTTCCAAAAAGCTAAAAATTGTCAAAATTGAACACTCGAACGAAAAGCAACACGCATCTGAAGTTGACTAGCTACTAGGTTGTGACCGACTGGAACATGTTTGAAAAATGCCTACTTTGGATGGTCTCCAAAGTGAACTTGGAGCTAAATTCTCGATTTTGAAGCTAAATTCTTGTAGAGAATAGTCCAAGCAACAATATAATAAAAAATCATCAAATTTGGATCACAAATGGTACCTTTTCAAAGGGGTCAAACATGCCCTCTTGCAAGATTTGAACTTTTCTTCTTTGTGGCACAAAAATGAGAATTATTGCAAAAGGATGTTGGCCATGATCAAGTAGCTCCACCTTCTTGGATAAAGCACCCTCCTAACTATGGATACTCAGTGGCTTCGAAACCCATCTAACAATTGAGGAGATCTTTGATTGCCTTTCCTTTGTGATAGTTTATGCCTAGCATCTGTTGAAGGGGGATGGAAGAAAAGGTTTCAAAAATTCATAGCACCAGGTTTTAATCTCAAGCCATAGGATTGAGTGGGGTGTAAGATATCCAGTATGATCACCCTCATTGAGTTGTTTCTACTCTATGAAATACTATATATTCCCATGCCCTTGAAATTCTCAGCATTCTACAAAGAGGCTACAAATTGTTTAGAACATAACAAGATGGAGCTCGTGGATATTACATATGCCCATCCTTGATTAGTTGATGAGCTCAAAACCTATTGTTTTCATGTGTTGGATATAATTTTTGCCTTTTGCTACCTTTGAACAGGAAGAGGATGCTTCTTCACGCGATGAATTAATGAATAAAAGATCTAGTTAACAAACTGATTAACATATTTGGTGAGATAGATAGCATGCCTACCTCTCATACAAGAGGCAATGGGTTCAATTCCCATCATCGATTGCACATGAGAAGTAGACTATCTCTTCTTTTTTACAAATGGTATCTAATCATCATATGAGAGATTTCACAAGCATCAGGATGTCTGCCATTATCCAAAGATAGAAGGATCATCTTCTAGTGTGAAGAAATCGATGGAAAAAGAAGGATGTTCCCATAAAGAAATTGACACTCAACTATGAAGATGATGATGAACTCATGAAGATCTTCATGGAAGATAGGATCTAATACCAATGAAACATTACAAGGATGTACACAAAGAGATGAGTCTCTTTTTCCTCCCAACCATGTGCCTCTATATATAGCTACTCTAATCAACAAGGACCACAAATGTAACTAGAGTCCACAAGTGCATGTGCAATCTCCATCATTCCTTTAATATCTTCCACTAGAGTCTACTAGTGGTCGAAGTGATCTCAACCAATGCTTCTGAGTACCTTCCACTAGAGTCCACTAGAGTCCACTCGCCACTCAAGTTAAGTCTCTCTGAACTTGACTTAACTCATCTTAACTTGAGTTAGAAGGCTCCTTAGGCAAAACTCTCTCCCGATGCTCCCCATAGGGGTTGAACCCAAGACCTCCTGTTTCACAACCTTGAGACTTAGCCACTAGGCTAAGTGGATCACTTGTTTAAAAAAGCACGTGAACTTATATTTAATTCTAATCTCTAGATATTTGGCCATATGCATGAGTGACCAAATGATGTCCGATTTCAAATCTGTGTGAACTGATCGGACCCTTAGATCCTAAAATTACTTTCTTACATTTCATTACCTCCTTCTTCAATTCACTAATCTTCATCAAGATCATTGAGTTTAAGTGGGCATCACTTATATGGGGTCCTATAATCTTAGTTTCTCCTCACTTATTAATAATGAGCCAATATATAGATCAATAACAAAAATTGTCCCCATCATAAGTCCTTCTCTCTCACTAGTAGATGTGGAGCTCTCTATTTGCCATCATAATAGTCCAATAATCTTCATGCACTTTAGTTAGACTAAGCTTTAGCACTTGCTTTATCCTCTCAAGTGCCATTGTTGTTACAAAGCAATGAAGCTACTTCCATTATGATTATTTTCCATGAAAACCAATTTTTTTCAATTAATGTTTACAAATTCCATACCTTCCATATTGTTGTGAAGTAAAATATTTCACCTTCAAAAACTCAAGTGATCTCCCTCATTCTCTTATTTTTTTCTACACTCAACCTATGGAAGCTTTGCACAATTTAAGCACTTTCACACTTTGAGTTTTTGAATTCATCATGTATGTCTTGACAGTTAAGGTAACATCAAGCCTCTTCATTTGTGTTCATAATGATGGTATTCTGTGAGCTTGGACATATTCAATCTCAAGATAATATGTCAACCGTGGTACGGTTCTAGATTCAAAGCTAGGCCATTTGATATCCATTTGTTATCTCCAGTTAAATAGTGAGTAATGTTGGCTTTTTGTGATAAGTGCAAAATCGAATGATTTGATGAAGTAGACATATGACACATATAAATAGAGATGAAAAGATTATTGCCCATTCATTCGAGAGGGAATCCCAATTGATTTAGCTCATAGAGGAATGCAGTAATAATGTGGGAAGAAGAGAGATTCTTATTCATGGGAATCTATCCAATATGATGCACAATATATAATAAAAAAGAAAAATATGCTAGAAGGGAAATGAAAACTAGAAATTAAAGAAAAAAATTGGGTGAAGCAATATAGGGGCTACCTGTGCCTCTTTATTTCGATGGTTAAAGAGCAAGGAGGAAGGAAGGCATTTCGGTTCTACTATCATATTTCACCCTTATGATTGTGTACCTACCATTATTTGATATAAAACTTGTTTAAATCTCTTCCACGCTCTTGTTAAAATGATGATATGGCTTTGTTTCCCATGAGAGTTGAGCACACTCTAAAAGAGAGGTGTGCATAACCTTATTTTGGAAAGAACAATGAAGGAAGAGTGGTTTTCTAACTGAAAAGGAGTCATTAAACTTCAAGACAAATTAGAATATAAAAAGGATGAAAGCATTGAGGTGTTGGATTAGTCTTTGGCCACTATCAGTTTTCTTTGAGTCTTGCATATTCTCTCTCTACTTATATTTTGTTTCTTTTTATAATGTTAATTGTAGGAATGTTGGATTACTCTTTGGCCACTATCAGTTTTCTTTGAGTCTTGCATATTCTCCCTCTGCTTATATTTTGTTTCTTCCTACAATGTTAACTACTCATCTTAATGCATTCATAATTCCTAAATATGAATGTGTAATGTAGCAAGAAGGTTTCCAAGTTTTTTTCCTATTATATTGCTTTCAATAACTCAACTTTTCCAAGTGTTTTTTCTATTAGATTCTTTTAAACTAATGAATCCAATCTTGCTTCAAATTCTAGAAATAAAATTTTCTCAATGCATTTTCAAGATGAGTTCTTGCACAAATTTAGAGAAAATTCCAAAACATTGTCTTTGTAGTTAGCTAATATTCTGTGAAGAGATCAAGTTATATGTTTTGTTGCAGCTAGTTGACACATTGTCTCGTGTCCAAATGGATTTATCTTACTCTCATTGAAAACCTCTCTAAGGCTAGTTTTATTCTGCAAATTTCCATTTTCATTCTCTACATGTACTTAGAGAAACTCAAAAAACACAAAGCCTATGTCTGAAAAAATTCAGGATCCTAGGAGGGTTCATTTGCTTTCATTGTGCATATAGGAGTGTTAATCCTCCAACAGTGGTATCAAAGCTATAAGTGGAGTATCAAAGAAAGAAGAAGGAGCTTCTAAAGTGAATTAAAGACCTCATCAAAGTTTTAAGAGAAAAAGAAAAGAATGGGCACATCAACAATAAGGGGAAGCAAACAAGTCATCGAATCAAAAAAGAAACTTCATCAAGATGAGCAGCTCTATTTTTTTGAGGTAAAAGCAATCTTTTTCAGCTTCATTTCATCAAGACTGAGCTTCAAAAGAGCTATAAGGCATCATGGCTGATCTCAATGCTCAGATTGAGAAGCTCGAAAATGGAAATTTCCAACCATGGCGATTTAGAATAAGCAATTTTTTGATGGGGAAAGGTTTTTTGGGACTTGTGAGTGGAGGAGAGACAAAACCCTATATAGATGAGTTAAATCCAACCAATGACTGGAGAAGAGTAGTAAGAGAGTATGATGAAAGGAACAAAAGAGTCATTTTTATTTTAACTTAGCAATATATTAGCAGCTCCATGATAGGAAATATTCAAGATTTGGATACATCAAAGAAGGTGTGGGAGTGCTTGGAGATATTGTAGTCAACCTCCACAAAAGCTAGAAAAATGCAGCTCACAAATGAGCTAAATAATCTTAGGAAAGGCCTCTCTCAAGGGGCTAATGATTACATATTAAAGCTTAAAGAGCTTGCAAATGCACTAGGGTTGATCGATTGTGCCTTAGATGATGATGATCTTGTAGCCCACACCCTAAACGGACTCAAGGATGATGAAAATTGGAGGGCCTTCACAACTTCAGTGTATGTAAGGGAATCTCTTCTTGATTTTGATGAACTAATCACTCTCATGGTGACAGAGGAGATGAACTTTGGTGGTCATAATGCAAAGGACAGCCAAGGGCAATCATCGTATGCAGGTAGAGGAAGAGGAAGACACAACCGAGGTGCTACAAGAGGAAGAGGAAGATATCAAAGCAATGAAGGAGGCCAAGGAAAAGAAGGAAATGCAGTTCAAAGAGGTGGAAGAGCAAAAAATAGAGGAAGAGGTGGAAGATTTGGTGGAAAAGAACAACCCACTTCAAATGGATGCTTTGTATGCGTAAGTTGGGTCATTTTGCAAATGAATGTTATCGTAGAGCTCAAAGACCAAGGAATCAAAGCAACAGCAACAATTATAGAGGGCAAGGTAACTATGAAAACTCATCATCCAACCAAGGGAATGATTATTTAATGGCCATGAGGTATGGTGAAGATGCAACTCAAGGTACTAAAGATGTATGGTATGTAAACAATGGATGTAGCAATCATATGTCATGTCGAAAGGATCTTTTTAGTAATTTGCATGTCCCAAAGCATCAAGGACATGTGGAAACAAGTGGCAACAACTTAGAGCATACCATTCAACATGTGGGAGATATGAGTTTGGAAGGAAATCAAAGGGCAAACTACTTATCAAAGGTGTTGCATGTCCCTACTATTAAAAACTTGATTTCGGTAGGACAAATGGTAGAAAAGGGCTAGGCAAGTTAAGTTCAATGAAAGAGGATGTTTTTTTGAGGATCCAAGGCAGGTTTCAAGCTCATAGAAAAAGGGAAAAAGCAAGGGAGAATGTTCATAATGGACATAAATCAGCCACACCATTAAATGTATGTCACATATGGAGACAAGAGGATAGCAGAGTTGGACCTACGGCACAAACAAATAGGTCACATCAACCTACAGAAGCTCAAGAACATGCAAAGGAGGAGCTTGGTAAGAGACCTACCAAATTTTACGTCTAAAATGTTGCATGAATTTTGTTTAGCATGCCAACAAAAACAATCAAGGCTATCCTTTAGGAAGAGTACCTATGTGAATGCAAATGTTTGAAGTTTGGGGTCCACAAGAGAATCATCCCTTGCTAGAAATAGGTATTTTGTAACCTTAATTGATGACTTTTCAAGAAAATTATGGTCGTATTGCATTAGGAACAAAATCAGATGTGTTCCACTACTTCAAGTATTGCTTAGGTACGAAAGTGGTATATAAATTTCAAGGAATCAACCTCATATAGAGAAAGTAGTTGATCAATGCCCTAACAAGGTCTAGCGTGTTTGGGTGCAATCCAGTTTCAAATCCCATGGGGTTAAATGTCAATTTCATAAGATTTATCCAAGTATGACACACATTATGAATATCCGTGTTGCAAGGAAGACTATCAACAAAATAGATAGATTTTTCTCACTTACATGATTTCTTGATTTTTTTTTTTCAAAAGAAAGTTTGACTACAACTTAATCTCCAAAGATTTAATTAATAGAAAGAACAATTGTGCAAGTGAATGGGCCCTAGCACCCATGGGACCCCTCGTATCCCACAAAGCAAGGGTATGTTAAAGAAACTTGCTAGAATTACAGACCATTACAAAGATGGTTAATAACCCTTTCGTCTCCCTCATGGGGGCTCCTGAATTTAATCTTATTGCTCTCAAGGAAGAAAAATCAATGATGTCTAAATGGTGAGGATTTCTTACAATTGGAAATTCTTTTGCCCAAAAGAAAAAGAGATTTTTTGATCAACCATTCTTTAGGAGGTTTCTCAAAGTTGGTAGCACACCTATCTTTCTAGATTTTCTTGAGGGCCTCACCTCTTATAATATTCCACAATTCTACAGAATACCCAATTGCTTCACCCAAAATCGCTTGTTTCTAGTTGATGTTTCCGTGTGGCAACAAGATTCTTCCAAGGGCTTGGTATACCGATACTGACTTGGGGCACAAAAAGAAGAGGTGTCCCAAGTCCTCCTTGCGATGTAGGCAATGTTTACACCAAGGAGGAGCATCACAAATTTTATTAGCTTTTACATTGGTCCAAATTCCTCGATGGAGGATTTTCCACACAAGAATGCTTTTTCAATCTCAACGAGGGGATGCCAAAGGGATTGGAACTTAAAAGCCCACCATAAACCCAATCAATTCATACATCATCTCCTATAGAGCATGCTATGAAAGTCCACATTTGTCTTGATCCTCGAGATATTGTCAAGCCTATTGCCATTGTGCCATCTTAGACCCTTAAGGCATGGGGGGTCGTTCCCAATAAGGAGGTGAGTCTTTGAGTGGTCCCAAGCATTGAATCTTCTCTGTAAGAGGCACCAATCTTCATAACCCACTCTCCTAGCCCAGTCAATGTCCTCGAATCTAATCCATTGGCTTGTGCCTTGATTCTCGAGGTGCTTCCACAAACGGAACCCTTTGTTCCAAAGCTTCCTAGCTTTTTGGATGTTCCATGACTCAACCCCTCTGATGGCTTTGATAGGGAACCACATTAAACCATATTATCTAATACCGGCCACCCATTTCCAATCTTCATTGATCTTGATGTATTGTTTCATCTTGTTCCAATTCTTCCACAGAGAGCATACTAAGCTCAAGCCTCTGGGAGTCACTCGAAAGGGGAAGAACAAAAAAGTGATAAGATCAAGTTCCTTCAACCCGAAAGGTCCACCAGCCTAAGAGAGCTCTTGATTCTAAAAATGAGTTTGTCCCAAGAGGCTTCCGTGTTGCTCCATGCTTTAATTAACCACTTGACCTCCAACTTATTGGCCAAACCTTCAACGTCAAGAATGCTCAACCCACCTTCGTCTGTTTGGCTTTCCAATTTGGTAATCTCTTGGTCCTTTGGTCTCCAATAGGATTAAAGTAAACAATCAAAGAAAGAAGGAATGTGTTACCACCATACACCGGCCTGCTAGGTTGATCTACATACGTTTCTAGTAATCCAACTTGTTATCGAGATTAGAAAGAGCCCAATTCCATTGTTGACCCATCAAAATGTCAAATCCCATCAAAATCCCTAACAAATAGAAGACTTGGCCTCTAGGGATCAATTGACAGCCATGATCAATCAAAATGTGAGGTGGATGCCCAATGATTGCCTTGAAACCGGTTTTATAGTGGTAAATTTTGGAGCTCGATTCCTCACAAAAAGTATTTAGGCAATACCAAAAGGTATCAATCCTGTCCAGATCGTTGTGCACAAAAGCATTTGTATCATCGGCAAAGAGTCTCATGATCAACTGGTCTTGATTGAGGGGAAAAACAAGGCCTTGAATAAGACCTAAGCATGCATTATGTTTAATGTTGGTTGTTGATGTTTATCTGAGCTGAGGAATTTCCCAACAAATGTAGAGATCATCTTAATAAATTTTTGGCGGCAATCAAGGTCTTTCAGAGAATGGAGAATGAGGTCCCATTCGAATCTGTCATTAGCTTTGTCAAAGTCAATCTTTAGGTCACCAAAAGTCGAGCTTTCCCAAACATTGGTTATAGCCTTGAGGATGGAGATCCCCTTGATGAATCCCTTCTAATCCTCACTAATCCATTTTTGCATGTGACGAGCAATGCAATTAGCAATAACCTTAGCAAGGATGTTGTAACAAGTTTGTAACATCATAATTGGATGCCAATTTTCAATCTTGTTTTTGTGAATAAGCTTGATAACACCTTCATTGAGGCAATCAATCAACACATCAAAAGATACGACCACTTGCCACACCAAACGTAATGGAATAGTCACCACGTGCTTGAAGGTCTTGAAAAACTCATTGGTAAGGCCATCTAGCCCTGGGCTTTTTCCATTTGGAAGCACATCAATAGCTTCAAAAATCTCATTCCAAAATGGGAGCTTCAAGAAGAGGATTCATTTTTTGTGGAATTCTTTTGATCTGACTCCAGAGATGGCCGACATGCTATCATGTCTATGTGGCGAGAGAAGTGTGGAAACCCCCAAAAGCTAGGTGAAGTGATTCAATCAAAAAAATATTTTCTTCATTTGTCTTGCACTCAACACCATCTCTATCCATCATGAAAGGGATTTCTTCCTTCGACTTATTCTTCTTAAGGAGGATGCACATCTCTTTAGTAGGTTTTTTTGCTTTCCCCCTACCAATCCTTAAAGCATATATGGAGATCCTTTCTTTGAATTTCCTCTTTGTATCTAAGCATGATTCTCATTTTCGAGAGCCATCTCTTATATTGAGAGTGGCCTTTGTTGACTTCTTGCTCAAGACACCTAAGCCTTCGATAAAGATTTTCCCTTCTAGCATGATGAATGTTTTGAAGATTCTTTTGATGACTACCATACTCTAACACTTGGATGGAGATGAGTGGGTGGCAAAGACCCAGTTCCAGGTAGCAAAAATCTCCTACTAGACTAACGGGGTGAGAAGGTGGTCAGATTGGCATGAAACCAAGGGGATTTCTCGAGATTTACATATAGCTTGAAGATAAGAACAATCAAGTAGCGATCAGAGAGAACAAGTAACACACATTGGGAGATGGAAGGGGGGCCCATTTATTGATCATATTCTATGTAATATAGCTTCGATCAAGTCTAGATTTCTTCAAGTCAACTCTGGACTGGAGCTTTGACCAAGAGAACCCCACCTCATCTTTGACTCCACTAGATCAAGATGGAGCTTGACTTGGTCCCAAACATCCATCTCTCTACCATCAATAGCCCTCCTCTTTTCCCCCATCTATCAAAAAGAACCTCCATCATATTAAAGTCCCCACAAAGAATGATGTTGAGGGGCAGAAAGTCTAATGATTGCCGAGTGGCAAGTCTTTCTGGATCAATATTGGGAGCATATATTGAGACTATGGTGAACTGCAGAGGATCCCCAAAGGAAGCCCCAATCCACCACAAGGGTATCCACAAGTCTAGAGTACCAACTGCTTTTCATGTCGATATCCAAGGCACCGTTTCCCCTAGGGTGCATGGTGGAGAGCTAGACATAGGACGAAGAAGTACATTTAAATCTTTTTTGAAGGTCCTCATCGTTAATTTTGATCTCTTGAAGATAGATGAAGTCTAGGTTAAATTTTCTATCACGGATCCACTGGCCAATTATGACCGCTCTTGAGGGGTTAGAAAACTCTCTAACATTGATAGAAATGATGATCATTATCAAAGGTTGAGTTCTTTGCGGGGAGGGGCCTTGTCCCTCTTTTCCTTGTTTTCTCGTCCTGATTTTTCTTCAAGGTGAAGGGGTCTTGGCAAAAAACTTTACCCTTAAGGGGGCTCTTGCATGGTGTCTCAAGTGTTGTTTTCCTTTGTGAGAAGACTTCTCCCAAAATGAATCCGGTATCATTTTAGGAACCGTGGATCTAACGATCGAGCTTTCATTGTCTTGGTTATCCTCATTGTTGGTGGTGAATCCATCCTCTTTGCTAGTGGTGTATCCTTCTTGGCTATCTTCCTTGCAGGTGGAATCTTCTAGAGTTTTCCCACCATTTCAAAAGTCATAGAGATTCATTCCTCTAGGTTAATCCAAGTCATTGATCTTTTTCTCCAAATTACAGAAAATGTTTGGTTCTGGAGTTGTGCGAGATGGACTCTTCTCAATATTACCCTTAGGACTTCTTCTCCTTCTTTGTCTCACTTTTGTGAAGCCTTCTGAGTTCGCCTCCATGACTTGTGTTTCTCTCACGTTCTCAGCATCTAGAGGATGATCTTCTGACATGCATGGGGCATCACTTTGGGCCACTACAGCTTCTTTGTTCCCATTTATATTAGCCTTTTCCTGCATATGTTTATTCTTAATGGATTCCTGTCTCACAAGACAATCTTTAATCCTATGGCCTTAGAGTGAAAGCAAACATCTGGCAAGTTATTGTATGAAATCTCCTGCTCAATGGCTTTCTCTTCTCCAATCTCTATGGAAATTTTGGAGGGGAGATCTCTGTTTAGGTCTGCTTCGACACAAATCTACGGGTGCCATCTTGTGTTGAACGAGTATTTGGCACCTTCATAGATGAAACCCCCAACGTCTTCTCTAGAGATAAGAGGTCGACCAATGGGTGATATAATTTTCCTTATGAAAAAACATATAGAAAAAAGAGTAGGTTTGGCAGCTCAATCCAGAGCGGATAGCTCAACGGTTTTGACCTATTTCGAATGAATTCATTCTCAAAAATCAAGAGCATGTGATTAGCTTGCAAGAACTGACACTTGTTGATAATCAAGCCATGAGGGAACCACTGCTTACGGAATCGCTGACACAAGGACTCAAGAGAAGGCTTAGGACCAAATAGTTGACCCATAAGACAAATTCTCTTTAGCTCTTCCTGCTTCGCCAAAATATCCTCCCTTCGAAGGGAGAGGGCTTGGGTCTTAATACCAAAAAGCTCTAAAGAAGCACCATAGGTTTTGTCCTCCAATTTAGGCAAGCCCACATTACTCACCATCAATGAGTGGGAGAACCTGGCCATGAAAAGTGAGGCGATCGATGGACAAAATAAGCCCTTGCAAGATAAACTAACGTGAAAACTCTTGTAAGGCTCAGGTGTGACAAATCGAGAAAGAGGACCCACGATAGACAGCTATGCCATCACGATTGATAGTCATGCCATCGCAATAGACAGCCAGTTTGCACGATTGACCCCGATCACAAATTGACAATGGCCACCTCTGACAACTCCACATTAGGACCTTTGACAGCCTCCTTGTCGGAGCAACGACCAACCTTTTCAAATATCTCTCTAAGCTTCTCCACTCACCACAGACTGTGGGCAATGGTCCATGAACGACTGTGAAGGAGAGGGGGACTAATTCAAATCTTTGGACAAAGGACCATTCCACGATGGACAAGGGGCGATGGACAGGGGCCATGGACCTAAGCTAGAAGAAAGACTTCCACGATAGTGAGAAGGGAACAAAGGACATGCATTCCAAGGGGGCGATGGACAAGGGGCATTCAGGCGAGGACAGCACACTTGCTTTCCAAGGAGGCGACACACAGGGGATCAAGCAACGATCAACTGTAATATACCCAAAGATTTGAATGGCATGGTTGCTAGCTCTACTATGAATCCAATGCCCTATTTTAAAAAAAAAAAGGAAGTTCTGCCTTGGCCCATTCTTCCAAACTTTAATTAAAATATAGAAGAAAAGTTACAAGTGAATGGGACTAGTGCCCATGGGACCCCCCAAATCCCCCAATGCCCTATTTTGCTTTGTATTGAATAAGTCGAAGTTATATTTTACGTTTAAGTGTCTTTTAGTATAAAGTGTGATTGTGCCTCGATGTTTGACGGACAAGGGGAGAAAAAGAGTAATGTTTGCTTTATGATAAGCTTCTCATTGTCCAAATCCTTAGTGGGCTCCTCGTCCATGGAGTGTTACAAGATTCTTATCATGAAAGATAAGAATAGCCACGTGAAAAGGTCAAAGAGCTTCCGACAACCATGCAAAATGGATTAGGAAGGGGGGAATGTTTGACTAATATTTTATCTGAGAATCCACAATAAATTTATCCATCCATCCACAGTACATGTCGAGGCAGAGCAAACATCCAAACACGTGTGGAACTCGAAAAGCAGCCGTGGTCAGCCATGGAACACAGCTGCAATAACATAGATTATTCCTTGGAAACTACATATATCTCGGGTAACTGCACGATGACTAATGTCTCTGTGAATGTTCAATGCCGACATCATTGAGGATTCTGTCAATTTCTAAATGCCTTTTGCTAAACTATGCGACAATAAATGAATGCCCAAAAGCTTGTACGTTGCGTCATGCGATCGGCGATGGCTCCCAGACCGAATCTCAAACGAGTCAGCCACGGCCCACAACAATGATGAATCGTTCCAGCAATTCAAGAAGTTGGCTGAGATTGGCCAGCAAGACAACGAGATCCGTGACTACCCCCAACCTGTAGGCTGTGAGGCGTAGAAAGATGGGTTTGCTTGTGGGCCATGAGCATCCTGTATAGCCCAGCTTGCTGCACAAGAGGTTGCAATGTGGAAGCTGGTCCCTAGATTCTGGGAAGAATTCGACTTTCGTCCTTTGTGTTTGCTTGACGGAGACATTCCCACTGCCAGGAAATGTTCGGGATTTAGGAACCACAAAGTTGTCCTACCATAAATGCATCGGATGAGCTGTCACCTTTCAAGACATATATCCTCAGACTTGCAGCTTGCGTGTGGATGAGTCGTGTTGCTACTCTTCGCATTTGAGCGTCATGTCAGCTTTTTCGTTTATTTTCTGAGGGTTGTTAACAAAATTCTCATCATACTTTATGATCCAAAACACAGAAAAATGATCAATACAAACGCCAAAAATCAATCTCGAGTGTGAGGTTTCCTGTGGATGATGTCATGCACAAACCTCGCATTGAGGGACGATACTCAACATCCAAAAAACATGCTAATGACTGTAACCCACGCACCTATACTCAAAATAATTATGACTAAGGCTTGCAAGTTGCATATCCTTGATCATCTAGGGGAATTATCATACTCTTTGAGAAAGCAAACGACTCCTGTATTTTCGTGAAGGTGAAGTTCTTGTAGCTATTACACCCATTCTGAGTCTTTTTAGCTGGGCAAGACTTTTCTCAATCGCATAACATATGTGGAGGCATTTTCAAATAATCCAAAAGCACACTTCGAGATTAATCTAAAAATATTCTACTATCATCTTCCAATGGACAAGATCTCTTCTCACCTCCATTACCATTTATCTTCATTGCAATTTCCGCTCCTAATTTCCTCACATATCAATTTAAAAATGTTGTCCAATACAATAAGGAAGCCCCTATGTGAGTTTCCTTTTAAGTGGTTAACTAGATCACATCGGCAATACTGAAAACAGTAAAGAAAGGTAAAGATACATGAAAAACGGATGGAAGATCTAATAATAGTCAAATGGCATGAAAAATTGATAATCAACTTTTTAGACATCAATACCCTGGACACAACTTAGAGATTTTCATTCTTCAGAGATAGTGTAAATCAAATAAGATTTTGAGCTGAGATGTAGCTTTTTTATTAAATTGTAGAGAACTCAGAGAAGCTGAATGGTGCTGCACTTAAAAGAGAATAGAATCCATTTTTGCAGTGGTGGTTAGACTGCAAAGGATTCCTGTAGGCACATTATATAACACTAATCAACACCTTGGTCACCACTGCACCCCGTGTTTCAGGACAAAAACTTTACTTGGATGATCCAAATCAATAGAGTACTGAAAGATGGGAAACAGTGCCAGCTCAGAAACAAGTTAAGATGATAAACTAAGCTTGATTAATCATAGCCCCAGCAGGGAGAACTAAATAGGTAGCATAAACCAGCAGGGAGAACTAAATAGCTAATGCTATCGTAAGAGATATGTATGATAGGTAGTAAGTACAACCGTCAGATCAACTTTCCCCACCCCTCAATATAAATGATTCATAGCAGAATGCAAAACACTGCAAAGATAATAAATTACAAAATCTTTTACATTCAGAAAAAGGAATTCATCAGTTACAAGGAAAGGCATCTTCTGCCTTCCATTGGAAGTGTCCTTGGCATCGGTGTTACTGTTACATATCTTTGAGGAGGTGGTTTTCGACCACCAAAACCAGTTTCAAAATTGTTTTCTATGAACAAGTTGTCAGAAGAATCCATGGTAAATTCTATTCCATGGTGTTTGGCCAATCTATTTACAATTGCTAACTGCTCCACCTCATGTATTTCATTGCAAAGTTCTACTGTAGATGTTGAACAGTCAAGCCTGTAAACACAAAAATATGTATGAGTATCCATAAAACCCTAGATGTGATAGATATTCCATAAAGATGACACACGGCACACACACACACACACCACAACAGCATAAAACCAGACATGCCAGCTTAAGAAAGGCACATATTTAGTTCATCTAAGTTAATATCCAGTATGTTCAGCATAAGATTACAAAAAGATCAACTAATGCATACTTAGGAAAAAAAACTGTCTGCTAAATAAAATAGGACAAATAAGATTACAAAGATCAACTAATGCATACTGAGTAGGAAAAAAAACTATCTGCTAAATAAAATAGGACAAATTTAATTTAAAACTTTCTTTTCAATTTCGCTTTCTTTTGTTCTTTTACCCCTGAAAAATTGAAAATAGTAATCAATTGACACACACACAAAACACCAACAACAGCAAAAAGAATCAGGTTGACAAAGATTTACCAGTCTCTTAAGCAAGCTCTAAACAGTTATAATATATTCATAGTTGCAAACAGCACCAAAACAAAAAAACATTGCAGCAAGATAACCAAGCACATATAATCAGCAAGTAGGACAGTCAAGATCGAGAAAATTTGCAGCTACAGAGTAACCAGAAAAGGCACAGAGGTGGTAGAACATACTTGTATATGATTAGATTGGGGGCTCCTCTATAAAGAGCAACCCCAAAAGTCACACAAATGGATATTAGAAAGTATCATAACAAAATGCTGGGGGGGAAAAACACCCTAACAAGAAATATTTAGAGAAGGCATAAGCTTTTAAAATTCACTATAAAACATTCTAAAAATGCCTTTCATTCTACATGTACATGTCATAATGTTCTGGAACTTCATAAGAGCTTGTATCTTATCATGTTGGATCTACTGGTATGCTCACACCTACAGAGTAATGAAGAAAATTATGAAAACCCTAAGGATTACATACTACTGAAAAAATAATTTCATGGGTGAAAATAGCATCCAAGGCTTCATTTGACAATAAACATTGTAATTGATCCAATAAGTTGGAAGAGGAAGATTTCAAAGAGAAAAGTTTCAAGCGAATCAATTTTTATGATAAACCCTTACTACCTTTGCCCTAGGGTTTCAAGCAAGCTTGCACTTGCTCTAACTAGACGCTAAATAAAATATCATAAATATGGTCACCACTAGTTTTCTTATGAGAGTTAGAGCATCATATTCTCAAGGTAGAGTAGTAGAACCATGAATGATCCCCTACTTTCTAGGTGAGGCAAGAATACAAATCCATCTTAGACCTTTCATTTAGACGGCCATCCCTTAGAATGATTTTTTCTTGGTGGTTTTGGAATGCAAAGCATCAAGGAAAATCTTATGGCTAGAAAGAGCTGTAGAGCTTAAATGAGTTCCAGTCCATGCTTATGACATTATTTTATTTCCAAAATCTAAACAAGGGCATCAATCACATCTTATTGCATTGAATAATTTCTCTATACATAGATAATCGCGTAGATAAACATTGGAAAACCCGATGTTCTTATCTTTCACATCTCAGCCTATATCAAGATCCATATAAGCTAATGCTAGTCAAAGATAACCTTAAGATGGTAACTCCTAGGTGTACCTTGGAGTTACATTTACTAAAAAGGCAAGGAGATTGAGAATGATGCAAGCAAGAAAAAGACAAACTAAGAAAAGTGTATAATTCCCTCTTATGTCTAGAGGGATATTGCCATCAAGCCTTTTTCCAAGACCCCCACACTAATTGGAGATTCTTTGATATGATGGTATCACAATCAAACTACATAGTACAATAGAAAGCATTTTATGCATGAAGTTGTATTAGAATGAGCATACAATACAAAGCATTTTATGCATGAAGCTGTATTAGAATGAGCATACAAGGTCCATAATCATTGTATACCATGGCTTTTTGAGTGCTCTAAGATCAAGTTATTGATCATCTATTCTCTCTCTAATAGGTCAATGATACATCTACACACCAATTCATAGCAAGCAAAATAATGACAAGACAAGATATTAAAGATTTACATTACTCCACCCACCCAAGCCACTCTCCTCAAAAGTGATGATCATAAAGACCACCTATGATGATCATAAAGACCACATATCCAGATACATGCCTACCACATGCTCTTACTTGAGTTTTCCCCTACCAGAAATAGACTCCAAGAGGCAAACTTACAGATGACTACATATCCAGATACATGCCTACCACATGCTCTAACTTGAGTTTCTTCCTACCAGTTATAGACTCCAAGAGGCAAACTTACAGATGCCTACTGAAGATCAAAGGATGTGCAAAATTTGACTTCAAGAGATGAGTGTGAGGAGCATTTGAATCATTGATATTTATCATATACACAAGGTTTTCATGTAAGGACATCCTAACAAAAACAATAGCAATCTAATATGTCAACGGTATGAGAGTGCAGTATGTGGGTTACATGAATAGAATTTGGGCATAAGAAGCGAATGCAGTAGATTGCAATGATGTGGGAGAAAATGAAGAATATGGCAACAATTGACATGCTGATCGCTTAGACACAATCACAGCTGCTCTAAGATATAGGAAAGATATCATTTCAATTCTTTTTCTTTAAGCAGACTTTATAATTTGATGTAAACAAAGGAAATACATGGAGACTAATCATGCATTCTAGTTATACCTTGCAATTTCCATCTCCAAATGTTTCACTTTGTTCATAAAATTTTCTACACACTTTGTCAGCACTGTATTTACTGACGGATGGCATGCTTCATCCTCTGAAAGCCTAAAATAACAAAAATCTTCATCTATGTCAGGCAAAATATTTGTAAGCAGAATGCAAACTTTTTTCAAATGCAAAAAAAAAAAATAGACCATACATGTTTGTAATTGCTGGACAACCCTCCCTAGATAATGTTTGTCCATTAGCCTTTACAACAATCCTGCACGCATCTTCAAGTTCAAGTTTTGCAAGACTAAAGATACCACATTCTGTATCTGTAAGTGTTTTCCTGCCAAGTAATCCATCTGGAAGAGGCGGGAAAAGTTGCTGCATGAATTGTGTTGTCAAGCTCAACCTTCTTTTTGCTCGAAAAATGCTGGATGTTTTGTCTTCATATGTGGCATTGCAATCCTTCAAATTCAGAAAAATAAATTAATAACAAATGAAATAAGGGTTCATTTCCTTCCATTCAATCTATTACCGATAATGAATACATTGAAGCTTTAATAGTACCTTTTCAGGGAGTCTGTTCAAAGATCTAGCCCATATGACCTCTCCATCACTATATGCAAGAACCATCCAAATTGATGAATAAGTCCCAACATCAAGCACATCAAGCAAGTCAAAGGAATAAAAATATATGTATACAAACCTACTAGAAGGTAAATTGATATTTGACTGGGCTATTGCAACATGCCAAGGAATGCGAAGAGGAAGTTGCTTTTTTCGTTTCTTGTTCGGAGGGCCATCTTCCCCAGATATTCTAGCCTTTGAGATGTTCTTGCCCTTAGGCATGACTGCAGGAGCTTTCACAAAGTGCTTGAGCCCATCTTCTCTCAAAATTGAGGCATCCGAATTGAAATCCAACTGATTATTCATAGGGATAACTTGATTTTCTTTGTTTGAAGACTGCTGAAGAGTTGTTGCTTGTCTTCCAGGAGACTGAACTGGAATACTATTCAACCAGATAGAGGATGATTGATGGCTCGAAGCCATTGGGTAAGATGATACTTGGTGAATTATGCATGAATCTTTTGTTAAGTGTGAATCTGCAAAAGCATCAACAGGCTGTTCAACATTACATGGCTTTCTATCTGAAACAGAAGCGCTATGTTGCTCAAAGGCAACACTTGTAATTGCCTTGTCATCTGTTGACAGCTTCCAAAAACTTGGAGGATGCTCATCCCGAGGACACTTATTCCCATGAACAGGCTTCAAAGAACAATGTCTACTCCTTTTTGAAAGTTCAATATTTTCAGGCAAACATGAAGAATCTGATTCAGGGCACCTTCCAGCCCTAGTATTGTATCCAGGACCACTAGAAGTTTGACTCTTCCATGGATCTTCAAAATTCGAAGGATGGGATGGCATCAGACCAGTAGTAGATGAATGCACTCTGAAAGGGGGATTTCTGGAGTTATTTTCCACAGGATTAGATTCTGAAGTTAGCAGATTCAGGGATTTAGGCTGATGAAGTTCCTTCTCTGGTATATTTGTTTCCGAAGGATCAGATGAACCACTGCTTTGGAAAAAACCATGCCCTTCTCCTTTTATGTTTCTAGATGATGTGTTGGACATTAATTCAGTCACATGACTATCACACCGTGATATTCGATAAGGATTATTCTGATTGTTGCATATGTACTGTATGTTTGGATTCTGAGACAAGTGCTCCTTATACCTCTGGTGGTTTAAATTTCTTGTGATCCCCATAGGGATTCGTTGTACTTTACATTCAACGTGACCCCCAGTACTTACATCATGTGCACTAGTCGATGGCATTTGAGGACATTGTTTTTCATTCCTTACCATTAAATTGGACTTGTCAGATACAGATGTTCCTGCAGCGATTGACATGCCCCTAAAGTCAACTGTGTTCATTATGTTCCCAATTTTCTTATTCAAATTTTCATTCAGTGTTGCATATGAGCCAGCATAATCCTTGCCCATCTCCGTAGAACATTCCACTAAATGACTGTTTTGCACAGATTGAGCTGCAACATTGACATTGGATGATCCAGGATAGTTGTGAACAGATGAAGTGTTTCCGACGAATTCAGCCAAAGCTCCTTGATCATTTGCCTTTATAAAAGTATTCAACTGAGCTTGTGAAATGCCTTCAGATGGGATTCCTCCAGTCTGAAGTTTCTCATGCCCTGCATTGGAATCCTGAGTACAATGAAACCGACCTGCTGGAAGAACAGCATTAGCATGCATTGAATGCCCAGGACTGAAGCGTGAAGTAGAAGAGGTATCAGTCACCAATGTTCCCCTTGCCATTGACTGAGGCATGCTCATAAAGTTTGAAGAAAGTGCCAAACTTCTTTGCGAATTCTTTCCATTTCCAGCCATCATGCTTCCCTGATTTAACTCAACTTCATCATTCATTGATGTTTTAGGAATATGCATCCGATAAGGTGACTCTGGATTCAAAGCCATGGGACCTGTTTTCAAATAAGATGGCCCCCCATCAAGACTCTTCGTCTCAGGAAGGCTCCTGGAAATTGAAGCAGGTGGTTGATGCAGATCAAGTGAAGGTCCAAGCCCCAACCCAACTTGTTCTGATCTTAGCAGGCTAGATGAATGATTATTCCTGAAGTGGGCTAGGGAAATGTTTGATACAGTAGAATTGACTGTGTGTTGAGGTACCTCCTGTTGACTTTCCGGAGATGTATCCTGCAGATCAATGCACCCATACGTCAGATACATTTTATCAGCACATAACATAAACTGACACTTAGAGGAAGGCACATACCTGACTCCCCACAGACTTGCACCAACCAACTTGATTGTCTTTCACTAGATCAGGGACTTCCTTTGAAGCCTGTCTGCTGAATTTCATAAAAGTTACAGCAAGTCCATTCAGTTGTCTTACTTGACCAGTAGATTGTTGCAATTGACTATGCTGTAAAGGAACCTGTTCCTCAAGGATCGATTGATTTAATGAACACTGAACCTTTGAATTGAAGGTGGTGTTATTCATTGCATGCAAATGGACTGTAGGCTCTGAATTTAAGGAACCCTGGAGTGCAAGGTTGTGCACGGGCTGAATCTCATCCAAAGACTGACTTTTTAGAGATCTTCCATTGAATGGAAACTGCCTATGATAGGTATCGTTCTTATCGACACCTTGATATTGATTATAAGGCACTGATGAAGGCTGAAGACCACCAGAACTGTGAGCTCCAAACTCCATCTGACTACCTGGATTTTGGATGCCCATATGCTGATTGGAAGTAGAACTATCCCCTGCAACAAACGTTTTTGCACTTATTGATCCGACTTGCAGTGTATAGGAACCTTGCTCTCTAGTAAAGGAAGCCTCAAATGGATATGAGGTATTAGATACAGGGGAAAACCGATGCAATGATTCACATTGAGCTCGACTGTCCACAGTATTGTTTCTCCCAACACGTGCTGAGTGTAGATGACTAGCCCCCCTGCTTGATTGGACATCTTGTGTGCCTTCACAAGGATTAGCTTGACACTGAAACCCAGCACTCATAAGGGAAAATCCTGCTGCAGTCCCTACCCCTGATGAGGCCAAACACAAAAGCTGACCAGAGGCTCCAGCCACATCTGAAGTAGCACTTCCCAAATTTTGGGACATATATCCATCACTGTTGCCCATACAATCAGACTTTCTGGAGTATTGATGTATGCCATGATCAATCGATCCACTTTTTGTAGCGCTCAGACTTTGAGACAGTAAATTGGCATCTGTACTTGACAAAGGCTGTTTTTTACCACAAAGATACTTTTTTTGCTCATTCAACTGCAACTCTTTGAAATATTGCTGACTATGTGAAAAATCATCGCCTTGAAAGAGTTTATTGGCTGGCCACCTCATCATTGATTCACTTGAAAGACTTTGGGTTGAACTCAAATTTACACCATGTTGTTTCTCATCATTTGTAGCCTCAGAGATTGCAGCTTCTATCCTATTAAAGCATTGATTTCTTGAGTGGCCATCTTGAAGCATAGGCCTGCCTCTCTCTTGTGACAAAAATTCTTTCCAGTCACCACCTTCATAATTTGGAGTAGAAGGTTCACCTGCTGAGTGAAAAGAATTCTGGTATTTCAAACCCCCCTTATCACTGCCACAATTTATTACTGATCCAACGGTAGACAATTTTGATGACAGATCGCGATTGCACTCATCATGTGACTTGCTTGCACCCATTTGATAATGTGGCCACCGATCATTAGGCCAACCATCAGAGTTATCACTTTGTGAAACTAAACTCACTTGCTGATTCCCATATACCCCAGTCATTTGGGACTGCGGCGGTGTATCAGGACGGTGAAGAAGTTCTGAGTATGAAGTTTTTGAAATAACATTCCCTGCTAGTGGGAACATAAGTTCTTCACCTGATTTCTCAATATCCCTCACATGATTTGGAAGAAGCACCTCTTCCGACTGCTGCTGCTGCTGTTGTTGTTGTTGTTGCTGCCATTGTTGTTGTTGTTGTTGTTGTTGTTGTTGTTGTTGTTGTTGTTGTTGTTGTTGTTGTTGTTGTTGTTGCTGTTGTTGTTTTTGATATTGTTGTTGTCGTGATTGCACATCTAAAGGCCCAGTTGACCTTATAGGAGCTTGCCTGCTTGTGTTTGTTTCTAGACTTTGCATAGCTCTTTTGAAAGGTAGCTGATGTTGCAAGAATTGATGCCTTCCCAAATTGTAAGAAATAGTCCCAGTGCTTTGTGAGGCATCTTGATTGTCAATCGGATTCCTATAATTTTGTTCCCCCGAGCCCATGTGATGTGGGGCAATAATGCTTTTAAGTGAATAAATGGAATTGTCCACCTGATTTGTTTGACTGGACGGCTGATTAAGAACCATTTTTTCGCTCAATGCTTCATTCCTCATCTCATATCGGGCTTTCAACGATGCATTTCGTACTTCTACTTGATCTACGCATTCCTCAGCCATTGGTTTCAAGCACCTAACAGATGGCTTGGATACTCTTGCTTCTAAGCTTTGTTTGTGGTTGAAATCGAAGTGTGCAGCTGCATCATAACTGTTCTTCTTACTATAAATGTGACCTGTTTCATTACCATTTGCAGCACTCAAAAAATGGTATGGAGTCGATTCATTGCTATTCAGAACACCTGTTTCAAAATTCTGGATCTCCACACCCTGTTCAAAGAAATTATGAACTGTTGCACTTTGATTCTGAGCAGAAATATGAACTGCCGGTGCATGTCTCATTGAATCATTCTGACCTTCCAACATATAACTGAAATACAGTTTTCTTATTTAAGACCAGATAAATAGTCGAATACATTAAGCTGATTGAAATGAGCTCCACAAAACACACCTTCTATGATTAGCATTGAATTGACCATTGTGTGAAGCTCCTCCAGAACCATCAAGTGTATTCAGGAATGGAAATGAACAATTACCTGAGTAAAGCATCCAAATCTGCGTTGGTATCGCAAAAACTAAAAATTTTGTAGAAAATAAGAATGGATAGAAGAATCTCGTTAATTGGGTGAAGGGGCAAAATACCTTGATTAAGAGGGGCAACCAATTCGCGACTTGAAATGACACTGCAGAGACAAGGTCAAAACACTTTCAGTTTCTTGAATCTTACAGATTTTCAAACTAGACTTCATCTATTTCACACCCAGTTAAAACATTCAAAAAAGACGAAACAAAGTGAAAAATATTCTTTAGTGAAATGCATCTGGTAGTTTTACGACAGTACCGTAGAAACTTCAAAGCACAGAACCTTACTTTCCAGAACGCTGATCAAGCAATGTAAAATCTATTGAGTGATATCCACTTCGAGAAAGATATGCATCGTCACCATTGTTATCCATGTCTATAAGACTATGTCCAAGAAACTTTTCCTGCAGACTTCAAGATTAGGACTCCTGTGCACATCGCATTTCGTAGGAGCCTCAAACCAAAAATTCTTTCGATGATCTTCAAGTCGATCCGCATTTCTGATTACTTGCGTCTCGATTGACTACTGATTCCCATGTTGTGGACTCAGAGAATGTTTTGCACTCAGCTACCGAGATGCAACCATACTGAACGAACCATACGAAGAAGAGCAAATTCATTTCTCCTATAGTCTTAGGTCCTGAACGAATTCTAGAAAAAACTATGAATGCAATTTCATAGTCAAGGGCGATAAAAATGTTCCGGATCTCTCAAAGGACGCGATTCCTTGAACAAAACCAGGAGCATAACCTCCTTCTGAAGTCGATTGTAAGATCGAAAAGCAGCTAATCTATCTTCTCTACGCGCATCAGAAGTAGTCACTTATGGATTCCTTCGCATTTAAAAAGGAAGACCCTACTTAGGGTTGCAGTAGCAATGTGAAAGGTAAAACCAGGGCAAGGGATAAACACAGAGAAGGAAAGAGGGGTCAAAGTACTTGCAGCAGGATAGGAAAACAGAAGCGAGAGTAATGATGTAAAGGAAGCTAATTGTAGCTACCGTAGCGACCTCTGTGCTGAAAGTCTTCCTCCTATCACCTATTACTTTTTTGTTCCTTCCTCTACTTCTCCTTAATTTTCTTAAGCAGCAGATGCAAACTACTAGATGTTTACGGCAGTGAAAAGCATACAGAACTGATGTCAATCACAGAAGCTCGCATTTGTCCATCAGTGGCATGGTTAGAAAGAGGGAGCGAGAGAAGAAGAAGAGGAGGAAGAAGGAGAAGGGGCCAAGGGGAATGAAGACGAAGTGCGGAGGAAACGATAAACAGGCGCAGTAAAGTTTGGAGAGAGTTGGAGAGAGAGAGAGAGAGAGACTCGGTTCCGAGCCACTAGGCTCGGTGGTTAGGTCTGTAAGCCCAAACGAGAGCGGTCCAGTCTAATGAGCCTATTTGGGGTTACACTAGAAGTCTGATGATACTCTCCCGAAAAACAGAGATCCTGCCTTTTTCATGCATCTCCTCTCTCGCTCTATCACACGCTATTATTTACATAACAAAGAAAAAAACAAATGTAAAGGTAATAAGCCCCGTTTTTCCTTAAGATGAAGTAGGTGGAACTTTAAAGGGAAACCTAAGGGGGATTTTACACTTCTTTAGAAGTTTTTTTTTATGTTCACATAGAGAGGTGGAAAGTACATGAAAGCTAAATAGTGCAACTTACCTAGATGGTCGTGTCTTTTGCTCTTTTGGGTGGGTAGAGAGTTTAATTCTAGTATTTTGGGTGGAGTGAGAGTTGACTCCCTCTAGGTTGTACTAGTTGGATTTGTTCTCTTTCTTTTGATGAGATGAAAATATTCTTTTGGGACGTCTTTTCTGTTGAGATATCAAGCTCAACATGTGATGGTCCAGGATGACACGTACCAGTTTTTCGTTTCTCTAACATGTATAGTGGTCACGCCGGTATATGTCAGAGATACTTCATTGAGCTTTATTAGATTTATCTACCGAGAGTGATGGCACATTTGTTCCTTGTCAGCTCACTCATTCGCGGACACTAGGTTTTTCCTTATGATATTGATCTTTATATATTGCACTTGTTGTATTCTTGTTTTTTAGGTCATTCTTGTACATTCCTTTTATGTAATAGAAGAAGAAGAAGAAGATCATTCTTCCTTGCCTCAATCTGTGTGTGTGCTTCTCTTTGAGAGTGAGAGTGTGTGTGTGATCTCTCTTCCTTATCTCCTTCCTCGTGACATGGTATCAGAGTCAGCGTGGCTGTAGAGAGCTCATGGAGAAGGCGACAATGAGGAGTACACGACAAGGCGTGGAGAAAACGGGATTCACAAACAACCTCCGTTTGCTACGAAAATCGGTGTGAAGGTAGAAGACTGCAAAATTCGAAATATTTTCCCTGGTCTGTATAGAAGTTCTGAACTGCTTATATGCAGCTCCTAAACCACGAAGACACACTTCCACCTTATCATCATCATCTACATTCACGCCAATAGATGCAAGTGATTCACATATGCTTTTGATTTTCAAGGTGTAGTCACTTACCGACATGCTCTTCTTCTCCAATGTATGCAGCTCGTTCTTGAGTTGCAATTTTCGTGCCTTTGTATTCGTCTCATACAATGTGACCAAACTATTCCAAGCCTCTTTTGGAGTCTTTGGCATCCTGTATGTGTCCAATCATGCTATCATGTATGCTAATGGATAGCCAATACATTACCTTTTGTGCTCCTTGATTCCATTCCTCATATGCTCTTAATTGATCTGCAGTCTGATTCCTTTCTGGCAACTGCGGAGCATTTTCATTCTCTCCTTCGATGTACTTCTAGTAGCCTTTTCCCATCAAGAAATTCGTCATTCTGAATCTCCAAGCATGGAAGTTGTTCTTGTCCAGCTTATCGCTCATAAGCTGACTCATTCCATCTGCGTTTGCCATTTCTGCAACAATTCACAACACTGCAAAACACTACAAGTAGCACTTCTGCTTGAACACTGTCGCACTATGACGTGATAGTTCGATCTTAGAAAAACACAGTTTTCGTGTATCCACAGAACACGGAATCGCTTGAAATTCTGGATCTAGAATATATGAGTGTTGTCGAACACAATGCAAGTTACAGTTTCTGAAACTCACTGGTTTTTCTACAGACCCCACCTTGCAGGCTCAAAATGGAGGTCGAGATGGCTCAAGAGGCTTGGAACAGTTTGGTCACATTGTATGAGATGAATACAAAGGCATAGAAATTGCAACTCAAGAACGAGCTACATACATTGGAGAAGAAGAGCATGTCGGTTAGTGACTACACCTTGAAAATATAAAGCATATGTGAGTCACGTGCATCTATTGGCGTGAATGTAGATGATGATAAGGTGGAAGTGTGTCTTCATGGTTTAGGAGCTGCATATAAGCAGTTCAGAACTTCTATACAGACTAGGGAAAATATTCCGAATTTTGCTGATATGGTATCTATGCTGATTATTGAAGAAAAGAATCTTGGTGAGGATTCAAACTTCCAATAAAAATCTAGTTATGAGCAAGTATTCTACTCTAGTAGAGGAAGAGGCAAAGCTAGAGGTTTTGGAAGTGGAAGAGGAAATAGTAACCAAGACCAAAGTCAACAACAGAATCATGCAGAAGAAAGATGATGAACTATTTTGATGGCGATGCACCACAGTGTGCTCTCCTTCTCGAGAGCTTCACATCGATATGCTCAGAGTAGAAAACCGAGCTCCTAAGGCCGCACACAGTACTCCGCACAGAGGCTGCAGAATAAGAAGAAAAACATAGTACACAGGGGCACGAAGACAGACTTCTTAGGTCTTACAAATGCGGTCAAACTTACAATCTGTGTCTGACCAAGCCACTATATGTTTTATTAAAGAACATATACAAAGAAGTGTCCAATGGCCATTTGGCCTTTCACATGGACACTAACGGTAACAATCTCCCACTAAAGGCCAACATGGCCAAAGTAACTATGGGAGAAAAATAAAGAATGATAAAGAATACCTGAGTGTAAGTATACAAACTATACCTCCCACCTGATGGGCATGTTACACAGTATACAAGTGACTGTGTAAAATCAAGAATCAAGTAACCCCCATCAAGTGACAACAATGTTGAAAGCTATCTTGTGGTAGAGCTTTAGTCAAAGCATCTACAGCATTATCTCAAGTGTGAACTAAGCAATCTCTGATGAAGTGATACCTCACCTCAATGTGCTTGGTCTTTGCATGATAGACCGGATTCTTAGCCAAAGCAATGGCACTCTGACTATCACTGAGCAAGCGAGATACATGTTGAGGTAAACCCATATCACAAGCAAGACGAGAAAGCCACAATGCTTCCTTACATGCCTCACTTGCTGCAAAGCTTCTGTGGTGGAAACAGTTGTACATTCTTGAAGACGAGATCTCCAAGAGATAGCACCTCCAGCAAAATGAAAAATGTACCCTGATGTAGACTTACGATTGTCTACAAAACCAGCATAGTCATAATCTGTGTAACCAATAATGGATGCTTTCCCTCTACCTAAGCATAGACACTTGTCCTTAGTGCCACTTAGATATCTCAAAATCATCTTGACCGCTTCCCAATGTTTCTTGCCAGGATTAGACATATATCTGTTCACAACTCCCACTGCAAATGCTATGTCTGGCCTCGTAGTTACCATTGCGTACATGAGACTACCAACAACAGACTGATAGGGAATTTTGTTCATGAATTCCTTTTCCTCATCTGATTTGGGGCAATCATCCTTGCTCAATTTCACATATGTGGGTAAAGGTGTACTTAATGCCTTTCCACCCTGCATATTGAACCTGTGAAGTACTTTGGATATGTACTCACTTTGAGACAAGTATATGCATCTTTTTTACTCCTATCACGATTAATGCGCATGCCAAGAATATGTTTGGCATCCCCCAAATCCTTCATATCAAATGTCTGAATCAACTTCTTTTTGAGAATTGACAA
Organism: Ceratopteris richardii; assembly: GCA_020310875.1. Classification (NCBI taxonomy): domain Eukaryota; kingdom Viridiplantae; phylum Streptophyta; class Polypodiopsida; order Polypodiales; family Pteridaceae; genus Ceratopteris; species Ceratopteris richardii. Next base: position 70,409,549 of record CM035418.1, on the reverse strand, counting down.
GTCATGAGAGGACTTCCCAGCAATCAACATATCATCGACATAAAGTATTAAACATATGAAGCTGCCATCTGAGCATCTCTTTGTGTAGAGACAATGATCCTCATTGCTTCGAGAATAGCCTTGAGACTTCATAAAAGCATCAAACTTTTGGTACCATTGTCTAGGGGACTGTTTAAGTCCATACAAGCTCTTCTTGAGCTTACAAACTAGACTTTCCTTGCCAGGAACTACATAACCCTCTGGTTGTTCCATATAGATCTCATATGTAAGATCTCCATGCAAGAAAGTAGTTTTCACATCCATTTGGACTAACTCTAAGTCCTCCATTGCAACGAATCCAAGCAACATGCGCAGGGTAGTCATCTTGACCACTGTAGAGAAGATTTCCTCGAAATCAACGCCATGTTGTTGCTTAAAACCCTTTGCACAAGTCGTGCTTTATACTTTGGAGAAGCACTATCTGATGTGAATTTCAGCTTATATACCCATTTACATGGTAAAGCTTTCCTTCCATTTGGCAAAGGTACTAAATCCCAAGTACCATTCTTGTGAATAGAATCCAACTCACTCTTCATGGCACGCTCCCACTTGACATGATCCTCTGTCTGCATAGCCTCTTTGTAGCAAGAAGGCTCACCGGCATCTGTTAGCATAACAAAATCTAAGCCTGGAACATATCTATCAGGTGGATGTGAGACACGTGCAAAACGTCTCAATGGTTGCTGAACAGGAACATGTGCAGACTGATCTGAATGGACATTCTCTTGAGCATCCCTATGTGCAGCATTTTTATGCAGGCTAACCGGAGGACTAGTATCCTCAAACACCACTCTTCTCACTTCAACCTCCTTAATGGGCTGTTTATGCATTTTAGACCCATTGAAAATGACATCACTACTTCTGATCACTGTCTGTGTTTCAGGATCCCATAAGCGATATCCAAATTGTCCTTCTCGACCATATCCAAGAAAAATGCATTTCTTTGACTTATGGTCCAACTTTTTTCTAAGATTCTTAGGTATATGAACATATGATTCCCACCCAAAAACTCGAAGATGATCATAATATGGTGGCTTCCCTGTCCACAGCTCTTGTGCCACTTTCAGACATTTGGTAGTACTAGGTGAAAGGTTAATCACATGAACTGCAGTCAATACTGCTTCTGCCCAAAAGCCTTGTGAGAGGTTTGCATGATACAACATAGAGACTACTCTATCTTGAATAGTTCTATTCATCCTCTCAGCTACACCATTTTGTACTGGGTTATAAGGAGCTGTAAACTCTCTACGAATCCCTCTAGACTTATAGAAAAGGCTGAATTCATGTGAGGTATACTCACCCCCATTATCTGAACGTAAAGCCTTAAGCTTAGTTCCTTTTTCAGTCTCAACTGAAGCAAGCCATTTTCTGAAAGTAGGAAATACCTCATCCTTCGATTTGATAGGATATACCCAAACTTTTCTAGTCGCATCATCTATGAAAGTGACAAAGTAAAGAGAACCACCTAAGGACCTGGTGGGCATAGGACCACACACATCTGTATGAACGAGATCTAAAGGTTGAATTGAAGATTCAATGTGCGTTCTATGCACATTTCTAGTTTGCTTTCCATATTGACAATGCTCACAAAATGAAAAATCAAAGAAAGATAACACAGGTAAGTAGCCAGAACAAGAGATTTTCCATTCCACTATGCGATATATGGTCCAAACGACCATGCCAAATACAAGCCATAGGCTGTTCAGTGACATCTAACAAGTGTTCTTTCTGTGATACAAATAAAGGATAAAGTGAGCCAACTTTGCTTCCTTTTGCAATAACCATATTGCCCTTTGATATGCGAAAGGACTGAGCATAGAAGACCACCTCGTAACCAAGGTCATCAAGTTCACCAATTGACATCAAACTGCGTGATAACTGAGCTACATGGCGTACATTATGCATAGTAAATTTTGAACCATCAATGAATTGCAGAAGCACATCTCCAATCCCCACATCACATTGGTAAGAGTCACCAAGTCTCACGGTACCAAGAGACTTTGCTGCATAATTAGAGAACCATTCTCTATGTGGTGTCACATGGAAAGAAGCAGCAGAATCTAGCAGCCAGGTGTGGGAAAGAGAATCAGCCATTAAAGCCTCAGCTGGCACAGTACTATCAAGTGTCAACACATCAGCATCATCAGAAATAGCATTAATCTCTTCAATCTTCACAGTCGAAGTAGATGGTGCAGGTAACTGATTAACATGCCCATCAACATTCTGTCCTTTACCTTTAGCATTCTTTAATGCATAACAGTCTTTCTTCATGTGCCCTTTCTTATGACAATAATGGCATTCGATATCCCTCTTCCTTCATTTACTTCTACTCTTATTCCGTTGACCATTCTTTTCCTTGTTCTGGCTCTTGCCACGTTGTTGATTCTTTCCTTGGTAAGAATCACGAACATTATATGCATCTCCACTCTGAGTGCCAACCATAGATTTTCTACGAATCTCCTCACTCAAGAGTGCTCCACATATGTCATCATAGACGAGTTTACCACCAGGTGCACTATTGCTAATAGCTGTGCAAAACATATCCCATGATGATGGCAAGGTGCATAACAACAATATTGCTTTCATTTCATTATCCATATCCATTTTCTGAGCCTGTAACTGAGAGAATATAGCATCAAACTCATTCAGATGAGCAGCAACACTATCTGTGTCCTTCATACGAAGGTCATATAATTTTCTCATCAGATAGACTTTATTTGATGACGTCTCTTTTTCATATGTATTGCATAACTTCTTCCAAAGCTCCTCTGCACTTTCACAGTCTAATACTGTAAAGTAAACATTATCTGCTAGGTGCGAGTGAATGGCAGACCTGGCCATTTCATCTAACTCATCCCAATCATCTTCATCCATATCAGCAGGCTTCTTTGAAATTCCATTTACTGGCGTCCATTGCCTCCTCTGAATTAGCACATCTTTAATCTCATTCTTCCATAGAGCAAAGTTTGTGCCATCAAATTTTCGGATCTCAAAATGGTCTTTGCCCTGCAAGTTATAGCTCCTCCTCGAAACACTAGCACTAGACCCTGATTCACCGGATGTGCCTGAGACCTCTGATGCCATGATGGTAGAGAACTGAATAGAATGATAATGGAGCTAGAAGAGTCCGAACACCAACGAATAAGTGTATCAAGGACTAAATCAACCACTGTATAGTTCACAAAACCAAAAATCTGGAAAAATTTTGCCAGAGTATCCTCTACAAAATGAGCATATGATCAGTGTCAAAATATCATAAAACTACGAGTACTGACTGTTTTCCAGCATAGTGAATCACTGACTCCACTGCATATAATCAGTTACCCAATAGAAGCCAACTAGGCTTATCGAGCACCTATGAACAACTATCATACATCTCCTATGGCGAGGCTGGGTAAGTCTTTCACCTGCATCACCAAAGAGACCCCGACATTTGGGTGTCTCCCAGTTAAGAAAACCTCACCACAACCCTCTTTATCAAACGTAAAAGGCTTTATGCTCCAAGGCTTATGACTAAGGTGGCGACCAAGGCATAGACCTTGGCATACCTTATCATCCGAGTCACCGAAGTCACCGTTGGCGCCGTTGGCTGTGCCTGAGGGAGGACCTCAACGATCATGGAATATAGAGGTTCTCAGTACTTCCCAGGAGGTCACCCATCCCAGTATTGTTCACCCCGGAGCTCGCTTAACCGTGGAAATCTCTTCCACTAAGCTACACTCTTGTGGTGTCTGAAGAAGGGGAAAGACTAAGGTTGAGATTACCTTGAACATGTTTTGGTCCCTCTGTTGGGGGATTCTTAGACAAGAAGGAGTTTGAGGGTTTGTAGGAGAAAATGAAAGGACCAGAAGAGGAAATACACCTTGGAAGCTTCTGCCGATTGATTACAGTAAGACAATTACAATGTTTGAAGCAAAATACAAGCCAATACTTCTGTGCACAATCACACAGAGTGCTCAATTACAAAATACCCAATATCCCAAAGTCTTCTTGCCATCGGCCTCCTCTGCACCAGACCTCCACCTGCTTCAAGCTTATCCTTGTGCACACCTTGCACCAAGCTTCCACAAAGGGGGAGGAGTGAATACCTTTTGTCGGCACACACACACTGCAATGAGACCTTGAGATCCTTGGGGAGTATATCTTAGCACTCTCTGCACAAATCCTTAGTCACTCTCCATGCACCTTGCACTTCCACTTCCCTGTGTCGCACTCTGGTGACTCTTGCACTTCTCTCTCTTGCTTTACTTAGACTATGCTTCTCCTGCTTACTCTAACATTGGTCCAAGAATAGACCTTGCCTTGATTTGAGTGTGTCGATCACGTACGCTCCTAACTGCAATGGTATCTTGGTGCTCACTTTGATGTCCCAAGATTGTCTTCCCAAGTGGCACCCAACGACTCACTGTTTCGTCCTGTAGTGACTTTAGACTAAAACCCAAAATTTTAATGGGGGGGCCATACTTTCACCTGTGCGTACGTTGCCGCTTCACATACCTTCACATTTCCTTTTAATTCTTCACTTTTGCACCTAAGGGGGGGTTCACCTGAACCTTCCAAAACACTTTAAAACACACTTTGAACCTTAGGGAAATTGGAGAAAATACCTCTGCAACCTGCAACTCACTTTCTCCAATTTACCCTTTGTGGATGATTAATTGTGCACTACCTGTGCACTTTGACACCTACATTTTAGCACTTTGACTTTGCACTTGTTGACTTTGACCTTGTTGACTTTGACCTATTGAATTTGCCCTGTTGACTTTGACCTTTTGACTTTGATTGCAATTGACTTTGACCAACATGACTTTTATGGGCTCAACAGTTGCCCACCACCTAATGTGCTCTCCGTCCCGGAGAGCTACAACCAAAACTCTGAGCATATAGGACACCATGATAATGGAGCTGCAAAACTGCAAAAAGACACGAGAGCAACCACCCGGTCCATCCAGAGCAGCGGAGAAAGCACCAGAGAGTAAACAGCAATGTGTGGGGGGGTCGGGGTGGGGTAGGGGGGAGGGGGAAAGAAGGTTGTTGTGCGGGGTGGCGGGGTGTGGAAGAGGGGTGGGAAAAAGAGCAAAGAGTGAGACGGAAGTATAGGGGGGAGTGGCAATGAAAAAAAAAAAACAAAATTACCCAACTAGAGAGAGACCAACCTGTACACAGACATAGTAATAAAACAACCAACAATCAACCAGAGATTCACAAGGAGCACACAATGAACACTGAACCAGAATATCATATAGAAAAGCAGAAAATACAAGGAAACCACTACATCCATGGTAAGGACATGAAATGCCAACGAATGGCAAATAGCTGCCTAGCATAAAGTACATGATGAGCCAAGCAGTGGCAAGGGAACCAAAAGGATATACGCATCCGACAAACTGAGCCTCAACAACAAAAGGAGGCCAGGGTATACCAAAAGAAACTAAGGAAACCCATGGTGAAGGAAGACCTAGAGCCTAGTGGAGAGACACAGTACAAAAATCATAGCTAGGGCATCGGCGGAGAAGGGGGCCTATCCCCAGGTGGAACATCATCCCGAGGTATAGGTAAGTCTGGTGAGGCTGGTGGAATGATGGCGGCCTCCTCAGTCCATGCAGCAATCCTGCTCCTGTATCGGCGTAGATGATCGCGCTCTCGTTGGACCAAACGACATGCAGGACTATCACAAATGTCTAAGGACGCACGCTGGCAGATCTCAATAAGAGCGCGAGTCGTGGCATCAGCCTCATCTCGATATCGGTCTCTATCTTGTTGCATGGCCCGCAACGCATCGCGCGACGTCTGCCACTGAGCCGCTGCAGCAGCACGAATGCGATCGATCGTTAGAGCATACTGCTGATGTAGCGCAGCTGTCGCGGATACGGAATCAAGTGAGAGACGTGCAGCATCGGCTCCATCACTCGCTACTGCGCTCGCATCACGAAGTAGGCCCAAGAAAGGTGGATCATCGTCGAGGATATCAGGGATGGAAGGTTGCGAGGTGGGTGGTGGTGGGGGTGGGCCGGAGTAGGGATGGAAGGCTGCGAGGTGGGTGGTGGTGGGGGTGGGGCCGGAGTAGGGATGGAAGGCTGCAAGGTGGGTGGAGGTGGGGGTGGGGCCGGAGTAGACTGGGGGTAAGTGGGAGAAGCCTGAGGCGACGGATGAGGATGGGAGGTGGAGGCAGACTCAATGGAGATGGCAGGAGATGGAGGAGGCTGTGAGGCGCCGGTCGGGGAGGGTGACTGAATGGTGGGGGCAGGGGCAGAGGTGGGAAAAGAATCCATCAACCGGGTACGGACTCTCCGAGGTGGAGGGGGAGTGGAGGCTGCCATGGAAGGTGGTGGTTGCGGAAGAGGGCTAGGGGCTTAGGGCAATACGATGGTCGGCTGAGGGGGGGGTGGGGAGAATGGGCAATAGAATGTGTAAGATGAGCAGGTTCAAGACAATGGCTGGAAGCTATGGTGTGTGTACCAGGCAGATGGAATAGCCAAGCTAAAACCGGGGCAGAATAAACGGAGAAGGAACGAGTGCCGCGATGGAGGGCATCATGGAAGCGTCGGGAGCGAAGTAGGAATGATTGGAACATGAGTGTGCCATAGGGAAAAGGGCGGCCATGTAAAAAACAAAAAAGAGGGTCAACTATATGGATGTCGTGTAATGGAAGGTCCAAGGAAGGACTACGAAATAAGAAGAGGAAAATGAATGAATGAAGGACGGCGAGCTGGTACTGTGTGGGCATGGCATCAACGCCATATAATGATATGCAGAAAGCGATGGTATCTTCCCGAGATAACCCGAGTAGAGTGTCGGTGGAGCATGAAACGAAGAGAGGCTCGAACCTATGCCTGCAGCTACGACCGCGGGGGTCAGCGAACCAGATGGAAAATGAGGGAAGTCAAGCAGCGTTGTGCGAATATCGGACCCCTCTGCCTCGGATAAGAGGAGGGAGGCTAGTCGCCAAAGACCGGCCTGACGGAGGCAACCCTCGGGGAGGAGATCGATGAGCGGGATGGGAGGCAAAGCTAAATGCAGGCAGAGGGATAGGGTCGAAGATGGGTCTCTATGGTCAATGATTGATGACGACGGTGGACGAGGAACAGTAGAGGTGGAATGGCTACCGGAGCTGCGGGCGGGGTGGCCACTAGAACCATCTGAGTGCGTCGGCGCGGCTGTGGTAGCTGCAACAGGAAGGTGAAGACCAGGGGGAAGGGTCCCGGGGCTATACAACGAGGAACCGGAGAGGGAGGAGCATGGAAGTGAAACCGCAAAAGGCTGACTACCATGGAAAGGTGTAGGGGTGGAAGGGGTAGTATGGCGTGGAACTGGTGTGCTAGGGATGGAGTGGACCATGGAGGGGAGGGGGCCCCTAGGGGCGGGATGTAGTGTGGCGACGGGGACGGACGGGGTGGAGGCCAGAGTGGCGGACCGGGATGAGGGCATATGAGGTAGGTGGCCTACCTCGGGATGAAGAGGACCGAAAGCTAAGGCAGAAGGAGCAAGTTCCGAGTATGCCTCGATAGCCATGGATGAATCCTGCTGGGGAGCGGAAGACGCCATAGATGCAGATCGAGAACGCGGTCACAAAAGCACTGCAACCACATAGAGCAAGGATCTATGAAGGGGACTCTATAGCGAACATGTATAAAACAACGGAAAAACATCCAAACTGATAGAAAATAATCCAAAATATGGATTTGGCATGCTCAAATACCCTAAAAACGACTGTTTAAATGGCCAAAACGGAGTACTGCATGAGTAATTACAAGAGGATATGAACAAAATAAAATGTAAGAGAAATAAATTATAAAAAAAAGAAAGAATAACCAAAATAAAAATAAAAGAATTATATATTAAAAAAAAGAAAAACAAATATACAATACGTAATTGAAATATGCACAAAATAAAACAGAAAAATAAAAATAAAAATAAATAAATACGTAATGTGGTAAAAATAAAAAATAAAAAAATAAAAAAATAAAAAAATAAAAAAAAAATAAATTAAAAAGAAAATAAAACAAAGAAAAATACCTGGGAATGAGCCGAGCCACTGCGTGTGTGTGAAGAAGGAGGTACTAGCTTATATAGGGGGGGGGGGGGGGGGGGGGGGGGGGGAGAGGGGGCGGGGGGGGGGGGGGCGCGAGGGGGGGGTCGGTGGTGGTCGGTGGGGGGGGGGGGGGGGCTGGTCGGTGGTGGGGGGGGCCTTTTTTTTATTTTTTTATTTTTATGCCTCAACCCGAAATTCCTGGGGGCCCCCTTTTTTTTTTTTTTAATTTTCTTTTTTTTTGAAAATTAACCCAAAAAATAGAAAAAATGAAGGAAAAATCCAAAAAAATGCCAAAAAATTGCCAAAAAATTCTGTAAAAATTCTGATGAAATTTTCTATAGGGCTAGGCCCCATTTCTTTCATCAAACCACAGAGAGCCTCCTTTTATTCCTCCTATTTGGAAAGAAAATGACATCGGAAAAGGATAAAAAATGCTAGAAAAATGCTAAAATTCCTAGAAAAAATTCCAAAAAATACCCAAAAGTTTTTCGTTTGCAGAGGTAATGAAATGCCTTCTAGGTTTGCTAAAAACACCATTAAAAAGAATGAAATTGATAAAGAAAACTACTAAAACTGAGTAAAATGAGATGAGAAAGCTATGTACAACCTGGACACATTTTGCAGTTCCAGGTGATCCATACTTCTTCAAGTGTGTTGATGATAGGCCTTGAGCCTTGATATGTTGACCAGTGGCAAGGCCTCTCGTTTAGCGTCTCTAACTCCACAGCACCCCAATTTAGCATTGTTTTGACTCTATAAGGTCCTTCCCAATGTGGAAGCCATTTTCCTCTCAGTTGTGTATGAAGATGAGGTCTATGGAGAAGAACTAACATGGGGGTCGGTGGTGGTCGGTGGGGGGGGCGGGGAGGGGGGGGGGGCCGGAGGGGGGGGGGGGGGGGGGGCGCGGGGGGGGGGGGTCGGTGGTGGTCGGTGGGGGGGGGGGGCTGGTCGGTGGTGGGGGGGGCCTTTTTTTTATTTTTTTATTTTTATGCCTCAACCCGAAATTCCTGGGGGCCCCCTTTTTTTTAATTTTTTTTTAATTTTCTTTTTTTTTGAAAAATAACCCAAAAAATAGAAAAAATGAAGGAAAAATCCAAAAAAATGCCAAAAAATTGCCAAAAATTTCTGTAAAAATTCTGATGAAATTTTCTATAGGGCTAGGCCCCATTTCTTTCATCAAACCACAGAGAGCCTCCTTTTATTCCTCCTATTTGGAAAGAAAATGACATCGGAAAAGGATAAAAAATGCTAGAAAAATGCTAAAATTCCTAGAAAAATTTCCAAAAAATACCCAAAAGTTTTTCGTTTGCAGAGGTAATGAAATGCCTTCTAGGTTTGCTAAAAACACCATTAAAAAGAATGAAATTGATAAAGAAAACTACTAAAACTGAGTAAAATGAGATGAGAAAGCTATGTACAACCTGGACACATTTTGCAGTTCCAGGTGATCCATACTTCTTCAAGTGTGTTGATGATAGGCCTTGAGCCTTGATATGTTGACCAGTGGCAAGGCCTCTCGTTTAGCGTCTCTAACTCCACAGCACCCCAATTTAGCATTGTTTTGACTCTATAAGGTCCTTCCCAATGTGGAAGCCATTTTCCTCTCAGTTGTGTATGAAGATGAGGTCTATGGAGAAGAACTAACATGCCTGCTTCAATGTTGTTGTTCCACACATGTTGATCATGTGCCTCCTTCCTCTTCATCTGAGTCTCTATCAATTGTTTTGTTGCTAGTAGATGAATCTCCTCCACTTTATGTAGTGCTCCTAGCCTTTGAGAGACATCACAATCCTTCTTTCCCTGCATGAATGGTATCTTAGGTGATCCATGTAAAAATTCAAAGGGCTCAATGGGCAATATGCCATAAACCAGTTGGAATGGAGAATATCCGGTGGCCTCTTTGTAGGCTAACCTGTATGCCCATAGTGTACCTTGATAAGCAATGCCCCAGGAAGTGGGTTGTAACATACACTCCTTTCTTAACATTGAGATTAAAACCTTATTTGTCGATTCAGCCTGTCCATTGGCTCTTGGATATTAAGCACAGGAGGTCCTATGTAGAATTCTATACCTGTTGAAGATTTCATGCAGGACTTTATTGACAAAATGGTCCTGATCTGTACAAATTTCAAGTGGACATCCAAACCTGCAAATGATGCTACTATAAATGAAATCAGCAACAGTTTGGGCAGTGCAGTCGGGGGAGGCAATAGCTTCAGCCCACTTTGTCGCATAATCTGTAGCTATCAAGAGATATTTTTCTCTTCTTGGAATTGCGGGAGGGTAGATGGGCCCTACAAAATCTAGCCCCCACTTCTCAAATGGTTGCCAGCAAGTGGAAACAATCAAGGGGTTATGCCTCTGCTTTGTTGGCCTAGGTCCACACCTCTGGCAAACGTCACATGCCTTTCCCCATTCATCTACATCCTTAAATAGTGTAGGCCACCATAGACCAGCATCCAGTATCCTCTGACTCATAATATGCCCTGGAAGGTGCCCACCACCTGTTCCTTCATGTGCAGAGTGAAGGACTTCCCTCACTTCTTCTTCTTCCAAACACTTCCTAAACCTGTCATCCTTGCCCTGTCTATATAATTTATCTTCAATGAAGGTATATGGTCTACTCTTGATTAGCAGTCTCTTCCTTTGCACAGCATTAGCTTTTTCTGGATACAAACCAGTTTTAATGAAATTTTTGATATCATAATACCAACCTTGAGCTTGTACAGCGAACAGATGGGCATCTGGAAAATCATCATTGATTCCACTAGCTTGATTCATCATATTGATTATGGATAGGTGATCCGCCATAACATTGTCTTTACCTGGTCTGTGGACTACAGAAAAATCAAACTCTTGGAACAATAATAACCACCTCCATATTCTACTAGTGGCTTGTGGTTTGTTGAGCAAGTATTTTAGTGGTTGCTGATATGTTATAATAATAAATTTTACTCCCAGTAAGTAATGACGGAATTTTTGGATAGCAAAAACCATTGCTACGGATTGATTCATCATATTGATTCTGGATAGGTGATCCGCCATAACATTGTCTTTACCTGTTCTGTGGACTACAGAAAAATCAAACTCTTGGAACAATAATAACCACCTCCATATTCTACTAGTGGCTTGTGGTTTGTTGAGCAAGTATTTTAGTGGTTGCTGATATGTTATAATAATAAATTTTACTCCCAGTAAGTAATGACGGAATTTTTGGACAGCAAAAACCATTGCTACGGATTCCCTTTCTGTAGTACTGTAATTCCTTTCAGCCTTGGTCAAGATTCTACTGGCATATTGAATTGGTCTGTCCACTTTAAATTCTTCACTGGGTTGGGTCAGAACTGCCCCCACTGCATAGGCACTGGCATCTACATGTATATGAAATATTTTTGACCACTCAGGTGTGATCAAAATAGGAGCAGACACTAACCTTGCCCGTAATGTTTGATATGCTTTTTCCTCCTCTTCTTCCCATTTAAAAGGTACTTCATTACCTGTAAGTCTAGCCAGTGGTCTGGCTATCTCTGCATACATTTTTATAAACCTTCTATGGTATCCAGTATGCCCCAAGAAACTCTGAATCTCTTTAGGAGATTTAGGTTTAGGCAGCTTTAATATAGAAATGATTTTGTCGGGATCTGGGGCCATACCCTTAGCCGACACCACATGTCCTAAGAGAGTTCCTTCTGTCACAAGGAAATGGCATTTGTTTGGATTGAGTTTTAGCTTAGTCTCCTTGCATCTTTTGAAAACATTCTGCAGCTGCCGCAAGTGATGGTCCAAACAATCTAGAGGAGTTTCTTTTTGAGAACCTGAAAACGAAGAGAAGTCATCCATGAAGGTTCTAAGTGATTCCAGCAATAGGGGGCCAAAAATGAGATTGACCGTTCTGTTAAAGGTGGCTGGAGCATTTCTGAGCCCAAATGGCATTTTTACATACACATATGTTCCCCAAGGTGTGATAAAAGCAGACTTTTCGCGATCCTCTAGGCGTATTGATATTTGATTATAGCCACTAAATCCATCCATAAAGCTATATAATGCATGCCCAGCCACTTCTTCAATGACCTGCTCTGCAAAAGGCATTGGGAACCCATATGGAATGGTCACCTTGTTGAGTGCTCTAAAGTCAACACAAATTCTGATTTTATTAGTATTCTTCTTTGGTACTATAACCATAGGTGAGAGCCACTCTGAGTGTTCTACAGGAATGATGATTCCTGCATCCTCCATCTTCTGTATTTCCACATAGACAGCTTCAACATATTTTGGATTAAGTCTATAACTCTTCCCTCTTCCCTCTTATGGGTTTGGCTCCATCAACCAGAGGGATTTTGTGCTCTCCATAAGTTGCAGGCACTCCTTCTAAGTCTTTATAATGCCAGGCAAAAACATCTATATAATGGGTCAAGAATGACTTTACCTTTTCAAGGAGCCCTCGGTGGCTCCACAACCAAGTGGCCACCAAAACTGGCCGATTATTTTCTTGAGTGCCTAATTGTATTTCTTGGACAGGATTTCTCTCTACCATATTATCTTCGTGCTCATCTTCTACCTTGTCTTCTTCTACTAGCATTTTGTGCATTGCTTCATAAGCAGGTGTATTTTGGACTTCAATGTGTTCCTCCTTGTCCTGCATCCATCCTGTAGGAATTTCTTGAATTGGAAAGGAACATTCTTCACTAGAATTTTTTACCTTGCCTTTAGCTTCAGTAACCTCCTTATCTGTGGTTGTCATATCCTCCTTATCTGTGGGTGTCTTCCTGCCCCTTCTGTGGTCTGTGATGGGCTCTCCCAATCCATCAACTTGGACTTTCTCCTTATCTTCACCATAACCTTCATTCGTGCAAGAATTATTAAGAAAAATTCCAAAACAAGAGGAAGAGTTGCCTGCTTGGAGCCAATTTAGAATATCCTCTTCTTCCTCGAAATCTATTTGGGGTTGATCCTCCAATTCTGTTTCCATGCATATACCAACTGTTTGCATCATGCTAGTGTTTCCTTGATTATCTGGGCCCTCTTCTAAATGAATCTGTGTCAGCTCTTGCCCTTTCTTTTGTACCCACATAGTTTCCTTGCCCCAATCATGAATGACACTTGCATGCCTCAGCCATGGTCGTCCAATTAAGAGGGGAAATCCTCCTTCAACCTGGGGCAATCTTAAAACCACAAAATCCAAAATGAATAGATTACCTTGTACTTCAAGTGGAACTTTTGGGATCACTCCCAAGGGCCTTACTTTGCTCTGATCTGCCAAAGTAATAGTGAAATTTGCGAGGCTTGAAAGGTGGAGTCCAATCTTTTCCATTGTATGTTCAGGCATCAAGTTAATGCCAGAACCACCATCCACAATAACTCCTTGAAATTCATGACCCTTGATAGATACTGTCAGCCAAGGACTTTTATAATATGTAAGGGGTGCTTCCCCTACAATTTTTCCTTTATGTAAAACAGCAGTCTTTGCCACCAAACTTGTAGTGGAAGCTTCATCAATTATTTGCAATAACTCTGACCTGAATTTCCCATCCAGCATTATTAAATAAAAAATACTAACCTCCTTTTTCATGGACTTGATTAGTTTTGAAGCCTCTGATTCCTTGAGAGCATGGGCTCCAGTTGACTTATCAAACTCCTCATGAGCCCTGTTGAAGGCATGCCCAATGGCATCACTGGTGCATATGAGATCTCCTTTTTGACTTGTATCTACACCTATGGTGACTTTATCTTCAGATGGTTCTCTATTTGGATTCCATTCCTTAATCTTTGATCCTTGTCCTATGTCTGCTTGAGCCTCCCCCTTGCTTCTTGTCTACACAGTCAAAGATTCTATTTCTTCTAATTGCACCACCCTGGTAGATGGTGATGGCTCATTGACCAGATCACACACTTCTTCTTTGTGCACCGAAATCATTTGAATATGAGGCCCGGATGAAGAGGCTTGATTCTTAGGACAACAATTTGTATAATGGTCTCTTGCATCAGGGCAGTTCTTGCAAGGAGGGGCATTTTCTGGTAGGGTGCACCTACTTTGATAGTGCCCGCATTCTCCACATCTGAAACAGATGATTGGCCTCCTAGGCCCATTTCCAAAGTTATTTCTTTGTCTAGGATTATAGTTGTTACCTTGATTTGGTGCAGCAGCCATCACATTTGCTGGTGTTGGGGGTCCTCCTTGTGTCCAATATGTCGTTGCAGGCATTCCTCTTGATTGGCATTCATGGGCCTCATGGCCAACTTTCCTGCATAATTGACAAGTCACACTTAACAGAGGACATTCACTTACTATGTGACCTTGCTTACTGCACATGGAACACCAAAGTCCACTCTTGATGCCACCTCCTTTGAGCTCCTGCAACTCCTATCGCAGCTGAGCCAATTCCTCTGCCTGGGCCTCCTCCTCCTTTTGGAGCTTTAGTGCTTCAATCTCCCTTCTCAACTGAGCAACAACATTCTCCTCCTCTTTGTAGGGCTTATTTCTTTTTAAGCCCTCCAACTCTTTCCTTAGCTGTATCACTGGATCCTCTATTTCTGTACCATATGTTGGTTGGGAAGAAGTTGCTCCATACTGGTACCTTATCTGCTCCAAGCGTGTGGCTGTGCTGATGAACTCCTCTATGGAGGCTGTAGGTAATACTAATTCCTTTATTTTGCATTGGGTGGCCACTGGTAGGGGCTTAGTCAACCATTTCTTAACAAAAAAATCGTGTGGTGGATCTGGCAATTTAGCCATTAGTGCTTTGGCCCGAGTCACAAACTCTGGGAACTTTTCTCCTGGACCCAATCTTGATTTTTCTAGCTCTTCTATGATAATCTCCGCAGTGTTGCCATGCTGGAACTGATTTTTAAATGCATCTTTCATCACATCCCAAGTGGTAAAATGGTTTTCAGCAAACTGGCTGAACCACTTATCAGCTAATCCCTCTAATGTGGTAGGGAAGAGAATAAAAAAGGCATCCTCCCTACCCATTAGGCCTCTAGTCTTACATAGTGCCAAGAACCTTCTAATGTGTTCATCCGGATCCTCCTGAGCTAGGCCTTTGAAAGAAGGAAACTTCATATTTAATCTAGAGAGTAAAGTTTCCAAGTCTACCTGACCCGCCATGCTCTTGACTGATGATGTTGAAGATAGTGGACTGGGGGACCTTCTAACAACCTTCCTTCTTGTCTGCTTGCAGGTGACCCTCAATGTTTGGGACCGGGTTGCGGTCATGAGCATCTCATAGCCCACTGAATATGAGACACTTGATAAGAGTATTTACCTTTAGTTTGATGAAGTAGCACTGTGGTTCTGTCGACACTTGATCTCTTCTATGCTTTGCACTTGGTTTCTCCTAAGCTCAAATCTCCTTGGAGGTCCCACCGTGCGTGCCAAATTTTGTTGGGGGATTCTTAGACAAGAAGGAGTTTGAGGGTTTGTAGGAGAAAATGAAAGGACCAGAAGAGAAAATACACCTTGGAAGCTTCTGCCGATTGATTACAGTCAGACAATTACAATGTTTGAAGCAAAATACAAGCCAATACTTCTGTGCACAATCACACAGAGTGCTCAATTACAAAATACCCAATATCCCAAAGTCTTCTTGCCACCGGCCTCCTCTGCACCAGACCTCCACCTGCTTCAAGCTTATCCTTGTGCACACCTTCCACCAAAAGGGGGAGGAGTGAATACCTTCTGTCGGCACACGCACACTGCAATGAGACCTTGAGATCCTTGGGGAGTATATCTTAACACTCTCTGCACAAATCCTTAGTCACTCTCCATGCACCTTGCACTTCCACTTCCCTGCATCGCACTCTGGTGACTCTTGCACTTCTCTCTCTTGCTTTACTTAGACTATGCTTCTCTTGCTTACTCTAACATTGGTCCAAGAATAGACCTTGCCTTGATTTGAGTGTGTCAATCACGTACGCTCCTAACTGCAATGGTATCTTGGTGCTCACTTTGATGTCCCAAGATTGTCTTCCCAAGTGGTAGCCAATGACTCACTGTTTCGTCCTGTAGTGACTTTAGACTAAAACCCAAAATTTTAATGGGGGGGCCATACTTCCACCTGTGCGTACGTTGCCGCTTCACATACCTTCACATTTCCTTTTAAGTCTTCACTTTTGCACCTAAGGGGGGGGTTCACCTGAACCTTCCAAAACACTTTAAAACACACTTTGAACCTTAGGGAAATTGGAGAAAATACCTCTGCAACCTGCAACTCACTTTCTCCAATTTACCCTTTGTGGACGATTAATTGTGCACTACCTGTGCACTTTGACACCTGCATTTTAGCACTTTGACTTTGCACATGTTGACTTTGATCTTGTTGACTTTGACCAGTTGACTTTGAACTTTTGACTTTTGCAATTGACTTTGACCAACATGACTTTCATGGGCTCAACACCCTCAAAGCTTCATTTTTTGCTTTCAAATCCTATTTTTGAAGCATTTTTAGGTGTCTTTTGGAGCCATTTTGGAATACTTCTGCACATAGTTCTCTTCACACAAGTCCAAGAACATCAAGAAGAGTGTTCTTTCTACTTCTCCGACAATAAATATCAACCTTTGGGGCTGTGTTTTCAGCCACACTCGTAAAACTATATGTTTCTTGAAAGGTTTTAGTTTTGGTGGGAGCAGTTGCTGCAAATAGACACTTGCAAGTGTTATTGGCTAGTTTTTGGGCTGTCTATTCAGTGTTTAGTGTCATTTTACTGCATATATTGAGCACTCTAATACCAATGCACTCTAATTGTCGATGAGAATATGCATAGGTTCATCAATCTCCATGCATACATCCATCAATAAGAATCTCAACCATATACACTCCACTATAGCTATGAATACTCCCATGTACTTAGCTTCACAACTTGATGTGGCCACTGTAGATTTCTTCTTACTAAACCAAGATATACATGATCCTCCAAGGAAAAAGCAATTACTACTAGTTGACAATCATGTATCATAACAACCAACCCAATCATTATCTATAAAAGTGTGTAAGCATGGTTGAGCAACTCAACCATAAAAGAGGCCCAAACACAAGTTTCTTTGGGATATCTAAGCACATGTTTAATAACTTTCCAATGCCTAGGACCAAGGATTTGCATAAATCGACTAAATTGGAAATTGCATAGTCTATGTTTGGCCTTGTGTCACATGTAGGTATCAAACATCCCACGACTTTTTGATAAAGAGAAGTATCAAATGCATCATTTGCATTCTCAATCGAGAACCTAAATCATGTTACCACTAGTGTTGAAATAGGCTTACAATCCTCATAACCATAATGTTGAAGTATTTGTTGGAACAAATCAATCACAAATTGGTGATTACAAAGAGATTGAAACAAGTTCATAATCAGATTGAAGTGGAAAAAGACACTTGAGAAAGTGAAGAGATCTCAGAAGTGAAGTTTGTATACATATGTACATTACAGGTGGAAATTCTTGTAATCTGAGTATAGATATTCCTTAGGATGATAAGGAGTAATGTAATAGACACGGGATAAGTCTAAAACCATATGTATATAAGTCAATGATGTAAAGAAATAGAAAAGAGAGTCATTAGAAGACAAGTGTCATAGAGATAGATGTGAAGAGAGTCATGTTCAGAAAATAACGTCAAGCATTTTGTAGATTTCTCTCAGTCTGATCATGTGGATAAGAAATCCTTTTGTACACATCTGATCTGGAATCTAATGAAGCTATGTTCAGAGTTTTATGATCCAATTCCTTTTCTACTGTGAGTATGATAAATAGGAACATTTGTATGTAGAATCTGCAGATAGACTTCTCAGAGTCGCGCACTTTTCCGTGTCAATGTTTTGCTTAGATCTCAGTGCATAGTGTAAAGTTTTTAATGAGTGAGCATTCAAAATCTAAGTTAGAAGGTAAGGAAGCTATGACTAAAAGCATTTAGCAAAATGGGATCTGTGCTGTGAGAAATCAACTTAAGAAGTTGACCATGTCAAAGTCGTCATTTTTGGAAGACAGTTTTTGACATACCTTTGATCTTAAGGATCAAATTAAAGTTTTAAGGATTCTTTTGGAAGAACTAATGGTTGATATGATTGCGCAAAGGTAGTGTGGAGATTAGTGCATCATTGGTTTGAAGAAATCTGAAGATATGTGCAGGTATTGAAGTCAATTTCTGAAGCAGACTTTCTGAATATAGAAGTGTTCTTAGATCAGTATAGATTAAACCTTTGGAGATTAAGAAGTCTCCAACAATATTTTCTCAGTATGCTTTGATTGATGCACAAGAACCTCCCCCCTAGTGGATATAAAGTGGATGCCAAGATAGTAGTTCAAAAGACCAAGATATTTGACATGAAAAATATGCTTCAAAAACAACCATAAGAATCTCAACTTTCTCATCACATGAACTAGTCAATAAAATCTCATTAACATAAACAACAAGCACTATAAGAGCAGCCCCATCTTTATGTACATAAAGTATAGTTTCAATTGGGCCACATGTAAAACCAAGAGTAGTCAAGTGCTTATGTATTTTTTCATGCCATGCAAGTGGTGTTAGACATCGGTCTACATATATAATCTCATGTTTGTGTGGGACAAAGGCTAAGGTCAGCCAAGGTCTCTAGCTCAAAGGATATCCTAAGGTTCTTAGATAGGTAGTGGAGTGAGTGTGCATGATGCCCACATGTCACTGTTGGAGTTTGAGGTCTATAGAAACATGCGAATGGCACAAGGAAGAAGAAGAAGCTTGAATCACAAAACACAATACAAAATGTATTATGAAGAGAATGTACAAAGATAAGTGACCCATTAGGGTTATAGACATATATACAAGTTAGGGGGAAAGTGTTGATGACATGATTGCTCCTACTTCATCTACATTTGTATCCGCATGAGTGCATCTCCATTTTGTATCCAGGAGGCACTCCATTTCTATTCTATTTCCATTTTATATTGTATTTCCTTTGTATTTGGGTACCTTGCCATGAGCTTCTACCAATTGTATTCATTCTCCTTTCAGGAGACTTATCCCACATATGATGTACTTTTGAGAGCCCCTCCCAAATCTATATAAGGAGGGCCTCTCCCCTCATTTGTACTTGGTTAGAAGCTTGAGGAGCCTACTCGATGCTCTTGACAAGCTCATTTCTAATCCACATGAGTTTACCCATTTCATGGTCTACTCATTTTGTGTCTCACACATTCTTTGTTTTGTGAGAGTACTTTACTTCTCATTTTGCTTCCGCATGTGTCCTCTCTACATGGTATCAGAGCACTAGGTGGAGGTCTTGGTGGTGTGTTTGGTGGTTCTTTTGGTGGTGGTGCTGTAGAGTTTGGTATCAGAGCACTAGGTGGTCTTGGTGGTGTGTTTGGTGGTTCTTTTGGAGGTCTTGGTGGTGTGGCTCTCCACTTGTTGGAAGAGATCTTTTGCCATCATTTTGTGCTCACCTTGGGTACTACATTGCCCATTTTGCACCTCGCACCCTTTATTTCATCATTTTGTACCTCTTTTATTTCCATTCTTCCCTCCCACCCACCCTCTTTTATGGAAATATTTGATGATTGTCTCCATTGTTGTAATCATTTTCAAGTAGTCGCTGGTGAATCTCAAGATTTTAAAAGTGTTTATCAACACTTTGATTGAGGATCATTGACATATCTCCCTCATCGCAATGCTTAGTGGGCACAATTTGTTTTCATCTCCTTGTTAGGTTCCATTTGATGCATTCTTGAATGCGTATACTTCCATCAGTTTGGTTCGTGTCTGTGTTTGCATCTCACTACCTTGCAAAGACTCAACAAAACCCGTCAGCAGTTCCAGTCTAAGTGGCTCAGAAGCAGGAATTCTGCACGGGTGCTTGACAAGAGAGCTCCTCTGCACCTCCTTTGTATGAGATCCCATGCCTATCCTGTGGCACTAAAAAAAAAAGAAAAAACGGGCTGGGCTTCCTGGGTTATGCCATTAAGCCGCCTTCTTTGCAAGAGCACATAAACGGGGAGCCTCTCCAAAATGGAGAAATCTCGATTATGGAGCTAATGTCTTGATTGAAAGCGAGTACAAGAGGGGAGTTCTAGTCGTCCTTAGAGCCTGTTGATCTGTGGATTGAGGAATGTGCGGGGTGGGGGACATCCTAGCAGACACAGGTGAATGTATTCCTCCCTAATGTTCTGCAATGATTCCTGTTATGGCACATGGTCTCGTTGATCTTCCCCAATCGCACGGGATAGATTGAAGGCGAGATTGCTCAGGCAATCAGTGCGCAAAATGGAAGGAAGACTGAAGGCGAGCTTCCTCATGAAGTCCGTGCGCAAGTGAGCTGGTGGGGAGCGTGAGAAAACATGGCTGAGAGAGACGGAACCCTCAGGGCACTCATCGAGCAACAGAGGAAGCACCAAGAGCTCTTGACTTGTGAGCATTAGCATCAATTGTATAATCCCACAGTGATTGTGCTTCACGTGATTCATCATGTTCAGATTCAGTGCACAATAGATCAATTACCATATTTGGAATATGGTTACTGGCGGATGTGGCTACTGAGGGACAGACACCCTCAGAGATGATTGGTTACTAACATTTTTAGCCTTCTCTAACAGAGATCGAGAGCTTGCGTGGATCACCGTTAGAGATGATTGGGGCTAACATTTTCATTGTGTGATGATGTATGTTGCCATATGACATCAGTCATGATGTCACAACCTCAGTTATTTGCATGTGTAGAGTTCAGTTCAGAGAACTCCAGCAGCGTCTAATTTTGGCGTTCAGAGTTCAGAGAGCTCCAGCAGCATCTAATTTTGGCATTCAGAGAGCTCTAGAAAACGATAACCATTTTCAGCAGGGACCTATCTTTATGAAGCTCAACTGAGAAAAAGACAATCGAGTTAGTCCACTCCACACAGTTTGGGAAAAAGGAAGGCAACTCACTTATTCATTATCTCTGTTGACTTCAAAAGTTTTCGGATCATTTGGTAGTAACATCACATAAAAGTTAGATATGGTTCATCTATTACACCAAATGTCTTTGCCATTCGACAGCCCATGATACTAAGCTAATCTCACTTTTGTAATCCCAAGGGGTTCTAGTGTAACATGCAAAAGTTCCAACCCTTCTTTTGCATTTGGAATACATTTTGGCATCACTTTAGCACTAAGTTCTACTATGTATCTTGTATTTTCCAAGGATCTATAGGCACATACTAATGCCTTCCTTTGTCCTCTCCCTCATCATGGGATTTTATTATCTTTCAAAAGAGTTTTAACCCTCTCCGTCAAGGATATCATTTGGCACTAAGTGCCCCCCCTCCTTTTGTATCATCAAGCTATATCAGAACAACTTTGGGTGTGTGTATGATTGTGGGATTGGAGGCTAGTCTAAGCCCACCCACAAGTTCTCTTTGAGCATCGACTCTCCCCATGGTGTCTCTCTTTGCAAAAGTGAAGGGCTATTCTAAGCCCTCCGAAGTGTCTCTTCTAATTTTTTGTGCAAGTGAAGGGCTACTCTAAGCCCCTGTTGCAGAGCCAAAGAGCGCACAAAGCAGAGAAAAAGACGGGCCCCAAAATTTTTCCGATTTGGACCAAATATCTTTGTAACATATTCATTTGTGTAATATATTTCCCTTGTAAAAGCACTAGAGGAGTCCTCTAGATGCATTCCCACAGAAGAATAGAAGCTTACCCATGTAAAATAGTAGGAAGTTAGCTCTTAGTGAATAAAGTGCCGGTCACTTGTGTGAAAGGACCATTTTTAGGGCACTAGTATATAAGTCAAATGTGACTCTTTGTAAAGGACTTTTTGCCATTGTGAGAATAGAGAGCACAGAAATTCGAATTTGTGTCTTCTTCCCTCTTCATCTTCTTCTTCGTGAGCTTGTATGCATGTGTATTGCTTGGAAAGAGTGCTTGTGAGCGTGATATATCCTTGAGAGTGTTTCTTTGCTGTAGGAGAGGTGTGTGCGAAGTGTAGGAAGTGCTGGAGTGTAGGAAAGTATTCCCGCGACTCAGTATTTCTGTCATAACTTGAAGTAGGAGTGTCGGAATTGCGTGAAACCACTGCCATTGGATGCGTCTTCTCGAGAGCTTCGAAACGCATATGCTATTCGCTATGTTTGGAGCTCGGAGCTAGGAGAAAAGTCCAAAATACTGACGGCTGCTGCACCAAGTATCGTTTCGTCTTGACCTACAGTTGAAGCTTGTTAGGATAAGTGATTTCTTCATTTTCACTTTTGAGTAATACTTTTGCATTGACCATTACGCATTTGCATGTCTTCATACACTCGGCTAGGTTAGCATACTCTTCGGATTGATAAATTAAAAGCGTGTATCCCCACTATATGCACTTGTGAGGGGATTGAGGTACAGTCTCTTTCTCCGCAAGTCCCTAAGTTGAAGCTTAGGTCAACACACTTTTTGGCGCCGTTGCCGGGGAGTGACGAATCAAACCGAGGCATTCGTGTGATGGTAAGTAGCTTTTTCCTTTGAAGAACCTGGAGGAGCGGAAATCTTCTCTTCTTTGGTAAGTCATTTTCAGCCGCACTTGCTACTTCTCATTCTTGGAGTGTGTGTACTGAGTTGTTAGTTTAGGGAAGTGAGTGGTAAGAGGAGAGTAGGAAGAGTAAGGGAGTAGATTAGAGTAGCCTTCACCTCTTGTCTTTTTGTTTCATTTTCAGTAGATAGGAAAAAACCAAGTATAAAAGCCAAAAAACTTCATTTTGCAATTCACTTGTGTGAACAAGTATCGAGTGTTCCTGTGCCGAGTATCGCGCAGATAGCAGAGATCGTGGTGAGCCAAACAAACAATAGGGAAGAGTTCAAAGCAAGGGAGTTTGACCAAGAGATCATAGGTGATACCAAGGTAAACTAAACTACCCAATTGATCAAAAATTCTTAGCATTTCAACCTAGGAAAGGAAAAACGATCTGCGCTGTGTATCGTTTGGGCTCTCAGGGGGTTAAAACTTGTTTGTTGATTGATACAGTGGGTAAGGGTAAGAGAGAAGAGGTAGTTGAGCAAGGGGGAAAACATCAAATCTTTAAAAACTTTAGCAAAAATTGGAAGTTGGGTCAAGTATCGTCTTTGCTCCCACGGTTGAAGATCGCGATACTTGTCAAGTATCGTGGACTCCTGTGGTCGAGTATCGCGATATTTCCCTAATATCGGTATCGTCTCGATCAGAGATCGTTTGAGCTCAAAGATCGTGTATCCTTGGCTCAAGTATCGTGTTCCAGAGATCGCGATACTTGCCAAAGATCGTCGATCGTTGAGGTCAAAGGTCGGTATCGTTTCGGTGAGATATCGTTTGGCCAAGTATCGGTATCGTCTGGTTTCCAGCGATCGCGATACCCAACAAGTATCGTGTATCGTTGTAGTCAACGATCGCCGGCCAGAGATCGTTTTCCAAAGATCGCGTATCGTTTTGAGCCGAGTATCGTCTGCACCAAATATCGTGTATCGTGCGGTCAGCGATCGTTTGCCAAAGATCGTCGATCGTTTGGATTGAGTATCGTGTATCAAGTATCGTCTGCACCAAATATCGTGTATCGTGGCCCGAAGATCGCGATACTTGCGAAGTATCGTGTATCGTTTATTCAAGTATCGTAGAGACAGAGATCGTGTATCGTTTTGGTCAAGTATCGTGTATCGCGTCTCAGAGATCGCGATACTTACCAGCGATCGCGTATCGTTTTGAGCCAAGTATCGTCGATCGAGTATCGTGTTGACCAAAGATCGTGGAGTTCAGAGATCGTTTTGCCAAAGATCGTTTGGCTAAATATTGTGTATCGTGTATCGTCTAGACTCAGGTATCGAGTATCGTTTCAAACTCAGATATCGTGTATCGTGTCCATCAAGTATCGCCTGGGCGGAGATCGTTGTCCAGCGATCGTTTCGTCCAAGTATCGTGCCAGTCAGCGATCGTTTTCTCAGAGATCGTGAGAGTCAAGTATCGTGATTTGAAATTTTCTTTCAGTCACATTCTAGCCTAAGTTTTCCCAAGACTTCTGAGCCATAACTTGGAACTCTAGAGGTTAGAGGTGGACAAGAATTGTTCAGAGCTCTTAAGTGAATGAACTTGAGATCAGGAAGAACCCTAGGAAGCCGAAGAAGTGTAATTTCTTCCGTAGGGAGTGTTGCCGAACCCAGTAACCGATCACACTATTCTGAGACCTCCAGTGAGTCAGAAGGAGAAATCCCCATGGCTTCCGAGGATATGCAAAACACTGTGCCCATGATTGGCCAGATGTCCATCATTGAGGGTGAATACAGAACTTCCTTAGAATATGTGAGCACTAACCACAATGAGATCCCTATCTATTTGGATGGTCTAAACAGATCAGTGGCCAGACTGAGGAAGGCTTCAGAAGCCTACATAGTGCCAAGACCAGCAGTTAAGTACATAGGAGGACTGTACATGGATAAACAAGATATTCATTACATGGTCACTGAACATCCGGAAATCATTAATGAACGTGGCGAGGAAAATAATACTTCAAGTTTAAATGGACATGGAACCGAGGAACAAGTAACAACTCCTAGAGGGAGATCGACAACTACTAAGCTTTGGAGAGGAGACTTAGTTCCCCAGGATGACACTCTAATAGATGTGTATTTGATCAACGGGATGGAGCACCTGCTCAGAGCCCACTCTTCTATTTGGGAAGCTGCTCCTAATCCAGTTACCATCTATGAGTTACAAGATCCTGAATTCCCCACCATCATTACATATTTGGACAAAGACCACAGACGGTATTGGCCAGTTACTGAATTGGAGAGAGCTGAGCTGAAATATCAGAACATTCCAGTGTTCCCCCCACGGGACCAAGCTACCACTTCACGGAACCCCCATGGAACTTCTCAATACGACTCAAGTCAACATTCGGGACAAACACAACAAACTCAACAAAACCAGATCCCCATCAGACCTCATGTGCAATTTGCAATACCTGCCACTAATCCTAATTACCGGCCACAACCAGCTATGGACCCTAGACATGGAGTTCATGCTCCAGTCAGACCACAGGTAGTACGAGGACCAGGTATACCTATAGGAAGACCAAACTACCCTGTGATGCCGAGACAACCTGAAGTAGGAAGGAGACTAAGACCAATTCAAGTGGCCAAATGCATGAGAAATCATTATGATGGCTCGATTGAACCCTACAATCATATAGCAGAATTTAAACAAGTAGTTAGAGCCGAGCAGGTAGATGACTTCATGATTCAATATGAATCCTTTGGCCTTACCTTGTCAGACACAGCCCTGGCCTGGTTTCAGCCATTGGATCCAAATACCTTTCAGAACATGGATCAAGTGTATCAAGAAATGATTGAAGAATTTACCAAGTCTGGAATCAAGAACAATTCTTCGTCATTAATCCACAGCTTCAAGCAAGCTCCAACTGAGTCAGTCAGATTGGCCGCCAGGAGATTCAAGCAGTATGTGGATAGATGCCCCGTAGAGGAGAGACCAACACAAAACAAGATGGTATCATTGTTCTTAGAAGGACTATTGAACGGAACCTTGAGGTCATTAGTGTATGTGAAGAGAGTTCAAACTCTGCAAGAGTGTATGAAGGAATGTATAGATCTAGAGGATAACCTTGCAGGAGACTTGAAAATACCCCAAGGAAGTGTGAAAAGTGAAGAGTCATCAAATAGCACATCGAACCCTAAAAACAACATTGAGGAAATTGCTGATTTGCTAGCAAAAAAACTGAATATGCAAGGACAGAGGAATTATCCCACCAATCCTATGAGAACGCCTATGCTTAGAAGATGTATGCAGTGTGGAGGGGATCATCCTTCTCACTTGTGTACTAGGGGGGTAGTCCCACCACCTGCCTATGCTCCTCATAGACCCTCTGTCCCAGGACCACTGCAGTATTGCAGCATCGAGCAGAGATACACAAATCATAGCACGGAGAACTGCCCTTACAATAGGCAAACCAGACCCACCCAGCCTTATGTGAGACCATATGGATATCCGCAGAATCAGCAGGGAGGAGAAGCCGTCAGATATCCATCATATCAGCCGCAGGCACCCATGCCACGACCATACGCATACCAGGGATATACGCAGCCTCAACCAGTGCTAGGACAACAACCGCCCCACCCTCAGAACGTTGTCCCAGTTAAGATAGCACAACCAGAGGAAAACTTAGAAAGGGCCATAGTGCCAGCAACACCTTTGACTAGCTGTGAACCATATGAATCATTTTACGAACCTAGTCAAGGAGCATACCTAGGGTATGAAAGCTCAACAATGGAATACGGGCAACAATACGACCCATATGCTTATGGCATGGAGACACCAGAGAATTCATATAACTACGAGCAAGATTATGTACCATTAATGTACACAGCTCCTAGAGCAACCATGCCACCTCGAACAATGAATAGACCACCTGTACCTAGAGGACCATGTTACAGATGTGGAGGTGACCACTATATCAGAGAATGTACATTACCGAACCCACCACCACCACAACGAATTTGGGAAGGATACTGTAGCGATTGTGGAAAGGAACACCTTTTCAGAGATTGTCCTAAAAACCCAAACAAAGTCACATCCAACGTACAGATCAACGTGATAGAGGTAATTGAATCGTCAGGGAGTGATAAAGAATACACTATACCTTTAAAAGCCATAACGAGAGCAAAGACTAGAGAAAACCCGGATAAAACCCAAGAAAATAACCAAAGTGACAAAGAGGGAAACACACCCATCCCTCACAGAGTAGAGGACTCAGAAGAACCAGAAAAAAGTATCATCAGTAAACGATCCCAAAGATGGAAGCAAAGGAGAGACAGGATAAAAGAAAAGAAATTGTTGCAAAAGAAGGAGAATGAAAAGAGTAAACACCATTCAACAGAAGAAACACGGGTGGAAGAAGAAAATAAAATGGAGGTAGAAAAGAAGGAGGTAGGATCGGTATTAGCAGACACAATGCCTGAAGATTTAGCGATGTGGATTCAGGCATACAAAGCGAGAATAAAAGCAGGACCTATCATAGAACAACATGAGAAAGAATATCCTAGAGGCGACTTAGAGAAAGAAAGATTGGAAATCTGCAAGAAATTGATAGAAGTTGCCCAACAAACATTAGAAAAAACCGCATCATCCTTACCAAACAACCGAATTTGCGAGGAAAAATTCCAAGAGTGTCTAAACAATCCGGAAAAGCCTAACGTAAATAGACCTCTGGATAATGAAATTGGTGTTGAAAGAAAGGAAGGATCCATAGTCCCTGAAACAGAAGGAGATTGGACTAAGGATTTATGGGCGAGAGTTCAAGAGGACAAGTGGAAAAAAGTAGAGGGAATGGAACCGCCCTTTGAAGAACTGAAAGCAGAAAATGAAATGGAAGATTCAATACCTGAACTTAATTCAGAAGAAATTTTTCCAAGGGATGCAAGTAACAAAGAAGCCGAAGACGATGTAAAGGAGCTACCTAATTACACCGGGGAATACGAGCACAACTCAGAATTGTATCGCATTCCATCAATCCAGAGACGAGAAACGAATCCATCAGTTCAAACTTCGAAAATCATACAACGCCTTAGAGAGGTGAAAATCCCATGTACCTTAACATTCGAAGAACTGTTAAAGGTAAAACCACATCTAAAAGAAAAATTGATCGATCAATGGGAGGTCAAGGAAGAAAAGAAGGAGGTAGATGACGAAGTGAAAACGGTGAGAATTCCTGTGGATAAAGTAGGAGGCTTTAGTGAAGGGGACGAAGGAAATACCTGTCTTCCAATCACCTATAGGGGTTACACAACCAAAGCCATACTAGATTCAGGAGCTGGTGTAGGAATTGCTACCAAAGAAATTTGGGAGAAATGGGGAAAACCAGCATTGAGACCAACACGTATGAAAATTCAGATGGCCGATGGACATACAGAAAGACCCTTAGGATTG
Organism: Ceratopteris richardii; assembly: GCA_020310875.1. Classification (NCBI taxonomy): domain Eukaryota; kingdom Viridiplantae; phylum Streptophyta; class Polypodiopsida; order Polypodiales; family Pteridaceae; genus Ceratopteris; species Ceratopteris richardii. The sequence goes on along the minus strand of CM035418.1, from coordinate 70,381,598 downwards.
TTGGAAAGAGTAGTCTTCACTACGTGTGGAGTGGAATTCGAACACACTTTAGCAATTTGTCACTTTGAAAGGCCGAGCAACTATGAGATGATCTTGGGAAGGCCATTCATGAGACAGCTAAAGGTTGTACAAGATTGGGGAAAAGATGCAGTGTACCTACAACACGCAGGAGTCACCACTAGGATCAACCTACATACGTATGCATATCAAGATGTACCACCTCTGCAATGGAATCAAATCCATAAAGAGGAAGACGATCAATCGATTCATAGTGCAGGTTCTAGTGACCAATCCTGGATGAACGAGGACACTCATCTATGGATATGCCAAGCTGCAAAAAAGGAAGAAGAGAGAAGAAAGAGTTGGCAGCAAAAACAAGGTGTAGTGAGATCGGTACAAGATCCAGCTTATATGCCACAAGTATTTCCAGACGAGGAATTCGAACCTCATGGTTGGATGGAAATCTTAGCCACCCTCGATGTATGTGTAAACGAAGAAGTGGTAACTATGAACGAATGTATTGACGAGGAGGGTTATGACATTAGTCTGTATATGGTAGTCCTTCAGGAGGCAGGAGAAGGAGAAGTATTTGAGAAAGACTGGAAGGAGGACTACGAGAGCATTGAAATGGAACCAGAACCCCTGGATCTAGGAATTAGTACCACCAACATGGACATCACTGCCAACGAACAACATAAGGATCTCACACAAAAGGAAGAATTAGAAGTTGAAAGGGAGTTGGAAGACGACGATAATAAGCTTCAAGACCAATTTGAAGTACCAGCTCATTTCAAAAAATATGAAATAGAAGAGAGGAAGATTGCTATTCAAATGCCTAAAAGAGAGGCCCAACCGGGAATAGCATATGATAATAAAGAGCAGACCAAGAAAATAGTTGTAACCATGGAAGGAGGAGAGGAACGATGTACTTTCATAGGACAGGATGTCTCAGAGGAAGAAGAACGAGAGTTAATTCAACTCATAAGAGAATATCGGGATGTCTTCGCTTGGACTTATAAAGATTTAAAAGGAGTAGATCCATCTATATGTGCGCATAGAATCCCCATGACATCCGAAGCCAAACCTTCCAAACAGAGACCTTACACTTATAATGAGGTGTATTCAGCCAAGATAAAAGAAGAAATAGATAAACTGTTGGATGCAGGATTCATATATGAGATAGAACACACAGAATGGGTATCGCCATTAGTGGTAGTGCCCAAGAAAAACGGAAAATTGAGAGTGTGCATAAATCTGAAGAAGGTGAATGCAGCCACTATACGAGATAGCTACCCATTACCGATTACGGATCATCTATTGGAGAGGGTAGCAGGTAAAGCGGTCTATAGCTTCCTAGATGGTTTCTCTGGATACAATCAGGTGGCTATTGCGACTGAGGACCAACACAAGACGGCTTTTGCCACTGAATGGGGTGTGTATGCATTCAGAGTGATGCCCTTTGGACTCACTAATGCACCAGCTACCTTCCAACGATTAATGTGTCACATTTTTAAGGAATTCTTGAAAAAAAGCATGGAAGTGTATGTAGATGATCTATGCACATATTCCAATCAAAGACCCGATCACATACCGGAATTAAGGAAGATATTCAACAAATGTAGACAGTATAGAGTCTGCTTAAACCCAGAAAAATGTGTCTTCATGGTACGACAAGGCAAAATACTAGGACACATAGTTTCTAGAAATGGGATATCGACGGATGAGGATAAGATTAAAGTCATATTGGACTTACCAAAACCCAAAAATGCAAAAGAAGTGCAAGCCTTTATGGGACATTGTGGATATTACCGTAGGTTTATTCACATGTATGCCATAATAGCCAAGCCCTTATACGGTCTATTGACTCAGTTCATTTGGACAGACGAGTGTGAGAAGGCCTTCAACGAGCTTAAAAGGAGGCTGAGCACAGCCCCAATTCTAAAATCACCCAACTGGAGTAAGCCTTTTCATATTCATGTTGACGCTTCGAATTTTGCAATTGGATGTATCCTAGCACAACCTGCTGATGAGGGAAAGCTTGACCATCCAATCGCTTATGCGAGTAGACAATTAAACCAAGCTGAACGAAATTACACAACTACAGAAAGAGAAGGCTTAGGAATGGTTTATGCAGTCAAGAAGTTTAGACATTACCTCTTAGCCAACAAATTCAAATTCTTCATAGACCATCAAGCTTTGTTGTATTTAGTCAATAAACCTTGTAGCACAGGAAGGTTGGTGCGATGGTTCTTGTTACTAATGGAGTTTGACTTTGAGGTAATAGTCAAAAAAGGAAACACACATGTGAGGGCAGACCATCTTTCTAGGTTAAAACACGGAGAGCCACCGAGCGGAGTTCCTGATGATCTGCCAGACACTTATCTCTTTAACCTGGAAGTATGTCCTCAGTGGGCAGAAAAGTTGATCCCGATACTCACACATGGACCTAAAGATGGGATCACCCCAAACCGAAAGCAAGATCTTTGGAGGACTAAAAACCTTCACATTATTGCTGGAAGTTTATACCACCAGGATTCAAGCGGACTGTTGATGAGATGCGTGGAGGAAGATGAACAAAACATGTGGCTTCAGAAAGCTCACATAAATCAATGGAATACTCACTTGGACGCAACGGGAACATGGCAAACACTCAAAAGATTCGGCATATATTGGCCAACCATGCAACGAGATGCTCATCATTATGTGTCAAACTGTCAGACCTGTCAAGAACAAATCCCAGGAGAGAACTCTACGTTATGCTATTCTACAATAGCACCAAGGTGGAGCATGCCTTTAGTAAAGTTCTTGAAAACTCGAGAGTACCCTGACGGAGCTACCATAGCAAGAAAACGTGCTCTTGAAGAACAGAGCAAGGATTATGTCATCCTAGGAAAACAACTCTTTAAACGCGGAAAGGATAACCAACTAAGGTTGTGCATTCATGAGAATGAATATCTCTCAGTATTAGAAATGGCACATGCAGGAGCTGCGGGAGGACATTTCTCAGCAGATAGAACGGTCAAGATGATTCTCTTTGCAGGCCTGTGGTGGCCAACTCTACATATGGACGCAGAGACATACGTGAGAAGCTGTGAAACATGTCAGAGAGCAAAATATCCTATTAGAAGAGATGACATGCCTTTAAGACCCATGGTTTGCGCGAGAGCTTTTACCAAATGGGGAATTGACTTCATAGGACCTATCAACCCACCTGCGAAAGGGTCACATGCGGAATACATCATAGTAGCCACCGACTACTTAACTAAATGGGTAGAAGCAAAAGCCACGAGAAAGAATGATGCTCAAACTACAGCAAAATTTCTCTTTGAGCACATATTCACACGCTTTGGACTACCGATTGAGATAGTAAGTGATCGAGGAACGCATTTCTTAAACGAAGTCATTGAATCGCTAATGAATGAGTTCTTAGTGATTCATAAAAAATCAGCCCCTTACCATCCTCAAGCTAATGGGCAAGCTGAAAGTTCCAACAAAGTACTTTGTACTATATTGACAAAGATTGTCAATAATGGAAGGTCAGATTGGGACAAGCAATTGCATCACGCAATTTGGGCCTTCCGAGTGGCATATAAAACGGCCATTGGAACTACACCTTTCAACCTAGTGTACGGACAAAATGCAATTTTGCCAATTGACTTCTTAGTGCCTACATTGAAAGTAGCCCAGCAGTATGAGTGGAACGGTCATGAATTATCTCAACAATTAGATCAAATTGAAAAGTTGCATGAGACTAGATTACAAGCGGTAGCAGGCATCTATACCGCCAAACGGAGACAAAAGGCTTATTATGATGCACATATAAAAGACAAGGGACTGAAAGAAGGCGATTTAGTCTTAGTATACACCCTTAAACAGCATGCAAAGAAACTACAGAAACGTGGATATGGACCTATGATCATAAATCGAATCTCCACTAGTGGTGCAGTCAATCTCGCCACACTAGACGGAGATATTCTCCCCAACTACATTAGTGGTTGCAGAGTAAAAAGATTTATGGAGCCTCTAACGGATCAAATGTTAGCACGACTCTTAGGAGCTCAGAGTAGAAAAAAAGAAGAAGAACGCATACGCGAAGAAGCAAGGCAAGAAGCCCTAGAACGTATCAGAAAACGGAAAGAGTGGATGAGAGAAAGAGACGAGAGATATCGAGTGGGAGAAGAACTCATCCCTATGGCTAATTTTAGAGCCACAGAGCACTCTGGACAACAAAGACGACAACCTTATTTGAATCTGGGAGCAGGACGAAAGGAGTACCACTTAGTGGATGCTCTTATAGACACAGGAGCAGCAATAAGCTGCATTAGATTCTCTTTGTCTCAGAGACTTAAAGAGGAGTTACGCCCATCGAAGGCACAACTAATTGGCATAGGAGGAAAAGTTACTCAATGCATAGGTGAGATCACTCTACCTTTACATATGGGGAACAACACAATGGAGCAGAGACTCTTGGTATGTCAGGATCAAGATCTTCTTGAAGATGTGGTGTTAGGACAAGATTGGATCTATGAATATGAGGTAACCATTCAATTGGCTTTAGGATACATCTCGGCCAGAATAGGACCTCGTGAAGTATATAGTTTGCTGGACGAACGACCACCCAAAGCTGCTATTATAGAGCCAGAAGTTCATCCTAATGAACAAAGTCATGATTGTAAGTTCACTAGCAATATCGGAACCCCATCGTCAAGTACTTCATTTGAAAATACTGTGAGTCCTGTGTGCACTCCACCCTTGAGTTTCGAGAGTCACAAGAGTGCACAAGAACATGAAATCAAGCACAGAGAACCACCAAGCCCAAGAAAAAATATTCCTCTGCAAGACGTGAAGTCTACAACCGTGAAAGTGTACCCCATTCCACATTCTACACGAGCTTGGATAAGAAAGGACCAAAAGCAAGCCTATCTTCAGCAACAGAAAAGTCTTCGACAACAGCATGAGCCCTGGTATAAGAAGACAAAGAATTCCGGACACCTTCAGCAACCACGACTCAAGAGCATATGGATCCCAAGGAAGCTGATAACTGCACAACCTGATCGAACCAAAATTTGGATCCCAAAGTCATGTACCCAAAGGACGACCATTACAAGCAAGGAACATCCTCCGAAGAGCTATCGTACTCAACAGGGTCAACAGGCACATCAAACGAGAAAGAGGACATATTGGAGGAAGAAGGAATCGCCAAATGCAATACAAACAAACTTGAGATTCCCAAAACAGAATCAGAAGACATACAGCCGACAACGAACAGCATTCATTAAGAAAGTGGAAAACACAGTACGTCGCACCCAAGTGAAGCAAATCTGGAGGCCGAAAGACAAGACAAGCTGCATACATCGTGTAACTACTTCCAATTGCACACATGAGGAGTTGCCAAGATCCAAAGTATGCATGATAGGGTCACATTACAAGGCCAAGCATTCGGCACGTCCTTTTTCTATTTTCGGATAGTCACGCACATTTTCCCTTTGGAAATAGGAGAGCACTTGTACATACTCAAAATATTACTCCAATAACATTTCACTAACCGCTTCGGCTATGTACTAACTTTTATGTTGTCTTTTCAGCAAAAAAATATATAAAAATGAGTGAAAAATTCAGGTATTACCTTTCTCACACCCACGGGGAAGGGACGACACCATGCACTCGGAGCTACATCAAATTATTAATCAACATATGGAGGAGGACTTCTGAAAAAATATATGGATACTAATTCATACTCCATGTTGAGTGCAGATGGCTTCCACTGATTCCGAAGCAACACACAACGAAGAGGTGCAACTCCTCCCAATGGAATCGGTGACAAAAGCAAGAGGTCATTGGTTCAGAGACGATCAACCAGTAGCAGAACTAATTTTCATGGCTACAATCAAAATCATGGATACGGACCATTACTTCCCTATCATGTCCCAAGATTTCAAGACCATCATACAAGGGCTACCTCATATTGAGGATGTGTGGACTCAAGCTGGAATTGAAGCATTCTTGAAGATCCCTATATATGTACCAGATTTTCAGAGGTGTACCCAGGTGATGAACACCATGCAGCCTGCTGGAACAAAAATCTCAGTCCCAGAAGCGCAAGTATTGGACAAAGTTGGGACATGGAAGACTATACAGTTCACACATGAATTAATTAATAAAGCGTTTGGATGGAATCAAACAGGGATAACTAATGTGAAGGAAGAATGCCATGATCCGAAGAAGAGATCATTCTTGGAGATCAATCGAATTGACATAGAGGATGCCGTACGACTGGTGCATCAACACTTCTGTTTTCCAAGTATGCACAGGTACACCGCACCCCAAAAGATAGTCGTCCAACTACTGTCACATGCCATGAGACAGATAGGCAATAAAGTGAATCTAACAGGCTATGTCCAAGAACGATTGTTTGAAGCCCAAAAGAAATGGGGTCAGAAGAAATTCTTGAATGGCAGTTCTGCCTTGACCCTACTGATCTATGAAGCTTTGGACATGAAGAATTGCTTAAGGGAGATGCCAACCTCGGAAGGGCTAGCTACATATGTGAAATCCGCCTCAGTTCCCAAGAAGAAGAAAAGTACTACAGGTGTGGAAGAGGCAGAAACTAGCTCTCAGCCAAGAATGAGAGGCACCAAACGACTAAGAGAAGTCAAGAAAGAGGAAGAAGGCATACCTGTGAAAAAAAGAGTACATGTACTTCCAAAGGTGACACTTGCAGGACAGAAGCAAATTACGGAAGAAGAGTTGACTAAAGCACTTGAAGAAACGCACAAATATACTGAAGGACAAGTCAACTTACCAGTGCAAGGTCATCACTACCAGCAATCACAACAAGAGCCGAAAACAAAAAGAAGACTCACTAAAGTCCACCGATATCGCGAAATCGGGTTAGACAACTCCAGCTCATCTACTCAAGACAAAAAGGAAAAGGACACATCATTGTTGGATGTGGAAATTCAAAGCGAATCAAAGGATGATGGGCAATGGAACGAACTCAATGAAGTGAATTATGATGAAGAACCAGAAGGCCCCAACCCGATAGATCAAGATCTGAAAACGAAGCAGAAGACCACAAGCACAAAAATAGATGAGGAGATTGCGGATAAGGAAAATGAAGATCAAAATGTAGAAACGGAAGAGCCTTTCACACCTATCAGGGTTGTAGCAGAACCTTCCCCACTGGATATCACTTTTCAGGGGAGTGCTACTAAGAAGAAGAAAGCAAAAGTGGATGATGAGGAACAAAAGATACAACTACAAGTTAGACAGCCACACAACGCGACACTCCAGGTGGCAAAAGGCAAAGATGTGCAAACAGGAGAGACCCCAGAAATACCAAAGACATGGCTTAATGTAGACATCGCTCAGCTCAAGCCTGTTGTACAAGATATGATTCGAACGGCTTTAGATACACAACAATTAATGCTTGATGCTGATGAAGATTATGAACAAGCCATGCAAGAAAAGAAGGAATTTGAAAAAACAGGCAAAGAGCTTTCTGAAGAACTAGCCCAAGTGCGAGAACAAGCTCTGAGCAAAGAAATGGAACTTCAAGAAGTTAAAACACAAAACAGTATGCTAGAAACAGAGCAGACAAAATTGAAGGACCAAGTCGTGGAACTAACAAAGAAATTAGAGATGAGTGAGACTGAGAAGACACGACTTCAAACACGCAGCAAAATCTTAGAGTCTCAGCTCAAGGCCAGTATGGAAGAAGCTGACAACATGCGACACAGAAATAAAGAGCTGATGACAGCTCTCATTAGTGATCAGCCACTGGCAATAACTGATGAGCCACAAAGGAATGTCAAAGACTTGGAAGATCAGATCGCAAAATTACAAGATCAGCTCAGACAGGAGCAAGAAGTCATCTCGGATTGGGAAAAGAGATATATGGAGGACACCGCAGCCCTCAGAACGAAATGGAAAAAAGCAGAAAGTAACTACATGCGACAGTGCAAGGAAGATACAGAACAAATGAACATTGTGGCCCAGGAATTAATGAAACATCAAGCAACGATTGCTCAGGCCGAAGAGGAAAACAAGCAAAAAGATGATCTAATCAAAGAGCTTCAGGAGAAATTAAAGAAGCAAGCACAACAGGGGACACCAGTAGTTCCGCCAGGGACCTCGGCTACTGTGGAGGAAGAGAGCTGAGCAGGACAGAAAGGGCACTACTGGTGTCCTAGCTCATGGCTGAATTTGAAGACCAAGTCATCAATCTAATGAAAGAGGCTAAAATCGACAGCAAACAACTGGAACAAATACTCAGGCCATTCAATGTACCATACGGGCTGTTGAAGGAACAAACCAGGCAGTATATACAACATGCTACAAATAAGGAACCTGACCAAAATCTCCAATTTCGACATGATACTTTTAAATATACTCAGGTGGAGTTCGAGGCAGCAAATCCCATTTGGAGAAGAAAGCTCTTGGAAAAGCACCCTACGCTACGGGTACAGTGGGAAGCATCACCGTATGAGCTTCAAGTAAATCCATCCTTTTGCCCACTACCCCGTCGAAGAGCATGGACACAATTTTGGGAAGGCCAGCGGCAAGGTAGTATTAATAACCAATGGCTTAATTACCCGCTATTACCTAGTCCACCACACAACTACCTACCGACAGAGGAATACATGGTCAAAACCATGGAATTTTGGCTTGCAAGATATGCTACCGTTCCAGATCTAGCAGTAAAAATGACGAATAAAATATTTAGCATGCTCCTGACAGTAATTAAAGTGTTCCAACATGCACAGTATACTTTTTTGAATTTCATCGGCATTACGCAAGGCTCGGAGGCCTTAATTTTTGATTTATCTACTATTCCAAGCCGGTTAACAATCATGGCATATTTTTCTCGGCTCATGTTCCTACCATCAACATACATGCAGACATTTGAAGAAGCATTCTTCACGGGCTTCTTCGACATGGATTCAGAGATCTTCATCAAAATGACCTCCAACTTGAATGCACGACTGGTGGCCTACGAGATAAGCTTCTTTGCTGACCATAGACAGGCACCAGAGGACGGAGTAAAATCTCGCCAATGGAAGGAGTTCATGTTATGTAATGCTAATTTGCTAAATCAAAGAGAGCAACAGGTAATTCAAACCTATACTCGTCGCCACAAAAAGCCTGTCGGGGACGACAGAGTTCAGGAGGGGGGCAGTGTCGAGGGCGAGACGAGTAAGAAGAGGAAAAAAAGAAAGCAACGAAAGAAACAGCTTCACTAAAAGACAAATTTGAAGATACATCTCTGCAGGAAGCCCCGCAGGGGCGCACACACCAAGGAAAAGCACGCAGCCGGAAGAAGGAATCAGGGCCAACATGTATCACTTATGTGGATGCTTCAACCTCTTGAGTGGCAGAGGTTTCAGATCAAGGCTTACGAGCTACATCCGCATATGTGCACTAATGGCGTGCGTGGCAAACCAAATCAACCAGGTCCAACGTGTGCCACCAGGACAAATCAGAGCGCCTCTAAAACGTAATGCAAGATCAAGAATCAGACAACACTGACCACTGGGCGCGTGCGCGAAGCAAAGTCTGTCACGGGCGCGTGCGTGAAGCAAAGTCTGTCAAGGGACGACAGAGGCGAAGAGGGGGAGAGTGTTGCAGAGCCAAAGAGCGCACAAAGCAGAGAAAAAGACGGGCCCCAAAATTTTTCCGATTTGGACCAAATATCTTTGTAACATATTCATTTGTGTAATATATTTCCCTTGTAAAAGCACTAGAGGAGTCCTCTAGATGCATTCCCACAGAAGAATAGAAGCTTACCCATGTAAAATAGTAGGAAGTTAGCTCTTAGTGAATAAAGTGCCGGTCACTTGTGTGAAAGGACCATTTTTAGGGCACTAGTATATAAGTCAAATGTGACTCTTTGTAAAGGACTTTTTGCCATTGTGAGAATAGAGAGCACAGAAATTCGAATTTGTGTCTTCTTCCCTCTTCATCTTCTTCTTCGTGAGCTTGTATGCATGTGTATTGCTTGGAAAGAGTGCTTGTGAGCGTGATATATCCTTGAGAGTGTTTCTTTGCTGTAGGAGAGGTGTGTGCGAAGTGTAGGAAGTGCTGGAGTGTAGGAAAGTATTCCCGCGACTCAGTATTTCTGTCATAACTTGAAGTAGGAGTGTCGGAATTGCGTGAAACCACTGCCATTGGATGCGTCTTCTCGAGAGCTTCGAAACGCATATGCTATTCGCTATGTTTGGAGCTCGGAGCTAGGAGAAAAGTCCAAAATACTGACGGCTGCTGCACCAAGTATCGTTTCGTCTTGACCTACAGTTGAAGCTTGTTAGGATAAGTGATTTCTTCATTTTCACTTTTGAGTAATACTTTTGCATTGACCATTACGCATTTGCATGTCTTCATACACTCGGCTAGGTTAGCATACTCTTCGGATTGATAAATTAAAAGCGTGTATCCCCACTATATGCACTTGTGAGGGGATTGAGGTACAGTCTCTTTCTCCGCAAGTCCCTAAGTTGAAGCTTAGGTCAACAGCCCCCCTCTCCCCAAGGAGTTTTTTAGTTTGGTATCGAGTCGTTCATTTCAAGCTTTGCAATTATTTTGAAGCATCATTTTTGGCAAGAGATTTTGGTAGTGTTTCTAAACACTTTATCTTCAAAGCTTTGTAATGACCAAAAGTGAAGGTAGCTCATCATCTATGGCTAACTTCTTACCATCTTTCACCCCTATTTTTATGCCTAAGGATGAACGCCTCAATGGACAAAATTACAATCTATGGAAAGATATCATGCGTGCATATCTCTACACGAATCTCCTGCATGAGGTAGTAGACAGATCAGATCCCGAACCCAATAGGGATACCAACTTAGACAATTGGCATGTGTGGAATGTCAAGGACAAAAGAGCTTTAGGTCAGTTGTTATTTGCCTGCGATGAACTGACGAAAGGTCATATCACGGCCTGTAAGACGTCCAAGGACGCTTGGGATACGCTAGCCGCTTTGTATGAAGACAAAACCCCTTCGAAAATATATGCGTTAGAGGTTCTTCACAGGAGTCTACCATGAAGGCCAAAGTACCATTGAATAAGGGGAAAACTACGTCATGATGCTAGCAACGGATCTAAGCAAGGATCGCATAATTCATCGAAGAAGTTCACCTGTAATTTTTGTGGAAAATCAGGACACTTAGAAAAGTTCTGCTACAAAAAGAAACAATCATCGAAGGTTTCTACGTCTAGGCAAGCATCCAAAGGATCCCAACATAGATCCCACTGCTCAAGTGAGGAACTCTTCATCTCCACAGAAGTCAATGCACTAGTTACTTCTAGCTCCCTGCATGAGTGGATCTTTGATAGCGGAGCTACCTCCCATATGTGCAAAGACAAGGACTCCTTTCAAGAACTCAAAGAGCACACGGGAGAAGTCTATCTTGGCAACAACAAAAGTTTACCCATCGAAGGAAAAGGGAAAGTTCAAATTTCCAACCATCAGGGGGAATGCAAATCTTTATCCGATGTTCTTTTTGTTCCAAATTTATGTATGAATCTACTTTCCGTCAAGGCCATTACACATCAGGACAAACAAGTATGGTTTGATAACACCTCAGTTAAGGTAGTTGATCCCCATACAAAGGATGTCATTGCTCAAGGTATTGAAGAAAAAGGCCTCTACAAGCTATCTTGCTTTGTATCCAAAGAATCCACCTCAAGTTTGTGGCACCAGAGATTTGGCCACACTTCTTACTTATCAAAAATCTCTTCATCCCAACTTGTGAAGGGATTGCCAGAGATCGGGAAACTTAATGATGTCTGCCAAGCTTGCACCCAAGGCAAGCAACATCGGCCCTCAGTTCCCAAGGAAGCTTCAACACGAGTGAGGAACCCACTAGCCCTTATCCACATGGACTTATGTGGACCTATGAATACCCCATCCCTGAGTGGATCTCTCTACTTTTATCTTCTCGTAGATGACCACTCTCGCTATATTTGGGTATACTTTTTGAAGTCAAAGGCAGACACATTCTCAAAGTTTCAAACTTGGATCAAAGAAGTTGAGAATGAAGCTTCGACTAAAGTTAAAACCATTAGATCAGATGGAGGTGGTGAATTTATCAATCATGACTTTGATAACTTTCTCAACCAGAAAGGAATCAAAGGACAAGTCACTCAGCCTCATATACCATCCCAGAATGGAGTAGCTGAAAGGAAGATACACAATGTGATGGAAATGGCACGAACAATGCTTCATCACAAGGATCTACCCTACAAGTTCTGGGTAGAAGCCGTGCATACTACTATTCACATTCTTAATCGAGGATTTACAAGTGCATTACACAACAAAACACCCTTCGAAGCCTACTATGGAAGAAAACCAAACGTGAATTACTTTCGAGTCTTTGGTAGTGAAGCTTTTGTCCATGTACCAAAAGAAGATAGAAACAAGTTACAATCAAAGTCCAAGAAACACATATTCATAGAGTACAATGATCAATCAAAGGCATACCGTCTATATGATATGGAAAACCACTCCATCACCATTTCGAAGGATGTGATCTTCAATTAAGCTTCCTCATACTCAAGAAAAGATTCAAGTACAAGTCTTAGTCCACCTATCTACACTTCAGAGGGGGACTCAGTATTTCCAAACTCCAACTCAGAAGCAAGTACTTCAAGTCATCCAAGAAGATCTCAAAGACTTATCGACAAGCGACAACGAGAACAAAGTCACTATGTCAATTACGCCTTAATGCATCAGATTCAACAAATCCCAGAACCATCTAATTACAAAGAAGCTCAAGGTCAACCTAAGTGGGAAGAAGCTATGCAAGTAGAAATGGATGCAATCGAGAAGAACAAAACTTGGACTCTTGTACCTAAGCCCACAAATCATCAAGTCATAGGAGTTAAGTGGCTTTATAAAGTTAAGTACAAGTCAGATGGCACATTAGACAAGTACAAAGCAAGGTTGGTAGCTAAGGGATATAAGCAACAACATGGCATTGACTATGAAGAAACCTTTGCTCCTACTGCAAGATTCACAACCATCAGAATCATCTTAGCACTAAGTGCTCACTTTAAGTGGCCTATTTACGAGCTGCCAGAAGTGCATTCCTCAATGGAGATCTTCAAGAAAAAGTATATGTTGAACAACCTGAAGGCTTCAATATCAAAGGAAAGGAAGATCAAGTCTACAAGCTTCACAAGGCACTTTATGGACTTAAGCAAGCTCCCAGGGCCTGGTATGAAAAGATTCACAAGTTCTTTGAAGACAAGGGATTTCACGGAAGCAATGCTGATGCTAATCTCTATATCTATCAAAATGAGTCTTTAGTAGCCATCATCATTCTCTATGTAGATGACTTGATCTTGATAGGCTCAGACGAAGAACGCATCCAGTTTATCATCACACAACTTCATCTTGAGTACTCTATGATAGATCTTGGATTACTACACTACTTCTTGGGTATGGACGTTTGGCAAACAAAAGAAGGTATATTCCTATCACAAAAAAAGTACTGCTCTGATCTACTTTCCAGATATAACATGGACCAGTGTCGCTCAGTTTCTACACCACTTGATCCAAACATCAAGCTTACACTGGAGGACTCATCATCACTTGTGGATGTGCATACCTATCGATAGCTTGTTGGCTCATTAATCTATCTTGCCAACACTAGACCAGATATTGCTTATGTAGTTGGTATACTCAATCAGTTTGCACACCAGCCTCGTTAGACTCATTGGGATGCTGCTCAGAGACTACTTCGCTACCTTGCCCTCACCTGACATCATGGTCTTTGGTATAGAGGGGGCATTGAATTCGCCGGATATTCTGATTCAGGTTGGGCTGGTGATCCTGATTCTCGACGGTCTACTTCTGGGTATATATTCTTGCTTGGCTCAGGACCTATCCCTTGGGCAAGTAAGAAGCAGCCTACAGTTGCACTATCATCTACCGAGGCCGAGTACCGAGCATCCAACTTTGCAGCATGTGAGGCCATCTCGCTTCGACATTTATTATCTGACATTGGTGTATTGCAGGATACTCTGACATGTCTTCGCACGGACAGCCAGCCTTGGCCATCGCCAAGAATCCAGTGTTCCATGCTCAGACGAAGCGCATCAAGATCCAGTACCACTTCATCCGCGAGAAGCTCATATCTCAGAAGATTACTCTTGAGCAGTGTACCTCTTAGGAGAACTTGGGGGACATGTTCACGAAGGCTCTACCTCCGGTACCACTTCAGTGCTTGGTGGACCTCTGCAGCATTCAGCCGCTCCAAAATGGAGCTGTAGAGGGGGTGTTGACGGCATGATTGCTCGTACTTCATCTACATTTGTATCCGCATGAGTGCATCTCCATTTTGTATCCAGGAGGCACTCCATTTCTAGTCTATTTCCATTTTATATTGTATTTCCTTTGTATTGGGTACCTTGCCATGAGCTTCTACCAATTGTATTCATTCTCCTTTAAGGAGACTGCCCCTCCCAAATCTATATAAGGAGGGCCTCTCCCCTCATTTGTACTTGGTTAGAAGCTTGAGGAGCCTACTCCATGCTCTTGGCAAGCTCATTTCTAATCCACATGAGTTTACCCATTTCATGGTCTACTCATTTTGTGTCTCACACATTCTTTGTTTTGTGAGAGTACTTTACTTTTAATTTTGCTTCCGCATGCGTACTCTCTACAGAAAGAACCTCCTAAAGAGGGAGAAAAGTGCCCCAGTTGTCCTAATGTGTTCACACAGATCACTACCAAAATACATCAACAAATCCCCCCCTGAGAGTGAGGAGCTGGCACTCATGTGTAAGGAATTTCCAAGCTATTTGGAATCAATCCACAAAGGGAAGTAAGCCCAAAGCTTTACGGAAAGCTTCAAAGTTCTCCCTATGCAGAGCCTTTATGAAAAGGTCTGCAATGTTCTCCTATGTGGGTGCATATGCCAAACTAATCTCTCCAGCAAAGAGCCTTTCCCTGACATAATGATAATGCACTTCAATGTGCTTAGTGCCAACATGGAACATAGGGTTCCTCACAACTTCCAATGCGTTTTGACTCTTAGTGAAGATGGTGGTGACAGAAGACTAACCAACACCCAACTCAGCCATAAGGCATCTAAGCCACACACACTCAATAGTCATTATGAAAGTTGCCCTATAGTCAACCTCACAACTAAAAGTGGCCATAATAGAATGCTTCTTGCTCAACCAAGATATGCATGAGCTACCAAGCATGAAGCAAAAACCACTAGTGGACACACAAGTGTCATAACAACCAACCCAGTCAGAGTCTAAAAAAAGCATGTAAATCTTGTTGTAGTGATCCCCCTTGGGATAAAACAATCCAAGTAGCCTGTTACCACTCAAGTAGCAAACAATGCACTTAACTTCCTGCCAATGCTTGACACCTGGGCAATGCATAAATGTGCTCATCTATGAGACATCAAATTGAATATCATGTCAAGCTATGCATAACTAAATCAAGCATCCAACAACCTATTGATAGAGAATAACATCAAATGCATCTCCAACATCATGGAGACTCGATCCTAAACCTATCTCCATAGGAGTGTCAATAGGTTTGCAGTCCTCAACACCAAAATGTTGTAATAATATGTCAATATATTTTATTTGACATAGATCTACTCCTCCATCAACTTGCATAAATTGAATGTCGAAATAATGATGGAAATGCCCCAAATCTGACATCTCAAAAGAGGCATGCAAATCAGCCTTAAAATTAGCAATATGCTTCTCATTAGGACCAATGAGCAACATGTCATCAACATACACAACAATGATCAAAAGTACATCATCAACATGCTTAACATATAAGGCGCTCTTAGTTGGACTATTCTCAAAACGATGTGCAATCAAGTAGGCATGTATATTTTCATATCAAGCACGTGGTGCTTGCTTCAAACCATATAATGCCTTTTTCAACCTTCACACTTTGTTTTCATGCCCTTTCTACACAAAACCAAGGGGCTGAAAAACATACACTTCTTCATGTAAGTCACCATTCAAAAATGCAGTATTAATGTCCAACTGATGTACAATCCAACCATGATCAGCTGCAAGTGCACAAATGCTAGGAACAATAGTCATTCGGCATGTGGGAGCAAAGTTCTCATCAAAATCAATGCCTCTTTCTTTAGCATAGCCTTTTGCAACAAGCCTAGTCTTATACCTATCAATTGTTCCATCAAGCTTATGCTTTAGCTTGTATACCCACTTAGTGCCAATGGCCTTCTTGCCAGGAGGCAAATCACATAAAGACTAGGTACCATTCTTCATAATAGCCTCATATTCTGATTGCATAGGAGCCATACAATTTTCTAAATTTTATGCTTCATCAAACGAAGCAAGCTCATTGTCATCACAAAGACTAGAGGCAGCCATAGCATAGAAATCTGATGCAAAAGAAGCACTATGAGAGCTTAAACGAGTATGATATGATAGAGGTGCATCTAATTTGTTATCTTGCAAAGTCTACACAAGCCACTTAGGCATAGTTTTTGTATCCTCTATATCATACCTTTCATCAACAAGTGCATCATGTAAATCTGCATAAAAGATGGAATGATATGCATCCTCATGAGGAACCTGCAAAGGCTGAGAAATTGCCTCATTTGGACCAGCAATAGACTGTCCACCTGTGAAAAGAGGCAGCAAAGTGTCATACACATCTTTGGAGCTAGTGTCTCCTTAGTACATGAAAGTAATGGCTGAATTGCATCTTCCACAAAAACAACATCACGGCTAAACAAAATGCATTTAGTATGTGGATGATGTAGATGATAGCCTTTGCTTTCATAATTGTACCCAACAAAAACACATTTCACTTCTTTATCATCCAGTTTTCTACATTGTTGTTCAGGCACTAATGCATATGCCGGACAACCAAAGACACATAGATGAGCAATATATGTGAAGCCTCCTATGGAGTGATAGATGGCAATGCTTTAGTGGGACACTTGTTAAGTACATATGTTGCACACATAACAGCCTCAAGCTAGAAACTGTGGTAAAGCTTGACACTTGACCATACACCTCATCAGCTCCAGGAGTCACATGTTCTTCCTTTCAGCAACTCCATTCTATTGAGGTGTATACGACACTGTGCATTGATGTTTTATCCCACATTCAACCAGAAATGCATTAAAATCAGAAGACATATATGTTGAACTTTATGGTACTTGTGCAAGCTCCATTTGTGAGGCTTGACACATAATCATCTCTCACTATGTACCTTTTCATCATTTATGTATTTATTGTAAGCTCAAAAGGAAGCTAAGCCCTCAAAATATAGAGACTACATTCGTAATCTAAAAGGAGAGTCTTAAAGTAAAAAGGGAAAAGTTAATTATGGCTTGGATAAAAGCCAAAATATGATTAGAGAGATGGAATACTCAAAAAAGACGTGAAATTATCCATATGGAGTGATTTGGAGCACCAAAAGTCACCCAAGACAATGGAAGGACAAAGGACATGAAGTGAAAGGTCAAGAGGTGAGAGAAGATGCAAGGGTAGGTGAAGAGACACAAACTCCCATGCAACTATCTCTATATATAGAAGTGGTTTGAACATAAAAATTCATGGAAATGACAAGGAGATGGTGTAGAAGCATATGCTGGTTAATCTCTCACCAATAGATATCAAAAGTTCCCTTGATAGTGTGCTACAAGGCACATAGGTATTCTAGTCACATACCTTTCTATACACAGCCACCTTGAGAAGGTGATATCTCTTTATCTACTTATCCATTTATTGTGTATCATATCTTCTTAGAAATCCTATCTCTTCTAGTCACTTCACCTCAAATATCTCATTCATATGATTCTTGACTAGCTATTGGGAACATTTCTTGTGGACCTCAATTTTTTTCTTAACTTGAGTTGACAGGTGTTCTATCTTTATATAGTCAATTGTCTAGTCATATGAACTCCAAATGGAGATTTCTTTAGCTTGTTAGAAATCTATGAGTTTCTACTATGCGTGGACCAAATTTTAGAGCCATTGGATCTATGAGTTGTGACTGAAATAGGTTTTAGTAAGCATGTGTCTTGTAGGGCAGTTTCTAGAAGAGGTTCTCTAACTTTTGCTACGGATATTGGAGTCAAATTTCTCCATATTTTGGTATCAGAGCTTTGGTTGCAATGAATTCGGATTGGAGCCCATGGATGCACAAAGAGAGCATGAAGAAGATGTAGAGATGGCAAAGTAAAGCTTGGAGCTATCATGCTCATTGGAAAGCTAAGGAGATAAAGCTTTTGTATGTACGAAACATTTGTTGATTTATGTTATTTGAAGTGATACGCTCTCTTGTCCTACTCTCTAGTACATATATGGATCATTGAATCTTGCTATAATTGATACTAGTCACTTGAACGAGGCCTTATGAGTAGCCTATAGAAGGAGATGAAGATTCAAGCAAAGAATCTTGGATGCACAACTACATCAAGTTGTATTTGAGCAATGTATGCATGCTTTAGATAATGAACTCAAATGAATGAAGTGCAAATTTCTATTATGTACATGGCTGAATATTGAAGCTTATATGTAAGCCTGAGGATTGTTATATGCTTATGTAATGAAGATGCTTATGTATGCATGCTTGTGAAAGTTATGCTCAAATTGAATGATAATTTTGGACAGCCATGCTTAGGCTAAAGATAAGTTGAATTTAGAGTTGATGATTGATGTCAAACATGAACAAATGAATGCATGTGTGGTCAAGGAGAATATATATGCATGTTCCCTGATTTGTGAATGAGTAATAGGATTTTATAAAGCTTATACAAGCTGAAAATTTTTAGGTTTATGTAGCCATATGAATTGACACAAAGAGAGCTGAATATATGCTCAAAAAATTGGCAATTTTCATACATGCTTATGTTGATTTGTTAGCATGATATTGAAGCTTTAAAGATTGTTCATATTCAGCCATATATGAGCTTAAAGTATATGTGTTTGGATGCCATGAAGATTGGTAAGATGCAAGTCTGCCATGTATGAAATTTGTGGATATATCTTGTTGTGGATAAAACTCATTGAGGTAAATTTTCAAAAGCAAATGTGTATGCTCACATTATAATAACTAAAAGCATTTGATTCTTGAGTTTAGATACATCAAGTGAATGCAATGTTTCTATTTGCTCAAGCCAAAGCCAATATGGCCAAAGCCTTGATGAAGCGAGGACACAAAGTTTGGAGCCAAAGTGAAGGAAGGAGCCCAAGCTAAAAGGTTGTCAAAGACTTAAAGTTTTGAAGACATTGAAGAAGGATGAAGCCTAGGATTGAGCTTCCCAACAAAGGAGGAGTAGAAGACTCCAAAGAAGAACTACCATAAAGTGTTGAAGTCTCAACAAAGACTTGAAGACACTCCCCAAGGTTGCAAGGAGCAACAAGCAAGCGACAAGAAGGAAGAGTCACTCATGAGGTGTGACATGAAGAAGGGTAAGAAAAATCCCCATTGAGAGTGGTGGTCAGTTTCAAGCATAGACCAAGTAAAGGTCTAATGAAGGGTTGAGGCTAGTAAGATTACCAAAGAGAGTGGCAAGCGTATGTAAAGGCAAGTAAGACCATCCCGAGAGGAATGGAAAGCCTATATTAAGGCATGTAAGACCATCCCAAGAGGAATGACAAGTCTATGTGAAGGCAAGCAAAACCATCCCAAGAGGAATGGCAAGCCTTGCTAGGTGTAAGAAGCACCAAAGATCAAGTGAAGGTCTATTGAAAGGATGAGCCTAGTAAGACCACCAAAGAGAATGGAAAGCCTATATAAAGGCAAGTAGGACCATCCCAAGAGGAGTGGCAAGACTATGTAAAGGCAAGTAAGACCATCCAAAGAGGAATCGCAAGCCTTCTTAGGTGCAAGAGGCACCATTGTTCACATTGAGAATTTCTTAGATTGTTTTATAGGTGATGAAGAAAGCTTGGAAGATGTGGAAGCTACAAATGCTTCACATGAAGAGGAAATCATGAAAGAGTTCATGTATGAGCAGCCCATTATTTGTAGTTATTAAATCAACAATGAAGCATGAATAAAAGATTATTAATCAAAGGGTTGTTAGCTTTCAAGGACTGGAAGATCCAAGAAGAGTCCAAGGAAGAGAAAGTGTAGCCAAGAGAAGAAGCCATACTCAAAGGAAGAGTAAGAGCAACCATAAAAGGTAATCAAAAGCACTAGGAGGAGCTACCTATATGGAAAGAGTTCTTAGAAGGCAAAGCAGCACCCATGATGCACAAAAGAAGTCATGAAGACAAGCTAGAAGATAACATGACAACCAAGAAGACGTCAAAAGGAGATGCAAAGATTGCACCCATAGACAAAGTCAAAGATGATCCAAAGACAAAGGAGGATCAAAGAAAAGCATGCAAGCCTAGAAGACATGAAGCCATGAAAGCACAAAGAGAGGACAACAAAAAGGAAGAGAGTGAAGCAAAAAGGTGTATGTAGCCAAGGTGATCTCATGTTATAAAAGTTTATATGAAGCATGTTTTCTGATAGGGATTGAAGAAGAGCTCTTGTTAAGAGCCAAAGAAGCAAGGATGAAGCTAGAAGGAAGCCAAAAAAGCTTCAAAAAGAAGGAAGATCACCAAGCTATCAAAGAAATGGAGATGAGGGCAATAGAAGCAAAAGATGAAGAGGACGAAGAGGAATCCCAATTGTAGCTTGAGGGGGAGTGTTGAAATTTATGTTACTTGTGCAAGCTCCAATTGTGAGGCTTGACACATACTCATCTCTCATTATGCACCTCTTCAATTGCATGCCTGGAAAAATCATCATTGAAAGTCACGAAATAAAGGTAGTTCCCAAAAGAAGGTGTTTGCATAGGACCATAAACATCACTGTAAACAAGCTTCAATTTTTGAGTAGCTTGTATTGAACCTATTAGATATGCTCAATACTCCACCCTCAAATGATCCATGGCGATCTAAGTTGTAAGGCCCCCATTATGAGCAGAAGCCATTGTGAGTGCCCAAACATTTTTGAGACGCTAACTTCTAAGTTAGATGAGTTCTATTTGTGACCATTGATGGTTCTCGATGATCTTTGTGAGCCTAGCCATCAGGTTAGATAGGGTATGAACTTTCGGGCCAGTGGGTTGTCATTCAAGGTGAAAATAAAGGCCCTCTAGCATCGTACCGTTTCCCCATAGAACCTTAATGGGAGAGTGCAGAGGGGGGCTTTCCCTCTTTGGATTGTATATTTTATCGACTACTTTGTATCTCCTGAATGCATTTATCTATACCAACTCTCCTTGTAAAAGCTATATAATCATGGTCCAGGTTGAGCTTTACACAACATTGCACACTGGTAAGCCCTTCATCTAGAGTTTGTCTAGATCACCATATAAGTTCCACATTGGGAGTGCACGGGTGGAGAACACCATTGTTGTAAGTGCATTACACTCAAAAATCTCAGAATTTGAGTTCTCTTTCTCTTAGTTTGCATCTATCCTTGTCTGCGTTTTTCTCTCAACTCTATCTACAAGTCTATTCTACAACTCTATCCTTGTCTGCGTTTTTCTTACAATACCATCTTTTGGGAAGGAGGAATGCTACATTTTGCTCAAAATAAAGCCCTCATAGACATGTTTATTAGATGCCTCAAGTTTGGGCATAGAGGACACCATTTCATTTTTCTGCAAGCATAGCAAACTAGCAAAATTGAGATGACCAAAGCATGCATGCCAAAGCTTTGCATCTGACATACCTTGAAAATCTTGAATTGCATATGTTGAATCATTCATAAATTTTGCATAATCTATGAGCTTATACAGCCCATGATACAAAATGTAAGAAGCAATAATGATGTCACCATTTGACAGACCATGAATTGTACATATTTCACAACCAAGCCGATCTTGGCTAATGTTGAAACTTATAATAGATTTTTCTCAATCCTTGGCACAAATAAAGCATCTGAAAATGTAAAAGAACTACCATTAGCAATAGTCAAAATGATCTTATCAACTCTCGCGACATGATAAGAGGAGTTTTTGGCACATGTGGCAGTATTCCCTATAGGGGCAAGCTCAAGTGAAGTGAAGAAATTGCGCTACAAGGTAATATGTTTGGTTGCCCCACTATCAAAGTACCAAACATCTGAGTTTATTGCAAACATACATTGTTCATGAGAACATGGGTCATAACTACAAACAATAATAAATGCCCATTCTTCATTCCGCACAAGATTAGCAGACTCTGTTTTGGGTGTAGAGGCCTCTGCAACAATCATTCCAACCTCTTTCTTCTTTGCCTCTTTTGCAGCGCGTTTTGGATAACTCTTTATGTCATGATCATTTCCTTTACAACATTAGAAAAATAATTTCTACTTTTCTATTTTCTTCTCCTCTTTGTCATCCTTCTTGGATTGTGTAGAATTAGCAAATTTCTACTTACTAGTATATGAGCTCCATTTACTAGGAAAGTTTGATTTGCAATATGCATAATGGACTTGTTCTGCCTGACTGATCTTCCTACAATAGATCAGAGACTAAATCCTCAAATGTTAAGGCATTTGGATTTCCTTTCATCATCAATCAAATAGTAGAAGCAAAACTCTAATATGAAACTAGAAGACCATTCAGAACAATCTATACAAGTGAACTATCAGGCAAGACTTCGTCAGCAAAAATCAAGTGTTCCTTCAAATCTTTGATCTTTTTCAAAAGATTATCCATGGAATCTCCTTCATTCATGTGCTCACTCTCCAATTGTTTTTGACGGTAAGCAACACAAGCTTCATTCCTTGCCTAAGATAAAGTGGTAAGTATATCCCAAGCATCCTTTGCTATTTTGCAAGAGCGAATGTGAGGAATAATGGCATGCTTGATAGACAAGGCTATCAATGCATGTACCTGAGCATCTCTGCCATTCGAACGAAGTTGCTCTATAGTAGGTGCAATAGGAACCACGACACAAAAAGGAACCTGAAGATCACCATCTTCAATGCCATCCACATCACCTTCAATAACTGTATTTGCAGTTGTAGTAGGACATTTTTCAACACCCTGCACAATATTCCATAGTCCTTTTGTGACCAATACATGACACATCATATATGCCCATAATGGGTAATTGGTACCATCCAAATTATCCTCAACAACCAACATATGGAATACATCACTACTTTCAACCATGGCCATTGACTAAAATACCATGATGTAGAAAAATGATTGTATCTCAAAAAGTTGAACAAAACTACCCTGTCAAGTTCTGCTAAACCTGTAGCAAACTTTGAGGAGCTTATATTGGTGAACCAAAACCTATATATATGTTTGACACAAAACGACAAAATTTCCTACACAGGCATTGTGATAATGCATTCGGCGGCCAAAATGTTCACCAATTTTCATGCGATTCTTAGACTTTGACTGGAGGGGTGTCGACAATGCCCTAGATGAAGCAACGACATGCTCTGATACCAATTGTTGGAGTTTGAGGTCTATGGAAACACACAAATAGCACAAGGAAGAAGAAGAAGCTTGGAGCACAACATGCAATACTAAATGTATTACCAAGAGAATGTACAAAGGTAAGTGACCCATTAGGGCTATAGGCATATATACAAGCGAGGGAAAAAAAAAACTCCTAAAGAGGAAAAAGAGTGCCCTAGTGGTCCTATTGTGTTCACACACATCACAACCAAAATATATCAACAATTACACTAGGTCACTCTAAAGATTATCTATTCATGGGGAAAGTGGACATAAAAGATAAGAGGTGAGTTGCACACAAAATATTTGTCTCTTTATTTTTAGGTAGTCCTACATTTGGTATCAAAGTTATAGTTAGAAGGATTTTTGGGAAATTTTTTATCTGAATCTTTTGATGAGCAATATTTGGCACTTGGATTTTCTTCAAAATCAATCTTTGCCATTGAGAGATTGCATAATAGATATGTTTTCAAAAAGAAAGGAGAAGGAACTCCCTCGAAGATCTCAAGAAGCCCCTCAAGGGAGCCCTATGCACGCCAACTATCTCCAACAAACAAAGAAGACAAGGAATGTTTATTGAAAGCCCATGACTCCTCATTGGAAGTGCCCACATGCATGCATGCTTGTGTGAGAGGTAGAAGAGACTCCATATCTTTCTCCTCTTTTAAGTTCTGAACAAATTGTGCTATATAGAGTCTTACATAGACAAGAATGGTGGATCCAATGTCGTATTTTCTCTTCATTCCCTCTCTTTAAAGAGCTTCTTCTCAACACCTACACTCATGATTTCGGACATAACTCTTTGCATAAAAGTCTGAATGTGGTACTTTCATTTGTTGTTACAAATAGTACTTGGAGCCCACTATTTTTCATGTACAAATCAACCATGTAGACCTTTGAAGTTGGTTGTTCATGCACGAGAAGCTTCATAAGACCCAATTAAAGATAGATGGGTGATGTATTTCAACTTCGAAGCATTCAAAATGTGGTTTGCAAGAATTATCAATCTCTCCATCCACCTCTACACATGGATTCTCTTAGGGTGAGTATGTTTCTTGTCCATATTTGTTTTCACAACTCTCTTTTTCATGAATTCTTTGCCACTTAAAGTGGGTATCTAGTTTTTATATATGCATGGATGCTCGAATGGATATGTATAAACTTCTACACTTTATTTAAGTTTACACGTAGGTTTGGTAGCATGTTTTGCATTAGGTACAATGAGGATAAAGAAAAGGTGTGTAGTGATCTACGTCTATTGATGCGATTCGTGCCGCAAGCATGTATCATGGACAATGAAAGCATCCTAAGCCTCAGATTCATTGACTTTCTATATTTCATGAGTGGTTCAAAATTTGAAGAAACTAATGCTTCCATCATGTCTGAAATGTGCCAAAACCTAAGATCTATTGTCTAATTTTTTGATTATGATAACCAAAGGTCCTATTTTTGATTGCTTATGTCATTAATGACATCATCAATTCCTAACCACCATTGAACACCACTCTTGAACACCTATATAAGGAGGTCTTAGTCACATACATCCTCACTCTTGCCAATGCTAGTCTTGGGAGCTCAAGGAGTGAGGATCACCAAGTAATTTTTTTCAGAGTTCCTATCCCAATTCTTGTCCTATTCCGTCAGATTCCTTGTTCTAGTCTTAATTAGTCTAGTTCTCGGACATCTAGTCTTGTCCTCTTGTAATCTTGTAGTATGAGATCTTTTCAAGTTATTTTTTCTATCTAGTTCATGTCCCTCAAGAGAGTTCTTGTAATCTAGAGATCATGTTTCATATCTACAATCTCGAGTTGTGGGATCTCTTCTATTCCATCTAATCCAGTTATCCATACCTATCAGCCGTGGGTTGTGGGACTTCTTATATGACTTACATTCTTTTGTATTAATTTCCCTCTGCGGGTGATCTTGTAATAAGAAGTATGATTCCAAACTTTTTTCTAGTCTAGTTAGAGGGCACAATCTAGTGCTCCCTGACAATCTATTTTGATAGGTTTTGTATTGCCCTATGGTTTTTAGTAACAAATTGTGCCCACAAGCATACATATTTTACAAAGTGTGTGAATAGCACTATGTTTTTGGATTAGACTATCAGAATATTTTCAAAAGGAAAGTGAAATTTAAGAGATTTTTATTCATGCTTATTTGAATCATAGTATGAAGCATACTATCATGCATACTTCCATCTTTTTGTTTCCGTTTTGCAAATTGAGTGACTAGTTGATTTTCTAAGTGCCACTATTTATACCATAAACCTTTAGATGTAAATACACACCTATAAGCATGCATTCCCAAAGGGGAAGTTCATTTTGAATATGGTAGGAGAATGGCATGATTTATGAAATAGAAAACTGGACTATTTCATTTAAGGTCTTGTCTTTATGAATAATATTATTTCCTAAAGATCACTTGTCTAGGTTTAATTTTGAAATCGCAAATATCTTAAATGAAACCTTAAAGCAACTCTCCAACTCTTCTTAGAAGAAGAGTTCTTTCTTTTGCTTTGGAGTTGTCCTCTCCAATGATCATAGCATAAAGGACCAACAACCTCAAACACTTAACACCAGTGTTGTACCAAAACAGGACACTACAATGTCTTTTTTCCAACAAATTAAAAAAAGCCACACCAATAATCATATAAAAATTTGGGAAAAACCTTTAAACCCCATAAAGGCTTATACCTAGACATTCTATAAAAGTATATATTTTTAAAAATATCATTTTTTATAACTCAAAGTATAGGAATGATTGAATTTGGTTAAAAAAACTATTTTTTATGTAGACTTACATATGAGAAGAACAAAATATCTCCATAGAAAAAAGAATCTCGTGTTTGAATAATTTTTTTGATATTAGTTTAAAGTCATATAATCATCTAAGACGTCTTGCAAATTAGAAAAATCATTTTGATAATAAGAAATTTACTACAATATAGAGTGTTCATTATATAGTTATACATTGTAGGATCCTTTTATATGATACAGATGCATAAAAACACTAAAAAGTCTCGTTTTTTATTTCAAAAACCATCATATAGTATCAAACAAATATTCTTCATGTGTTTTGAACCAATAATTTTTGTACCTATCTCACATACCACTAACAATCTCAATATTTCATTGAATAATCATATTCCACTCTATCGAGAATAAAAATTCATCCTAAGAAAATAGTTTTTCTCAATGATATAAGGAATATAATATCAATCAAAATAATTCTATAAACATCATAAACTAGTTTATATAGAAAAATTAGCATATCAACTTTAATCATGTAGTGTATGCAATATTTGCTCATCAAACGACCTTTTCTTAGCATTGAAAAACAGTACTATTGTGTAACTTGAAGAAAGAACATAGGCATTTGACTCCTAAGGTTGTCAAAAAAATATTTCTAGATTTAATATTATTAAACATTATTTTGATAATAAAAAATGGGCCATATTCATACCATCACTTTGCAAAATAATTCATAGATCATAACATTGTCATGACACATGTGCAATTAATTTTATGCCATAAACCTAGTTAAAATCATTAAAAATCTTTGCTTATGGATATAAAATTGTTTATATATATAAAACAAGAGATTTTATGGCATTTATATTGAAAATTGTGAGATCATGATTTTAATAAAAAGCCCAACACTAACTCACATCATTATAATTTTTGTGCCAATATTGAAATTAGTATCATAAAATCAGTGAATAAATCTTAGTGTTTCTATCCTTTTATGAACACTATATTTTTTTAGAAATATTCAAACCTTATGCTAACTTTTTCCATAACTACATTTATAAATGGTTCCTTTTAGTAATGTAGAAAATTTATCCAATATCGTCTTTTTTCAGGATGCTAAAGTGTCCAAGTATAACACTAGTGTTAAATTGTCAGTCTAGGGAGCATGCTAAGACCCTATCCCTTCCTTGTCAATGGAATCCAAGATTTATACTCAAAATATCACCAAAATTAGAGAATTCACAAAATTTTTTGACGTTTCTTCTTTTACATGTAGATTTGGCTATAAATAAACTTTTTCGGTGTTTCTTGTGCCATAAAGAAAATGGTCAAGTAATTTTCAACTTTTAGTACCTGTATCCTATGATGAGAGAATGGCAATTCTAATGTATTCACATAGTCATTAAGAAACAATACATAACTTGACTAATGGAGCTTGGAAGGTAGAATTAGAATGATACAAGCATGAAACACTCAAATAACTACTGACAACAAAGATAAATCCATGAAAAATACTCACTTGATGAGCATAATGATTAAACAAAAGGGCTCTCTAGTTCTCATTAACTTCCAAAATCTAAGACTACAAAATAAGTTACCAAAATTGACTTTTATACCTTTTTAAGTATCCAAGTTCACACTTAAAACAAGTCCTCCATGTTGGAGTTTGAGGTCTATGGAAGCATATGAATAGCACACGGAAGAAGAAGAAGCTTGGAGCACAACACACAATATTGAATGTATTACCACTCGAATGTACAAATATAAGTAACTCGTTAGGGCAATAGGCATATATACAAGCCGAGGTGAAAAAACTCCTAAAGAGGGAAAAAAGTGCCCCAGTGGTCCTGGTGTGTTCACACACATCACTACCTAAATATATCAACAAATCCCCTCTAGGAGTGATGCGGTGAACAAGGAGCTGGCACTCATGTATAAGGAAGTGCCAAGCTATGTGGAATCAATCCACAAAAGGAAGTAATCCCAAAGGTTTGTGGAAAGCTTCAAACTTCTCCCTAGGCAGAGCCTTCGTGAAAAGGTCTGCAATGTTCTCCTACGTGGGAACATATGCCAAGTTGATCTCTCCAACAGAGAACCTCTCCCTGACATAATGATAATGCACCTCAATGTTCTTAGTGCGAGCATGGAACACAAGGTTCCTCGTAACTACCAATGCGCTCTGATTGTTAGCGAAGATGGTGGTGGTAGAAGACTCAATAGTCGCTGCGAAAGCTGCCCTATACTCAACCTCACAACTGGAAGTGGTCATAGTAGGCTGTTTCTTGCTTAACCAAGATATACATGAGCTACCAAGCATGAAGCAAAAGCCACTGGTGGGCACATGAGCGTCATAGCAACCAGCCCAATTAGAGTCAGAAAAGCATGTAAATCTGGCGGTACTGATACCCGCTTGGGATAAAACAACTTAAGTAGCCGGGTACCACTCAAGTAGCGAAAGATGTGCTTAACTGCTTGCCAATGCTCGACACCTAGGTAATGCACAAACCTGCTCATCTGTGAGACAACAAATTGAATACATGGCCGAATAATGCTTAAGTAAATCAAGCATCCTGTAATAAAGTAAGTCTATGGTCTGAAATTGGATACCGTTTGGTCACGCGTATGTAGGACCAAAGATCTCGAGAATAGACTCAATCATAAGTTCATGTGCTCTCATATTCAAATGATCCACTTAGCCTAGTGGTTAAGTCTCATGGTTGTGAAGGAGGAGGTCTTGGGTTCAGGGGGAGCATGGGGAGAGAGTTTTGCTCAAGATGCTCTAGAGCCTTCTAACTCAAGTTAACGTGAGTTAACTTGAGACCAGTGGACTTAACTCGAGAGGTGAGTACACCAACCACTAGTGGACTCTAGTGGAAGGTGCTAAAGCAGTGGTCGAGAACACTCAAGCCACTAGTAGACTCTAGTGGTAGATATGAAAGGAGTGGAGGAGATTGCACATGCACTTGTGGACTCTAGTTACATTTGTGGTCCTTGTTTATTCGAGCAGCTATATATACAGGCATAAGGTTGGGAGGAGAGTCATTCATTCAAGAGCTTTCTCGATAGCTCTCTTCATAGCTTCTTGCATCCATAGCTCTCTTTTGAATTACTTGCTTGCGGCTGTCTTGATGTGCGTGCCGAATTTCGTCGTGGTGGACACTTGAGGAGCAGATTAGCAAAAGCTTAGACATTTCTATTGTGAGCCCGCACCGGATTTGAATTCGACACCTACCCATGAGAGATTGCTGTTATATCCACAACGCCAAGCGACGGTTTCCATAAGGAATAGAAGATGTTAATGATAGTTTCTCATTGAAGAAGGCCTTAAAAGGAGCAAAAGGTGGAGATACTGCAGATCGACATTCCCGGAGTCGATCCCTCAACCTCCCATATGAAAACTCTCCCTTATCCAAGAGATCATTACGCTCGTATGCGCTGCTCTCAGACGAAGATATTTTTAATCCTGTGCTTCGCGCGTTGTAGCAGCTCATAGCATGACGAATCTCTGGCAAAAGGCGCAAGGGTCGGACGTGCCTGCGGGGAGAATCGAATTAGTGACCTCTCCATTCAGAGGATGCTCGTTTATCGAAGGCGACCATTCCATGGTCTAATTTTACATCAACATGCTGATAACGTATTCTAAACTACTGTAAAAGTACAGAGGCACAAAAAAGCAGATCTTCAAGAGGCCGGGAATCAAATCGTGAATCTTAGATTCCGAGCTGAAGCACTTTAACTATCATAGCTCAAGTCTTAGGCGAAGCTCGGAAGTGGAGCTGTGGAGTAAAGCTCCGGAGGCCTAACTTTGTCATTATTCTAGCACTCTTAGTTAGAATCAAGTCGACCTCGACGGACCAAAAAATTAGGGACGATTTCTTGTGATATTCTTGCATAGCTCTTTTGATTTTGTTGCACGCACCATTTGCGTTAGGAATACTAAGGTAGTAAGTTTAATAACGCTTTGTGTGCGATGGAGGGGACCTCTAGCCACGTCTCGCTACGAGTACTACTAGTGCGTCATTGTATGTTTCCATTCCTATGTTAGTAACATCCTCATTCATGACTAGACCACCAGTAGTTTCACGTGCATTGCATTCATCTGCACCTATGGTTTCAAAATACTAGTCATGCGATTGATGCATCAAAAATAGAATTGATGATTGTAGCATTAGACGTTGAGGATTCTCCGAGGAAAGGGGAAACAAACACTACCTTAAACGAGGGGAAAGATATGGAAGGTAGGATGTTGCTAGTTGAGCAAAGGCTTGGACGGTTGTCCAATATTCCTGATGAGGTTGCGAAACTCCGTCAATCTGTTGATGGAATCCAAGATCACCTTAAGGCCATTCTGAACTTACTTCAGATGCCTAGAGATATCAGTAAGGCTATTTTGGGTAGTCACACAGATACGATCACAACTTCACCAATGTCTGTTAGGATGGAAAAGGATAAGGGATTATCCTCTCCCCATACAGACATGTTTCCTCTAGCGGGAAGTATGAGCTATCTTAGTTTGGTATCTTCTACTCCCTTGTTTGCTACTTTGGTAGGGATGTCAGGAAGTCATAACCGCCCAGTGGATCTTTCCTGAGGAAAAGAGATCCTTCCTCCCTACTTCTCTGGAGAGGATAAGGATAGGAATAAAGATGCGGTTTTGACCTTCTTGGAGAAGTGGAATGATGTCCACGAACTCAAACATACCCCCGATCATGTGAGAGTAGTAAAAACAAGCTTTATCACTAGGACCCAAGGCTTATACTTGGTGGATGAGTCTCTCTGAGACTCACAAGAAACCTACTACATGGGTTAAATTTTCTCGCCTCTTCAAGAAAGAGTTTCTCCCCGAGAATGAGGAGGAATGCAACTGGTAGGCATGGGATAAAATTCAATAAAAAGGTAGACCATTATCAGTTTTATATTTCAGAATACTGAGATGTTATTCTGAAATTAAAAAACTTAGATGATTTCCATCGTCTTCGTGGTTTTGTCAGAGGACTCAGCGAATTCGAAATGAATTCAAAAGGCATGCACCTAAATCCCTGGAAGAGGCGATTAAGGTTGCCTAGATTTATGAGGATAACTCACGTTTGGATGTCCCACAAGAAAGTAATTATTCCCAAAAGAATAACTTTAAGCACAAGGGCAAAGGGGCAAGATCGAATGAAAGGGTGTCTAAAAAACTTTGTATTTTTAGACACATACTTTCTCCAAAAGATCATCTTAAAGCGCAAAAGGAAAATTTGTGCTTTAAGTGTCTCAAGGCAGGACATCATAGTCGTGCCTGCCTAGTTGTAAGAGAAAGTAAGGGAAAGGGTAAGCAGCAAATAGATCTGATTCAAACTTTAGCCTTGGATACAAATTCAAGTGCAAAGAAGGTTCATATAATGCACTACGATAGTACCCATAAATGTCAGATCTCCAAAAACATGTGGCAACCTCAAGAGTTTGGTCCACATGATTTGGTCAAGCTGCATGGATCAGTCAAAGGGCACACCATCCGGATAATGGTGGATGACTCTGCTACGCATAATTTTATTAATTATGCGTTAGTGAAAAAACTAGCTCTTCCTCAAAAACCATCTCCTCATAAATACATTGTTTCCATGATGCACGGTCAAGACACCCGTGTTTGGGACACAGTGATATCTAATTTGGAACTAGAAGTCCAAGGATTTAAAGATACTTTGGACTTCCAAATAATGAACATGGATCGGGTAGATCTGGTATTAGGGAGAGAGTGGCTATGGAGTCTAGGACCTTCATTGACCAGGTGTTATTTTACTAACACTTTGGAATTCCAACGCGACGATGTAGTGTATAAAATCAAGGGCGAGCATGATGTTCCAAGTATCCCTTTGATTTCATATACTGAACTTAAGAAACTTGTAAATAATGAAGCCAGGACTCAAGATCCTCTTGTCCTTGGCACTGATGTAAGAGATTCTGATAATATAAATCCAGTTTCTTATGTCTCGTCTTTTATTCCTCGTGAAGTTCATACTAAATTTAACAATTTAATGAAGGAATTTAAAGATGTGTTCCCTAAGGAACTCCCCTACGGCTTCCCACCCTCTCGTGGAAACATCGATCACAATATAGATCTGTTTCCGAGAACCAAGCCAAAATCTCAAAACCCTTACCACCTCCCCTATGTCCAGAATCAGGAAGTTGAAAATTAGATTCAAGACTATTTGGATAAAGGATTTATCCACCCAAGCCAGTCTCGTTGGGCAGCACCCATCATTCTAGTAAAAAAGAAAGATGGAACCATGAGGATGTGCGTAGATTATAGAGCGTTAAACAATCTTACAATAAAGAACAAGTATCCCATGTCACTAGTCAAAGATCTTTTTGACAGCCTAAAGGGAGCTAAAGTCTTTTCTAAGATTGATTTACGCCAAGGTTATCATCAGATCAGAATCAAAGATGATGATATTCCCAAGACAGCCTTTCGAACAAAGTATGGTCACTACGAGTTTTTAGTGATGCTATTCGGGTTGACAAACACGCCCCCCAACATTTATGACTTTAATGAATCAAGTGCTTAAACCGTACTTGGGAAAATTTGTTGTAGATTTTCTCGATGATATTCTAATCTATAGTGAAGATCATGAAAGTCACTTAGAGCACTTGAAAAAAGTTTTTCAACTTCTTGACGATAATAAACTTTACGGTAAAGTGTCAAAATGTGAATTCTTTACCCCAGAAGTAAAGTATTTAGGCCATATTATTTCCGCGAAAGGAATCAATGTTGACCCTGACAAGGTCCAAGCGATTCTTGAATGGCCTGAGCCCAAGACGGTCCAAGAACTACAAAGTTTTCTTGGATTGGCAGGATATTATCGGAAGTTTGTGGCTGGATATGTCAAGATGCAGTACCTTTGACGGATCAACTCAAAGGGAAGCATAAAAAGATAATCGGAAAGAAGAACAAGCAAAGAGTTTTCAAGAACTTAAACTTGCTTTAGCTTCGGCCCCGATTTTACAAATTGTAGATCCGAACAAGCCTTTCCAGTTAGAAATGGATGCAAGTTCATCTGCGGTAGGAGCAGTACTAAGCCAAGATGGTTGACCAATATCTTTCGAGAGTAGGAAGCTAAGTCGTGCTCAACAAAACTACTCTACCTATGAGCGAGAGATGTTCGCTATTATAAATGCTCTAAAGAAATGGCGCCATTATCTGTATGGATCAAAGTTAACCATAGTCTTTGATCAAGAGAGCATCAAGTGGTTTGCAAACCAACCAGATCTGAGAGGTAGAAGAGCAAGATGGGTTGAACAGTTACAAGAGTTTGATTATGAACTAAGGTATAGAAAAGGAAAGTTCAATGCAGTGGTAGACGCCTTAAGTCTGATGCCTATATTGAACAACCTAAGTTTTGTACAAATTCAAAGTGAATTTATTTCAACTTTGAAAGGAAGCTGCAAAGAAGATCCAAGCTACAGTCAAGCATGAAAAGCAGCTGAACAAGCTAAATAGAATGAAGCAAGTACTTCTGAGCGAAAGTTTAAACACTATTCTTTCCAAGATGAATATTTGCTTTATAAAGGTAAGGTTTGTGTCCCAAGTATGTCGGACATACGAAATCAAGTACTTTTCGAATTCCATGATGCTTCAAGTGCAGGACATCCTGGAATTAAGCGAATGTATGAGTTAGTGAAACGACATTTTTATTGGCCTATTTTACATCGAGATGTGCAAAACTATGTATCCAAATGCCATAAATATCAAGTTAATAAATTTGAACGGCTTAAAGTTGGAGGATTACTGCATCCTTTGGAAACTCCCAAAGGAAAGTGAGAAAGTATTTCCATGGATTTCATTTCTGGATTACCCCGCACTCAAAAAGGCTTTGATTCAGTCTGGGTTGTAGTTGATTGATTGACCAAACTTGCTCAATTTATTCCAGTCAAGTCTACTTATAAGACTCCAGAACTTGCAAAATATTTGTAAATCAACTTTATAGACTCTATGGTCTTCCAGTAGACATAGTTTTTGGTAGAGATGCTCAATTTACAAGTCATTTTTGGCGAGCAGTCTTTAGTAGACTTGAAACTAAACTAAGTTTAAGTACAACTCAACATCCACAGACGGATGTATAGATTAAGAAGGTCAATCAGATTTTGGAAGACATACTCAGAGCTTATGTCACTTCCAAACAGACTAATTAGGAAGACTATCTTCCTTTATCTGAGTTTGCCTATAACAGTGCCAAGAATTCTTCAGATGAATTTAGTCCATTCATGTTGATGTATGGGTTCCAGCCTAGGTCCCCGTATGCAGTAC
The DNA here is from genome assembly GCA_020310875.1 of Ceratopteris richardii. NCBI lineage: Eukaryota > Viridiplantae > Streptophyta > Polypodiopsida > Polypodiales > Pteridaceae > Ceratopteris > Ceratopteris richardii. The sequence goes on along the minus strand of CM035418.1, from coordinate 70,347,132 downwards.
GACTTCAAAATGAACGAGTTCAAGCAGCTCAAGAATTCCTTCAAGACATGAACTTTAAACTTAAGTTAGCTAAAGAAAACTTAAAGAAAGCTCAAGATCATGCAAAGGCATATGCCGATCCGAAGCGAAGAGATGTTAATTTTCAGGTAGGCGGTCAAGTTTATCTTCGTATTCCTGAAAGATCGAAAAAGTTCAAGACTGGTCAATGCGCCAAGTTGTCGCCTAGATATTGCGGTCCTTTTCCAATCACCAAGAAAGTTGGTTTGTGGGCTTATGAATTGCAACTTCTAAATGATAGTTGGATTCATCCAGTGTTCCATGTTAATCGTCTTAGGAAGAGTCTGACAGATTCAGATAATCTAGTTGGACAACAGGTTATACTTCCAATTCCAATAAATGAAATAGTTCCTCACGAACCTGAAAGGATACTCTGCACCCGAGATAAACGTACAAGAAGTCACTTGTACGAAGAGTGCTTAGTAAAATGGAAGGATGGAACTAAAGAAAACACAACATGGGAAAAAGTTTCCACAATCCAATGACGTTTTCCAGCTTTCAAGTTTTAAGTTGGTCCCAAATAAAGAAGGTTTTCTACTTTCAAATTTTAAGTGGATAAACCGATCATGTCCTTCAAGATCTAGAACATGATAAGGTTTTTTACTTTCAAGTTCTAAGTAAATAACCTGATTGAATGAATGCATGTTCTTCAAGTTTTAGAACATGAGGCTCGGGGGTTGCCTACGATTATATATATATAGCTTTATTTTTGAGGACAAAAATCTTTCCCAAGGGGGGAAGAATGTAATAAAGTAAGTCTATGGTCTAGGGATCCGACGGTTTCAAATAGATATGAAATCGGATACCGTTTGGTCACGCGTCTATAGGACCAAAGATCTCGAGAATAGACTCAATCATAAGTTCATGTGCTCTCATATTCAAGTGATCCACTTAGCCTAGTGGTTAAGTGTCATGGTTGTGAAGGAGGAGGTCTTGGGTTCAATCCCCATGGGGAGCATGGGGAGAGAGTTTTGCCCAAGATGCTCTAGAGCCTTTTAACTCAAGTTAACATGAGTTAACTTGAGACAATGGACTTAACTCGAGAGGTGAGTACACCAACCACTAGTGGACTCTAGTGGAAGGTGCTAAAGCAGTGGTCGAGAACACTCCAGCCACTAGTAGACTCTAGTGGTAGATATGAAAGGAGTGGAGGAGATTGCACATGCACTTGTGGACTCTAGTTAGATTTGTGATCCTTGTTGATTCAAGCAGCTATATGTACAGGCATAAGGTTGGGAGGAGAGTCATTCATTCAAGAGCATTTTCCTGTGGCTATGTTGTTGCACATCCAACAACCTGTTGATAGAGAACAACATCAAATGCATCTCCAACATCATGAAGACTCAATAGTAAACCTGTCTCCATGGGAGTGGCAATAGGTTTGCAGTCTTCAAGGCGAAAATGCTGCAATAATGTGTCAATATATTTCCTATGACACAAGATATTCTGCCATCAACTTGCATAAATCGAATGCCCAAATTATGATGCAAATGCCCCAAATTATACATCTCAAATGAGGCATGTAAATCAGCCTTAAAATCGACAATATGCTTCTCATGAGGACTAGGGAGCAGCATGTCATCAACATACATAACAATGATTAGAAGCACATCATTTGCACGCTTAACATATAAGGTGCTCTCAATTGGACTGTTCTCAAAACCATGAGCGATTAGATAGGCATGTATCTTTTCATACCAAGCACATGGTGCTTGCTTCAAACCATATAATGCCTTCTTTAACTTGCACACCTGGTTTTCATGCCCTTTCTACACAAAGCCATGGGGCTAAAAAACATACACTTCCTCATGCAAGTCACCATTCAGAAATGCAGTTTTAATGTCCAACTGATGTACATTCTAACCATGATGAGTTGCACATGCACATATGCTACAAACAACAAACATTTGGCATGTAAGTGCAAAGGTCTCATCAAAATCAATGCCTCTTTCCTATGCATAACCCTTTGCAACAAACCTAGCCTTATACCTGTCAACTATTCCATCAAGCTTATGTTTTAGCTTGTATACCCACTTAGTGCCAATGGCCTTCTTGCCAGGAGGCAAGTCACATAAAGACCAGGTACCATTTTTGATGATAGCATCATATTCAGATTGCATAGCAACCATCCAATTTTTTGAATTTTGTGCTTCATCAAATGAAACATGCTCATTCTCATCGCAGAGACTAGAGGCAGCCATAGCATAGCAATTTGATGCAAAAGAGGCACTATGAGAACCTGAACAAGTACGATATGATAAAGGTGCATTTAGTTTTCTGTCATGCAAAGTTTGCACCAACCATTTTGGCATGGTTTTTGCCTCCTCAATATCAGCTCTCTCATCAACAAGTGCATCATGCAAATCTATATAAAAAATGGAATGATCTGCATCATCACATGAAACCTATAAAGGCTAAGAAGTTGCATCATTAGGACCAATACTAGACTATCCACCTGTATATCTACTGTATATATCATGTGATGATCTGCATCATCACATGAAACCTATAAAGGCTAAGAAGTTGCATCATTAGGACCATTTGAAAGATCATGAACTGTATATCTATCATCAACAAATTTCACAACCAAGCCAATCTTGGCCGAAGTTGAAATTGATAATAGATTCTTCTTGATCCTTGGCACAAATAAAGCATTCGACAATGTAAAAGAACTACCATCAGTGTAATAAAGTAAGTCTATGATCCAAGGGTCTAGCCGGTTCAGACGGATCTGAAATCGGACACCGTTTGGTCATCGGTGTGTATGACCAAAGATCTCGAGTTTAGACTTACTAGGAGGTCTTGTGCTCTTGTGAAAAAGTGATCCACTTAGCTTAGTGGTTAAGTCTCAAGGATGTGAAGGAGGAGGTCTTGGGTTCAATCCCCATGGGGAAAATGGGGAGAGTATTTTGCCTAAAGAGATCTAGAGCCTTCTAGAAGCATCCACTTGAGTTAACCCGAGTTAACAGGGACACTTGGTTGCACATGCAGTTACATGGCCGACACATGGATGGTTAGTATCCACCTGCCCAAGAAGGCAGTCCCTTGGAGAGAGCTATATATAGAGGCATTTGGTTGGGAGGAGAGTCATCTCTCTAGCATGTTGTGGTCGTAATCTTGCATTGGTATCAGAGCTCAAGGTTGAGCTTTCATGGTGACCTTGGTGGCTCATCATCTTTCTTAAGCTCTCATGGAGTTCTTGTAAGATTCATTATCATCTTCTTCTCAAGCTAGAGCTTCTATGGAAAGCTTGATATTTCATCATCTTCTTTACAAACATGAAATGATGTCTTTCATCAAAGACATCATTTATCTATGATTCCGTGCATTGCGTGTTCGGCCACGAGTACGCAGAGATCGCGAAGGCTAAGCTGGCAGAAAAAATCAACCTGTGATCTCCGATAGCTTGGAGTGTAATAAAATATGGAGAGTTTTTCATTGCAAAATGCCCGTGGGGATCGAACCCGAGAAGATGAGAAATAGTTTACCACTGTTTTATGTGAGCCAAGGCGCCCATACGTCTTACATGTTCTAACCTAAATGTTTTGATATATTAAAAAAATCCAGAAATTATCATTCGTAGCGATACAGAAACTCAAAAAGATCGTCCGTAGAGATATGCTCCTCGGCCCCAAATTCAAACTTCTGACGCTGGTTGGTCAGATCCCCAAAACATCTGATTCATTGGCATTGCTCGTTCGCGCCAATGAAAACGGATTTGACCCAGGCAAGCTTGGTTGCAAGCACCAATCAAAAGCTAATGCTCGCGGTGCATGCATATCCAAGGAATCGAACACAGGGGTTTCACGGAGTACAGTTCAGGAGTCGAAAATAGGTGCTCTGCATTAAATTTCTATGCTCTATCAATTAGGATAGACTTTCAATAATGTCACATTATACTTTTGAGCCCGTGATTTTCCTGAGAAGAGGGTTTTTGTTTATCCACCCCATCAACCAACAGTGGACGCTTGAGGTGTGCATGCCAAATTTACAAGAATGCCCTCCACTGCTGTATAAGTTTGGGAGAGTTAAAAAAAGATGACGTTTTGTATAATCATCATACGACATATGAGTTTCAAACAAGTTACCTGCGGCTCCTCATGGATTAACTTATCCACCAGAGTACAAGGCCATGATGATATTATATCACTGAGAATAAATAGGATTTTATGTTCGCTTGCTGCACTATAGAATTGGAGTCATCATTTGAGTTTCAATTAGTCTCAATGAAATATGCTTAGCCAGAATTCTACATGATTTCTGATGGCATAGGACTGTGATAAAAGGCAACTTAACGACAGATGCAAAGCAATCTCAGTTAATGAGGTGGCAAAGGAGATCAAAAACACCCATGCTGTTGGGCCCATCAGGACTTGAACCTGCATCTCACGTTTAAATGGCTTCCCAGCTATCCAATTCGCCAATCAGCTTCTACATACAGCGGATGGGATTTAAACCTTTACCCTCTTTACTAGAAGGAGCGTCCCATCCATTGTGTTAAGAGGATTTGGCGAATTCCAAGTTGTTCTAAAACATATAGCGATTCATGGATACTCGTGATGATCTCAAAGCCTTGTTGGTGTGATCAAACACTATATCCATCTCGTGCCGCCTACTAAAGCAAGGATCAAACCATCATCATTGTATGTGACCAAGAGTTATGAGTACAAGATTCTTGAAGCTAACGAGGATGGAGAATAGCTCTTCCCGAGAATTAGAGGATGGACAAAGCTATGATCAAAGCTAAGTATTTTCAAGTTTCTACTTGGCCTTAATGCTTGATTTATCTTGTTTTCATTATTCTACACTTAATCCTAGATACACATTGAAATAGCCAAGATTTCAATCGATTAAGTCTAGATTAGGAGAATGAAAAAATCCACTTCTCATTTCAAGCATTAGTTTGCATTAAGGAAAGACTTGATTAAAAAAGAAAGGATCCTTGTGCATCAAAGAATGTATTTTGGTAGTTTAATTCCAAATTTCCTTTCCATCGAGTAAGCTTTTTATTGCAACACAAGGATATGTTTTTATATCATAGTGCATTAGGACAAAGGAAAGGATATACATGCATCAAGATTGCATGATATACATTCTTAGTACAAGGAAAAGTCATGCATCAAGCCCATGCATGATTGTTGCATTATTTTTTTGGGCATGCAAAGAAAATGCATGCATACGCATGTGAGCATATGCATTTGCATGTAGGCACATGCATTTGCATGATAGAACAGGATGTTGTTTCCAAGTTTGACATTAGGGAAGACAGAGGACTAGTTAGTTGCAAAGACATGCTAGTTTAAGTATTAAATTTTCTTGATGACCAAGAAAACTTAATTACTTGCAAAGCTTTTGCAATGTATGATGACTCTAAGTCCCGGATGTACTTAGGGAGTCCTGAAGATAAGCTTATAATGATTACTCTAAGTATAGGAGATATTTAGAAAGTCCTACGGATAAGCTTTAGTGGAACTATTGAAGTTTTTTCTTCTCATCCTGATGAGTGATAAACTTCAAAGAGATGAATAAACTTTAGCATCAGTTGAACTTTGGTGTTCAATAGTTGGATGTGTTGATATATTTAGGTAGTGATGTGTGTGAACACTCTAGGACCGCCGGGGTACTTTTTTCCCTCTTTAGGAGGTTTTTTTCCCCCGGCTTGTATATACGCCTATTGCCCTAATGGGCTACTTATCTTTGTACATTCTCTAGTAATACATTCAGTCTTGTGTGTTGTGCTCCAAGCTTCTTCTTCTTCCTTGTGCTGTTCGCGTGCTTCCGCAGACGTCTAACTCCAACAATTGGTATCAGAGCAGGTTGTCGCTTCTTCTAGGGTGCCGTCGACACTCCTCCGTTTGCAGTCTCAAATTTGCACGAAATTTGGTGAGCTCGTTTCGGCCTCCGAACGCACTATCGCAGCACTTGTGCAGGCTATTTCGTCCTTTTGTGCCAAAGGTATATACCAGTTTCTGTTCGCCAGTTTAAGCGTCTCAAAGTCTGCTACAGGTCTAGCAGAACTCGTCTGGGCAGTTCTGTTCAACTTTTTGAGATACAATCAATTTTCTGCATCAAGGTATTTTAGTCACTGGCCATGGCTGAAAGCAGTGATGTATTCCGTATGTTGGTTGTTGAGGATAAGTTGGATGGTACCAACTACCCATTATGGGCTTATATGATGCGACATGTACTGGTTGCAAAAGGACTGTGGAACATTGTGCAGGGTGTTGAAAGACGTCCTGTTACACCTGCAACTACAGGTACTACAAATACAGGTGCTGGAGGTGCTGGAGCTGATGAAGATGGTGTCGAAGATGATATTGTGCAGATTCCTGTTCGTGTTGCTGTTTCTGTTGCACCTACTGCAGAGCAGATTTGTTGGGATGGCAGAGATGCCCAGGCACATGCATTGATAGCTTTGTCTGTCAAACGTGCCATTATTCCTCACATTTGCTCTTGCAGAACAGCAAAGAATGCTTGGGATACACTTACCACTTTGTACCAGGCTAGGAATGAGGCTCGTGTTGCTTACCTCCGAAAACAGTTGGAGAGTGAGCACATGAATGAAGGTGATTCTATGGACAGTTTTCTTACAAAGATCAAAGACCTGAAGGAACAATTGATTTCTGCTGAAGAGGTTATACCAAATAGCTCACTTGTGCAGACCGTTCTGAATGGTCTTCCTGATTCATATCAGAGCTTTGCCTCTACTCTTCGCTTGATGATGAAAGGCAATCCGAATGCCTTGTCATTTGAGGAATTAGTCTCTGTTCTATTGCAGGAAGATCAGTCCAGGCAGAACAGGTCCATTATGCGTGTTGCAGATCAAGCTTTCCTGGCTAGTCAGAAGGGCAAAGGAAAATGGAGCTCTTCTACTAGTAAGCAGAAATCTGCAAATGCTGCACAATCGAAGAACCAGGATAAAGATGAGAAGAAATCAGAAAAGCAGAAATTGTTCTGCAAGTACTGTAAAGGAAATGATCATATTATAAAGAACTATCCAAAACTGGCTGCTAAAGAGGCAAAGAAGAAAGAGGCTGGAATGGTTGTTGCAGAGGCCTCTACACCAAAAACAGAGTCTGCAAATCTTGTGCAGGAAGAAGAATGGGCGTTTACTACTGTCTGCAGTTTTGACCCATCTTCTCATGATCAGTGCATGTCTGCAGTAGACTCAGATGTTTGGTACTTTGACAATGGGGCGACCAAACATATTACCTCGCAGCGCAGTTTCTTCTCTTCACTCGAGCTTGCCCCTACAGGGAATACTGTCACATGCGCCAATAACTCCTCTTATCCTGTTATGGGAGTTGGTAAGATCATTTTGACTACTGCTGATGGTAGTTCTTTCACTTTGTCAGATGCTTTATTTGTGCCAGGGATAAAAAAGAATCTGTTATCAGTTTTTGCATTAGCCAAGATTGGCTTGGTTGTGAAATTTGTTGATGACAGGTGTACAGTCCATGATCTCTCAAATGGCGATGTGATTATTGCTTCTGGCATTTTATGTCGTGGGCTGTATAAGCTCATAGACTATGAAAGATCTGTGAATGATTCAGCATGTGCAGTTCATATGCAAAGCTTTGGCATGCACGCTTTGGTCATCTGAATTTTGCTAGTTTGTTATGCCTGAAGAAATCTGAAATGGTGTCCTCTTTGCCCAAACTTGAGGCACCTGGAAAACATGTTTGTGAAGGCTGTATTTTGGGTAAAATGCAGCGTTCTTCCTTTCAAAAAGATGGTTCAGTTCGGGCTACGCAGAAATTGCAGCTTGTACATAGTGATGTCTGTGGTCCTATGCAGACACCCTCTTTTGGAAATTACCTTTACTTCGTGACTTTCATTGATGAATTTTCCAGGCATGCATGGGTATATCCACTCAAAGCAAAGTCCGAAGTGTTCATGTGCTTCAAACAGTTTTTGGTTTTGGCTGAAAATCTGTCAGCATGTAAAATGGGCACCCTCCATTCTGATCGAGGGGGGGAATATATGTCTTCAGATTTTAATGCATTTCTGGCTGAACGTGGGATAAAACACCAGTGTACAGTGCCATATACACCTCAACAGAATGGAGTTGCTGAGCGGAAGAACAGGTCTCTCATGGAGATGGCGAGGTGCATGGTCAAAAGTCAGGCTTTACCACATAGTTTCTAGCTTGAGGCTGTCATGTGTGCAGCATATGTACTGAACAGGTGTCCCACTAAAGCGTTGCAGTCTATCACTCCATATGAGGCTTGGCATGACCGCAAGCCATCTGTTGCTCATCTGCGTGTTTTTGATTGTTTGGCATATGCATTAGTGCCTGAACAACATCGCAGAAAATTGGATGATAAGGCAGTAAAATGTATTTTTGTTGGGTACAGTTCTGAAAGTAAAGGCTATCGTCTGTATCATCCACAGACTAAACGCATTCTGGTTAGCCGTGATGTTGTCTTTGTGGAAGATGCTATTCAGCCATTGCTTTCATGTACTAAGGAGACATTTGTTAGCTCCAAAGACATGTATGATACTTTGATGCCTCTTTTTACAGGTGCACAAGCTAGTGCTGGTCCTAATGAGGCAACTTCTCAGCCTTTGCAGGTTTCATATGATGATGCAGATCATTCCATTTCTGATGCAGATTTACATGATGCACTTGTTGATGAGAGAGCTGATATTGAGCAGGCAAAAACTATGCCAAAATGGCTGGTGCAGACTTTGCGTGACAGCAAATTAGATGCACCCATATCGTACTCGTTCAGGCTCTCATAGTGCCTCCTTTGCATCAGATTGCTATGCTATGGCTGCATCTAGTCTCTGTGATGAGAATGAGCCTGTTTCTTTTGATGAAGCACAAAATTCAGAAAATTGGATGGCTGCTATGCAATCTGAATATGATGCTATAATGAAGAATGGTACATGCTCTTTATGTGACTTGCCTCTTGGCAAGAAGGCCATTGGCACTAAGTGGGTATACAAGCTGAAGCGTAAACCTGATGGTACAGTTGACAGGTATAAGGCTAGGCTTGTTGCAAAGGGTTATGCACAGGAAAGAGGCATTGATTTTGATGAGCCCTTTGCACCTACATGCCGTATGTCTACTGTTCGGAGCATTTGTGCACTTGCAGCCCATCATGGTTGGAATGTACATCAGTTGGACATTAAAACAACATTTCTGAATGGTGACTTGCATGAAGAAGTGTATGTTTTTCAGCCCCGTGGCTTTGTGCAGAAAGGGCATGAAAACCAGGTTTGCAGGTTAAAGAAGGCATTATATGGTTTAAAGCAAGCACCAGTGCTTGGTATGAGAAGATACATGCCTATCTGATTGCACATGGTTTTGAGAACAGTCCAACTGAAAGCACCTTATATGTTAAGCGTGCTAATGATGTTTTTCTGATCATTGTTGTCTATGTAGACGACATGCTACTCACTGGTCCTATTGAGAAGCATATTACTGATTTCAAGGCTAATTTGCATGCCTCATTTGAGATGTCTGATTTGGGGCATTTGCATCACTATTTGGGCATTCAGTTTATGCAAGTTGATGGTGGAATGGCTTTGTGTCAAACGAAATATATTGACACATTATTGCAGCGTTTTGGCCTTGAAGACTGTAAGCCTATTGCCACTCCTATGGAGACAGGTTTACGATTGAGTCTTCATGATGCTGGAGATGCATTTGATGCTGTTCTCTATCAACAGGCTGTTGGATGCTTGATTTACTTATGCATTACTCGGCCAGATATTCAGTTTGCTGTCTCACAGATGAGCAGGTTTATGCATTGCCCAGGAGTCACGCATTGGAAAGCGGTTAAGCGCATCTTTCGCTACTTGAGTGGTACTCGGCTACTTGGGTTATTTTATCCCAAGGGGGGATCACTACCGCCAGATTTGCATGCTTTTTTTGACTCAGATTGGGCTGGTTGCTATGACACTCGTGTGTCCACCAGTGGTTTTTGCTTCATGCTTGGTAGCTCATGTATATCTTGGTTGAGCAAGAAGCAGCCTACTGTGGCCACTTCCAGTTGTGAAGCTGAGTATAGGGAAGCTTTCACAGCGACTGTTGAGTGTGTGTGGCTCAGATGCCTTATGGTTGATTTGGGTGTTGGCCAGTCTTCTGCCACCACCATCTTCACTGACAGTCAGAGCGCATTGGCCGTTGCGAGGAACCCTGTGTTCCATGCTTGCACTAAGCACATTGAGGTGCATTATCACTATGTCAGGGAGAGGTTCTCTACTGGGGAGATCAGCTTGGCATATGTGCCCACGAAGGAGAACATTGCAGACCTTTTCACGAAGGCTCTGCCTAGGGAGAAGTTTGAAGCTTTCCGCAAAGCTTTGGGCTTACTTCCTTTTGTGGAGTGATTTCCACATAGCTTGGCACTACATGAGTGCCAGCTCCTTGTTCATCGCATCACTCCCAGGGGGGATTTGTTGATATATTTAGGTAGTGATGTGTGTGAACACTCTAGGACCGCCGGGGCACTTTTTTCCCTCTTTAGGAGGTTTTTTTCCCCCGGCTTGTATATACGCCTATTGCCCTAATGGGCTACTTATCTTTGTACATTCTCTAGTAATACATTCAATCTTGTGTGTTGTGCTCCAAGCTTCTTCTTCTTCCTTGTGTTGTTCGCGTGCTTCCGCAGACGTCTAACTCCAACAGGATGCTAGGTTCCATGACTGTATCTCTAGTCAAGATGCAAAGCTTTCAAAAAGCATGGAAACTTTATTAACCATTTTTATGAGGATAAGAAAAGTATGCTTGGTTTTGTTTTAAGCTAATTAGAGCTTAAAGAAGAAACCCAAGCCAAAATAATCTTTAGGAATCAAGATATTTTCCTAAAAAGATATATCAAAGTAATCTTTAGGAATTAAGCAACTTCCTAAAAATAAGCCACATTTCTTAGTAGGAGTCTAAAAGTTCTTGAAAGAAAAATCTCCCTAGATGTGAGACTAGAATCTTTCAAGAAAAGATTAATAGAAAGTAGTTCCCAGTAGTTCCCAAACCTTTGGTATTGGTAATTAAGTCCAAATATTGATATAACCTAAAGGTATATCAAAGATTCTTAGCTTTGGAATTTGAGAAGCATCAATGTATGCTTGGACTTAATAGGGGAAAGATCTCTAAAAGCCCATGGGTAAGCAAAAAAGATGCTTTTGTTAGTTTAAGAGATCTTATAGATAAAGACTAAGTCTTTATTCTAGTCGCAAGGTCAACCAGACGTGATCAAGATTGGCCATGATTGTCCAAGAATGTGCGATAGGAACTACTTTATACATTGCCCAAGTATTGGCAATGAAATTCCTTTTGGGAATTATTCACTCAAGTTCCATTTATCCAATGGAAAATTGTGAAAAGAGTAAGCTGTTCCAAGTCTGAACAGAGTGAAAAAATTCCAAGAATGTAGTCTGCAACCATGAAGATGGTATTTAAGTCTGTAGAAGGTAAAACATAAATGTTTGCCTATCCTTAAAGGGATTTTGGTACAAATCCAAAAAGCATGAGCGGGATGCTTAGAATTATGCAGTAGAGAGATTCCTGTAAAGTCGTGGCCAGGATAGGTACCTAAAGCATAAGTAAGAAAGGAATCTAAAGACAAGAAGTTAACAGCTCTTGTCACTACAAATTGGTCAAGGATAAACCTATTGAACTTGAATTTATGAAAATTCAAGTACTTGGAATTCTGATTGGTTTTCATTTGAAAACCCTAGTAAAGAAGGATGGATGCTCCATCAAAAGGTTTTTTAAGTTCCTCAAGGAAAACACAAGAACGTGATAGGATCATGTGAAGGGATTAAAAACCTAGAAAATCTAGTTAGAGGTAATGCCTGAAACTTCAAAATTCTTGTAAAGAATTGAAGCAAGAAGGTACTCTATCAAGAGATGTTTAGACTTTCGGATAAAATTCACTCACTCGTCAATGTAAGTATAAAATAGGGTGGCATGGGACACCGGATTTTATACTCAGATTGATGTAGGAAAGATGGTATGGGACATCGGACCATGAGATTATGATTATCTTTTAGTCCTCGATTAGATCTTGAAGTGAGGATTGGTCCTCAAGGAAATTAAAACTTCAAAGAAGGAGTTTAATTCAAGAAGGATGAAAGTAGTATCTCAAGATACTCCAAGATAACTTCAAGATCAAGGAAATTGAAAATATGAAGTAAGTAACTTCTAAAGATCTTCTTAGAACACTTCAAACTTAAGTGTTGTCGATCAAATATTTGATAAATTTTTGAAAAAAGTTGGACTTTGACTTTGAGTTGGTCTTTTTAACCAAGGATTTGATTGACTAAGTCAAGCACCAAGTTCCTAGTGTAACTTGGTAAATTCAATCTTTTGACTCAAAGGAATGCACAAGAATGCCATTCCCAATAAGGAGTCAAAGACTGAATATGACCTGAACTTAGTCTCAAGTGAAGCATTATTTGAATACAAAACTCATCAACAGAACCTTAGTGGGTCAACATACTGATGTTAGATACCACTCTAGTATCTTGTGGTTGGATGATGTTTTTGGATTTGCTTTGAATCTTTTTGAGAATCTAGCATATTTCTCTTAAAGATAAAGAAAATGCTTCAATATCCTGTTGAAACAGATCTTAGAGAAGTTAAAGTCCTGAGTCATTTAGACTTTGACTCATAACAAGTTTACGTATCTTCAAAGTTTGAATTGATTGAACAGAGTTTTAGTTTTTTCTTTCCGCTTTCCAAATCTTTTGAATTTGACTCAGATATGGTATTTGATTCTTTTCATAAAAATCAAGGGTTAGGCAGATAGAACCAGGTAACTAAATTAAACATCCTAGATAGATGTTCTGTATAAGAACCTTTTCAAACATCGAAAGATGTTAAGTTCAATTTTGACTTATTCATTTGAGTTTGCTTCAAGTTAATAGCATAAATGATTCCATAGAGTCCAGTATACTCTAGAATAGAGAAATTAGGAATTGCTCAATAGACTGACAATTCCCAAGAACTTTTAGCTAAAAATTAGTCTTTGAGAAAAGTGTCCTAAGTTGGACAAATTTCATTGCGAATTTGTATTGGGTAAGTTATAGTATGGTTGAATCAAAGAAAATGGTAACTTTATCTTACTGTTTACATAGGATTTTTAAACTCATTAGGACAAAGTAGTCCTCTAGTCGGGTGAAAAAATCAAGTAACTGTTGGATCAAAGTAAACCATTGAACAAACATCTAAGTTAGATGTTTGGGACAACCAAACTTCAAGTTCTCCAAAACAAATTCAAGCGAATCCAGAGTTCTCAAAGTCTTGCAAGGGATAAGAACCCCACCTTCATTACTAAGTCCATGCACCAGTTATGCCTAGAAATGGACTAATGATTTGAATCCACCTAGTTCACATGTTTGTGCCTAGATCGCACATCTAGAAACTGTGAATTGGCCAGGGATGTGTTTAGATCCACCCTTATTATTCATTTACTACTTTGTACTTTGACTAGTTTATCAAAGTCCAAAGCAAGATAGTGTTTTTGAATAATTTGGGCAGGGATGCCACCACAGAGATGAGACGTTCTTCCAGTTTTAGAACATGACCATGTTCTTCCAGTTTTAGAACATGAGGCTCAGGGGTTGCCTACAATAGATATATATCTCTATTTTCGAGGACGGAAATGTTTTCCAAGGGGGGGACAATGTAATAAAGTAAGTCTATGATCCAAGGTCTAGCCGGTTAAGACGGATTTGAAATCGGACACCGTTTGGTCATGCGTGTGTATGACCAAAGATCTCGAGTTTAGACTTTCTAGGAGGTCTTGTGCTCTTGTGAACAAGTGATCCACTTAGCTAAGTGCTTAAGTCTCAAGGATGTGAAGGAAGAGGTCTTGGGTTCAATCCCCATGGGGAACATGGGGAGAGTATTTTGCCCAAAGAGATCTAGAGCCTTCTAGAAGCATCCACTTGAGTTAACTCAAGTTAACTGGGACACTTGGCGCACATGCAGTTACATGGCCAACACATGGATGGTTAGTATCCACCTGCCCAAGAAGGCAGTCCCTTGGAGAGAGCTATATATAGAGGCATTTGGTTGGGAGGAGAGTCATCTCTCTAGCACGTGGTGGTCGTGATCTTGCAATCAATATAGTCAAAATGATCCTACCAACTCCCATGACAGGATAAGAGGAGTTGTTAGCGCATGTGATAGTATTCCCTATAGGGACAGACTCGAGTGAAGTGAAGAAACTATGCTACGAGGTTATATGTTTGGTTGCCCCATTATCAAAGTACCAAACATTTGCATCTACTGTAGACATACTGTTCGGGAGAAGACAGGTCAAAACTGCCAGCAGTAGTAAACGCCCATTCTTCATTCTGCACTAGATTAGTAGACTCTGGTTTTGGTGTAGAGGCCTCTGCAACAACCATTCTAGCCTCTTTTTTCTTTGTCTCTTTTGCAGCCAGTTTTGGATAATTCTTTATGACGATCATTTGCTTTATAGTACTTGCAAAATAATTTTTGATTTTCTGTTTTCTTTTCATCTCTGTCATCCTTCTTTGATTGTGCAAAATTAGCATATTTTTGCTTACTAGTAGAAGAGCTCCATTTAACTTTGCCCTTCTGACTAGTCAGGAAAGCTTGATCTATAACATGCATAATGGACCTATTCTGCCTAGAGTGATCTTCGTGCAATAGAACAGAGACTAACTCCTCAAATGTTAAGGCATTTGGATTGCCTTTCATCATCAAACTCTGATATGAATCAGGAAGACCATTTTGAACAGTCTGCACAAGTGAACTGTCAGGCAAGACTTCATCAACAGAAATCAAATGTTCTTTCAAATCTTTGATCTTTGTTAGAAAACTTTCCATGGAATCACCTTCATTCATGTGCTCACTCTTCAACTTTTTTCAGAGGTAAGCAACACGAGCCTCATTCCTTGCCTGACACAAAGTGGTAAGTGTATCCCAAGCATCCTTAGCTGTTCTGCAAGAGCGAATGTGAGGAATAAGGCATGTTTGATAGACAAGGCTATCAATGCATGTGCTTGAACATCTCTTCCATCCCAACAAATTTTCTCTACAGTAGGTGCAGTAGAAATCATAGCACGAACATGAATATGTAGAATATCACCATCTTTGATGCCATCTGCATCAACTTCAGTACCTGTATTTGTAGGTGTAATAGGACGTTTTTCAACACTCTGCACAATATTCCACAGTCCGTTTGTGACCAATACATGATGCACCATATAAGCCCATAATGTGTAATTCATATCATCCAACTTATCCTCAATAGCCAACATACAGAATACATCACTGCTTTCGACCATGGCCACTAACTAAAATACCCTAGTGCGGAAAATTGATTATATCTCAAAAAGTTGAACATAACTACCCTATTGAGTTCTGTTAAACTTGTAATAGGCTTTGATATGCTTATAATAGCAACTGAAACCTGTATATATCTTTGGTGCAAAAGAGACAAAATAACCTGCACAAGCATTATGATAGTGCGTTCGAAGGCTGAAACGAGCTCATATCATGATTTTGGCATGACAAAGTGAAGCCAGTTTGATCTCCTAATCACCGTGATTATGCTCACCAAATTTCGTGCAATTCTGAGATTGTGATCGTAGGGGTGTCGATGACACCCTAGATGAAGCGACGACCTACTCTGATACCAATTGTTGGAGTCTGAGGTCTATGGAAGCACACCAACAACACAAGGAAGAAGAAGAATCTTGGAGCACAACACACAATACTGAATGTATTACCACTAGAATGTAAAAAGATAAGCAACCCGTTAGGGCAATAGGTGTATATACAATCTGGGGGAAAAAACCTCCTAAGGAGGGAAAAAAGTGCCCTGGTGGTCCTAGTGTGTTCACACACATCACTGCATAAATATATCAACACTCCAAAGTTTCTATTCTAAAATTGTGTAAAAATCAATTTTTACAAAATTTGGAATATTCTATTCTACTATAATACAGTAATTTCCATCTACTTACTTGCAAAAAGTCTCTTCTTAACATTTCCTCCCCTCCTTGACTTTTGTCACCTTGACAAAACTTTGTGGTTGGTCTGGTTACTACTTTCTTTTCCTATGATAGACCTATGCCATCATATCGTAGCTTTTTCTTTGTGTGATATTGAGGTCATTCGCCATTTCAAAAACAACTTTCCTCCATCATATTGACGCTGCAACTCTGTCTATTACATCTTTCTTTAGATATTTGGTATAAGTTATTTCATATGTTGTCAATCTGACTTTCATAACTAGGGATAATCTACCAAAAATTTCGAAGTCCTTTTTGAAGAATCCATAATCAAAGGCATCCTAAAAAATTTGTACATAATGACTACCCATGAATATGATTATGCTATAGGCCATTAAACATATTCTATCCGGTGTTTCACCAAGTCAAAAAGTAAGGCATCTGATGGTAAATTGAAACCTATATAGTTTAGGGTTCTAATATTAGTATATATGAATGTCTCTATTCAAGCTATATTAATTGCAAAACACTAATTGTAGTAGGTTCATTTACATCTTTTAGATCTTCAACCTTAGCTTTACAAGTTACAAACATGTAAGTTTTTGTTGGCCATGTTCTCTTCTTAAGACCCATTATCTTTGGAAAATTTATCCATTGTGAGGGGATGGATCCATCTTTTCTCATTCACCAAAAGTTTGGCCAATCCCTTCTCCTGGCATCAGGGCAAAAAGTTGGATTAATCTTTAGTTGGATAGGAACTTCCATCCATATTTTCATGCAATCCATGTTCTTGTCTAGCCATCTATTTCTCCATGAGTAGTTAGCTTTTCCAAATAAATCCTTTGTTATCTCCATATTTTCTTCATATTTCGAGAATTCATTAGGGCTGGTTGCAACTTTCAGATTTTGATAATTTGTGATACTTTCTAGAACATGCAGAATCGAATTCGCAGTCCATCTACTACCCAATGATGGTGTATTGCATTCACACCCTATTCTAATCCAAATTGCATGATTTCATTATCATACTAATCATGATTTTTTTTTATATATCTAATTTTGGCCTCTTTGTCCTATGACAATTAATGGATGAACTCCTTTGACTCCTTATCCATTATATCCTCCGTTCGTTGTTCTTGTACACTCTTCTCTTGGATGGGAGACAATTTCCTTTCTCCTATAATTGATCTTTCCTAAACAACATTTGCAATCACTCCTTTTAATTGAATACTTGACTTTGATTTCTATATCTCAATCTCTTTTAAGAGCTCTACTCTTTGTTGTTGCCATTTGGTCCTTTCTTTCTCTATTTTCTCATCTAGATTGCTAAACTCCCTCATAGAATTGGCAGCATGTTTGCTAGCTTGCTATTCTAATTCCTTGGCATCTTTCAATTCTTCCTTTATTTTATCCAATTCTTGCTTTATAGATTTCAATTCTCTACGTTGAAACTACTTTCCTCCATCAAAATTTATGTGATCTCTTCATTTGCTTTGCTCAATGCTTGATAAGATGTTTGAGGAATTTTGTTCTTTGACTCTAAATGTTTGAAATATCCTTCCATCTTCTTTAGGGTTTTTGCTTGCTTCTCACACTTGTCTTCCAAAAAAGTAATTCTATTTCTATTTTGCACAACATCTGTCTTAAGCTTAATTACTTTCTCTTGGCAAGATTCAGTGATTCTTCTATGTTCTATTAATTCCCTAGCATTCTATCTTGCTCCTTTTTATATTCTTCAATGATTCTATTTCCTTTGATGCATTCTACTTCTGTAGTTATACCTAATAAAATTATATTCTTGCTTGACAGTTTGAATTGCTCAATCTGGTTTAACACAATCTCATAGGTTCCTCTAATATCCCTGGGAAATCTAGTTATCTTTAGGGTTCTTTCCTTTTTTGTCACTTCTATCTGTCTTTCTATTTCTTCTTCATTACCCTTCTCTAACTCTGAAGAGGATTGTTTTTCTTGATGCTCTTCCTCTTGTTCCTTGTGATCCTGATCATCTTCGATATCTTTTCTCTTCATATTCCTCCTCCTCCTCCTTAGAGACTTCCATCATGTCCACATCATTGAAATCATTTCCTTGTTGAATAGCATCCAAAATCATATGGATATTTTCCTTGATGATTTGCTTGGATTCTTTATCTTCTTCCTTTTCTTCATGCTCCTCTTCTTTTGTATTTTCTTCAATTACTCCGATCATGATTTTTGTGGCTTTGCCATTCATATCTTTTTCTTCTTCCATCACTTTAATCATTCCTTTTGTAGTTTACTATGTACTTACACGTTTACTTGGAGTATTTGGCTCTAATAAATTTAGGTTTCTTAAAAGGAAACCCTCTACATCACTTTTTATCTCCGTTTCTTAACTCTCTTTGGTCTTGACTATTGCAGTTTGTCCTATCACTTTGTCTTCTTCAACATTGGCTTCTAGTTTGTGTATTAAATAAGAACCTCTTGCAATTTCTTACTTTTGGTTGGTTTCTCTTACTTTCATCTTCAACTTATGTTCTTTCTTCTTCTTCTTGACTACAACTACCACAATAGTTCTTTTCTTAGGTGGTCTCTGAAGCTCTTGGAAATAGGCCAATAATGAACCTTCCTTTTTAATGAATACCATTTCATTCTTGGGATTCATAATTTGCTCATGCAAGTCTTCATAGTGCTTCATTTCTTTCTCACTCCAGTTAATTGCCTTATCAAAATAGTCCTCCAAAATTTTATGGTATTGAACTTAATACAGTGCCCTTTTATCATTGTCCTACATTAAGTAATTGTATATATATTCTTTGTTGGTTTGAGGTGTGTGAGGATCTTTATGTGCTTGTACTTTCTTTTGCCACAATTTAACTACTTCCCTTGTCACCACTCCAGCCTCCAGCTCTAACTTTCTTGGATCTACTTTCCCTTTCTTCATAGGCTGCTGAACTTCCATAACAATCTCTTTTCTTTTCTTCTGAATTCTTTGACTTTCACTTTCTTTCCTAGACTCTTTACACCCACAAAAGCTTCTCTGAATGCTTATGCCTTTGGAGCTAGTTGAAGCTTATCTTCAATCCCCAATGTATGATAAATGATTATTGTAGGAAATAGGGCCACATTCATGTTTCTTTTTGGAGTCCCAATGCTTAGCTACTTCCCTTACTTGCTCATGGATGTATAATGACATTTCAACCACCCCAAATGGCTTTGTTTTATCCTTCTTATTCATCAAGACAAGAGTTACTAGTTTGTGAGGCAAGTAATTGAGGAAAACACAACAATTGCAAGAAAGTTTTGATAGCCAGCTCTTCAACACATTTGTCTTTGAACTTTTGGAACTTTGCCTATTGTGCATATGATGTTGCATTCTTCTTCACAAATATGACATCAACCTTTGTATCCATGGGATAGAAATTCAATGCTGCTTTTATATGTCTTTTAACTTCTTGCAATGAACCCATCACCTGTTCATACCTGTCAAAACCTATGAAAAACATTGGGTCATCTAGAATCTTATGTAAGCCAATTGCCTTCCATGTATTATACCCCACATGTGATCTTTGAAATTTCTAAAATTCTTTGCAAAGCATTGCATATTTGAATTTCCCTTTATTAATGATAAAGATGTGCTTGCCCATTATCTTGATATAATCCTTGAGCTCCTTTTCAATTTGTTCCTCTTTTGGTAGCTCCTCCTCATCTGATTCCACTTCCATTATTTCTTATGCAACTTCACTATCCAAGAACCAATGTCCCCTTAATAATGCCGCTGAATCCACTTCCAATTTTGCTATTGGAAGCCCTTTAGTCATTTTTCTCTGAAATCAAATAAAAAAATACTCCACACAAATTAATAGAACTCAAACGCATAAATTTTTGTTTTCATGACAAAAAGAAGCAAAAAGTTTACAAAAATCATGACATGCACTCATAACTCCACTCCAATATCATTTATGTGCTCATCACAGTCAAGCAAGGTTTCTCTTTTGTTAGTGCAATTCGAAAAATATTAGAAAGAAAAATAATAATTGAAAAATAGAAATAAAATAGAATAAAATACAAACAACCCACACACTCCTCCTAGACCTTGCTTTATGCCCAACAAATAAAACACTTATATATATATATATATATATATATATATATATATATATATATATATTCCTTTTTCTCTTTTATATTTTTTCTTTTGATTTATATATTTTTAACAAAATTCTTGTTTTTCTCCCCCTCCTAGCTCTTTTATACATGTTGAAAGAGCTTCCTTGAGTGCTTGGGTTAAGAACATTCTTGTGCCTAGTGAATGCATGACTTTGTATTGTAGCCCTATTTATGTTTCCTTTGGATATGCAATAGTTTCCATGGTGCATAATTAAGGTCTTAAATATTTTACTTAAATGATTTTTTGTTGATGACTCTTCACTCTTATTGTTCCTAATTTTTTATTTGTATGTGAATTCGGATTTGAATATTTCTTCTAGTTTCTTCTTTCTATACCACCTTCTTTTGTTTTTTATAGTTCTTCTCTATCTTGCTATTTCCCCCTTTTTGAAAGGTGTTTGCAAATCTTCAATTGATTCTTTCCAAATCTTCTAAAGGTGTTTGCAAATCTTCTGAAGGTGTTGGTCTCGAGACTTATTTCATCTTTCTTCCCTTGTTATGATTTTGTTCTATATTTTTTTTTGTGTTTTACATTTCCATATTTGATTGATACTTGGGATATTTTTTCCATTTTTCTATTTCTTTTGGTTTTGTTGGAGTTAGACATATGTGGAAGCATGCGAACAACACAAGGAAGAAGAAGAAGCTTGGAGCACAACACACAATACTGACTGTATTACTAGAGAATGTACAAAGATAAGTAGCCCATTATGGAAATATGCGTATATACAAGCCGGGGGAAAAAACCTCCTAAAGAGGGAAAAAAGTTCCTCGACAGTCCTAGTGTGTTCACACACATCACTACCTAAATATATCAACAGACCCCCCCTGGGAGTGATGTGGTGAACAAGGAGCTGGCACTCATGTATAAGGAAGTGCCAAGCTATGTGGAATCAATCCACAAAAGGAAGTAAGCCCAAAGCTTTGCGAAAAGCTTCAAACTTCTCCCTAGGCAGATCCTTTGTGAAAAGGTCTACAATGTTCTCTTGCGTGGGCAGATATGCCAAGCTAATCTCCCCAATAGAGAACCTCTCCCTGACATAATGATAATGCACCTCAATGTGCTTAGTGCGAGCATGGAACAGAGGGTTCCTCGCAACTGCCAATGCGCTCTGACTGTCAGTGAAGATGGTGGTGGGAGAAGACTGACCAACACCCAAATGAGCCATAAGGTGTCTGAGCCATACACACTCAATAGTCGTTGTGAAAGCTGCCGTATACTCAACCTCACAACTGGAAGTGGCCACAATAGGTTGCTTCTTGCTCAGCCAAGATATGCATGAGCTACCAATCATGAAGCAAAAACCACTAGTGGACACACAAGTGTCATAGCAACCATCCCAATCAGAGTCAGAAAAAGCATCCAAATCTGGCGATAGTGATCCCCCCTTGGGATAAAACAAACCAAGTTGTCGGGTACCACTCAAGTAGCGAAAGATGCATTTGACCACCTTTGAATTCTTGACTCCTGGGCAATGCATAAACCTGCTCATCTGTGAGACAACAAACTGAATATCTGGCCGAGTAATGCATAAGTAAATCAAGCATCCAACAATGTGCTAATAGAGAACAACATCAAATGCATCTCCAACATCATGAAGACTCAGTCATAAACTTGTTTCCATAGGAGTGGCAATACACTCATAGCCCACTAGGCTAAGCATCTAGCTCACCTCATACACACTATGTATGAACCATGGCCTATTCTCAGGCATATCAAATAAAGTAGTACGTACTCTAGAAATTTCTTCTCAATGCAATTGCCTATTCATAGTTCTTATATGCAAACCTTGCCTTTCCGCTTCTAGGCTACTTGCCTGCGGTCTTGTCTTGTTTGCGATCATGTTGGAAGCAGCCAGAGGCACAGACGCCACGGAAGCATGTGAAGACGAAGCAGGGAGCCAGGCGGATCAACTTTTTAAACAAATATATTTCTTATTAATTCTCCAAACATTCAACAGTGATTGTTATCACTAATTGTAACATATGTATCATAAGAAAACCCCATTTTGTAATCCATAGCTCCATTTTGTGCAAGCCGAGGAGTCCTCGAGCTTGAGGAGCTTAGGTAGAATACTCGTACCAAATTTCGTTATTTTTAGACATCGTTTACCCTTCCAAATAGCCTCCAGGACCTAATTTTTAACTAGGCCGGTCACTAGATGTGAAACCGGTCAAAACTAGTCTAGAAACTATAAAAAGAGCTAGAGAGCTCATTTTTGAGGTTGGTTCATTTTGGTTAGTGTGAGCATAGAGCTAGTTTGAGCTTGTAAGAGTATTCTTGAGTAATAGAGCTAATTTCCCACCTTCCATTGTGTCTTGCTTGTCTCTTCATTGTGTGTGTGTATGTGTGTGTGCATCTTTGTGCTTCTCACCTTCACTCTCACATCATCTCACATTCACGATCTTCATATCACTCCTACCTCTCCCACGGATTGACATTAAGGAGGTGAAGCTTCTTAACGTGGTACTTACCATTGTGCTAGAGCAACACCAAATTTGGCGCCGTTGCCGGGGATCGAGTCTAGGACGAATGTGTGATGGTAAGAGTATAGCAAGAAGTGGCGTTGGAAGGTAAAAATTTCAGTTTTTGTTGTTGTTTTTACTTAGTTTTTAGTGTTTTTCACCTTCCCCATACTCCATCTTCATCATCGCATCATCATCTCCATTTCCAAAAAAATCAGAAAATTCACCATATCCACCCATTCACCTCATTTCCCCTCATTTGTGCATGCGAGAGAGCGAGAGAGAGTTTTTGCGATTGTATGTGCTTGCTTTTTCTTGAGTTTTCTTGCAGGTACAGAGCTTCAGAGCATCAGGAAAGCTTCCAAAAGGTTAAAAATGTACTTTCTGTCAGAGATTTCCGAGTGTGGCGGACCATCGCGATGGTCTGCAATTTTCGGTTTTTGAGATAGGCGACCACACCACTAGATAGGCGATACTTGCGCATTCACGGAACCACAATTACATTTTGAAAATTCGTTGTTTGGTGGACCATCGCGATTGGCTCGGACCATCGCGATTGTGTCACACCATCGCGATAGGCTCACGCCATCGCGACGGCTCGGCCGGACCATCGCGACGGTTCGCTTTTTCGGACCATCGCGACGGTTCACTTGAGCCATCGCGACAGTCCACTCGGACCATCGCGACTGTCCAGTTGACCCCGCACCATCGCGATTGGCCCACGCCATCGCCACGACAGTGCCACGTGTCACGATAGACCATCGCGACGGTTCAACTTTTGGACCATCGCGACAGCCCAAAATCGGACCATCGCGATTGGCTCAAGCCATCGCATCGCGGACCATCGCGACGGTTCACTTCGAGCCATCGCGATTGTCCATCTTTGACCGTTGACCGCACCATCGCGACGGTTCGACCTCACGCCATCGCGATCGTTCACATCGAGCCATCGCGACGGTTCGCTCGGGCCATCGCGACGGTTCACCTTTTCGCGCCATCGCGATTGTCCAACTTTGACCGTTGACCGCACCATCGCGATTGTTCGCCTTTTCGGGCCATCGCGATTGTCCGAATTCCACGCCATCGCGACGGTTCGCTTGGACCATCGCGACGGTCCCAGACCATCGCGATTGCCCACCCCCATCGCAAATTTTGGACTTCAATTTTTGACCAAATTTGAGGGTATTTTTGAAAAATTTTTGGACCATTAGACTCATAGGAGACCCCTTAGCTCATATTTGAAGGAAAATTTGATGTCAATTTTTACCCCCCAGGGCCTGAACGCGTATAACTTTTTCATCCGAAGTCCGTTTTTTGAGCTTAATAGCTCGTTAGAAAGCTCGTGACGAGTACTACGTGACCTCAACTGTTTTTTTTCATAAAGGATACATCTATTTTTGGATATGCTATTTTGAGGTTCACCTAGTTTGGGACTAGGAAGCCATGGGGCACACATTGAAAATTTGGGCAAAAAGAGAAGGGACATAAAAGGTGTATATACTCAAGTGCTTGATCACCTTGTGAAATGGTCTAACATTGGAATTTTCCAGGTCTAGCAAGGGCAATCCAAGGCAAGCGAGCAAGGCAGTGAAGACAGCAGAGCTTGGGAAGCACGGCTTCTTGGGCAACAGGGCATCAGAGCAACCAGAAAAGCCGACTCGAGGTTGGAAGATTACTCAACCCCCTCAGTCAATTCTTAGCTTAGGCTAAACGGTAGTTGTGGATTTACGACGATAGGAACGCCTCAAGTTCAAGATACTTGATTCTTTCAAGTTTAAGACTTAAAGTAAAGGTGTGTGACGCGAAAACCTAAAGAAAAGAACATAAGTCTGACGGAACGAGAACTCAAAATCATAACGAAAGTCGAATTCCTGACGCATATATTATGAAAAGAATCCAAAGAAAAATAAAAAAGAATCAAGAAAGTAATCACAAAGAACCATTGACGATCTAAGGGTGTAATTGAGCGTGCAAGGAAGGAAATTAATGAACCTTAGATCAGGCAAACATATAGGTAAGTCGGACCGACGAAGCCTTAGATCATCAGAGGCTAGTGTAAGAACCACTGCACGATCTTGGGCTCAGCAATTGAATAATAGTTATCCCTACGAGAGCTCAGAAACTAGCGAATCAGAAATGGCATTTAGCACAGACAGACCAGCAGGAGGATCTCATGTAGCATACTTAGAAAAACCAGAAGGACCCTATAGAACGCAGCTAGAGTTTCTTCGAACCAACCGACTAGGTGCTCGCATCTATGAGGATGGTTTGCAAAGGCAAGTGGTGCAACTGCACAACCCTGATCTACCCATTGGATTGGAGAGACCAGTGGTGAAATTTGAGAGAGACGCTTACATAGACAAAGAAGGGACCATGTACATTCTCAGTACGCAGCCAAACGATACTAATGAGTTTGGCACAATTCAATTAGAAACGGAAGCGAAATTTCAAGGAAAAGAACCGTTAGATGAACCTAGGACACCTAGAGGGAAATCCGTATTAACAAGAGTAATCATCCCAGAGTGGATCCCTCAAGATAACAGGAGCACCGAATTGTTTGTAAATAAAGAGACAGATGAAGCCTTTTGGAGGTACAGAAAGGAAAACCCTGGTGAGGTAGGCATCATTACAATTTATGAATTCAAGGACCCAGATACTCCTGGAAAGGTGATATACCTGGATGAGACTTCAGAAAGAGTCTTTGTGGTGCCTGAGCGCGCTAAAAACACATACACATGGAGAGGTGAATTGATATTCCCTCCATCTCGAACAAACATGAATGCAAATCAACAAGGGGCAGGAACATCCTCAGCCCATGGAAATCAAAGAGAAGGAAATCACGAGAGACCGGAAGTAAGCTTCAATCACCCCATAGGGAGAGATAGAACAACCACGAACACTAATAGGACGGATAGACAAAGAGAACATGGAATACCAGGTGGTAGAGATGATTTTCCTCTACCTAGACCACGTGAACACGCAAGAGTATTGAGACCTACACAATTAGTAAAATCAATGAAAAATTATTTCGATGGGACAGGAGATCCCTATGACCACGTCGCAGAATTCAAGCAAGTACTAAGAGCAGAACAAGTTGAGGACATGTTCACGCAGTACAACGCATTTGGACTAACGTTAAAGAATACCGCTTTAACTTGGTTCCAACCACTGCAACAAAGGCAATTTAGAGACATCCATCACTTTTTAGAGTCATTCATTACTGAATTCTCTAAAAATGGGGTTAGACATGACACGTCTTCGCTGATTCATAGTTTTAAACAAACCCCTCAGGAAACAGTAAGACTGGCAGGTCGTAGATTCAGACAATATGTTGAGCGATGTCCAATGCAAGAGCTACCCTCACAAGCCAAACAAGTATCACTGTTCCTAGATGGCTTGTTGAGCGCTAAACTACGCTCTTATGTGTACCTAAAAGAACCCAGAACGCTAGAAGAGTGTATAAGAATATGTATAGACATTGAGGACAACTTAGGAGATGAATTAGAACTCTCAAAGGTCTATAAGGACTCAGATTGTTCTTCTCTAGCATCCACAAAATTGTCTAATTTGATAGAGGACCTAGCAGAAAAAGTGGCCCAAAAACTAGGAGTTTCTAGTAAACAGGTGCCCAAGCTACCGATGAACGTACGTTGTTACACTTGTGGTGGAAATCATTTGGCAAATGTGTGCCCCAATGCACCTCAACCTCACGCCAACCCTAGTGGCCAATATTGCACAATTGAGAGAAGATATACTAATCATACGGCTCAGGACTGCCCATATAACAAACAAACCGTGAGACAGAACTACCCACAAACATACCAGCAGACAGGTAGGTATCAAGGCCAATACAATGCTCAGCCTTATTACTATAGGCCTCCCCAGAACTACCCATACCAGGCTCAACAGAGACCTCAACCCGTCTTAGCTCAGCAGCCACCCCCACCAGCGAATGTCATCTCAGTCAAATACGCTGCTGCAGAAGAGAACCTAAGTAGGGCCTTAGTGCCTTCTTCACCCTTGATCACAGAAAGTGACCCGAACTCAAACAGTTTTGACTCTACTCATGTAACTAGTCCACCCGCTTATTACACGGAGTCACCAGAACATGTGGAGACATATCATTATGATAGTCCACCAATGGAACCTAGTTGGGAGCCAGATTATACTAATGTGATGTACGCAAACCCAAACCCACGGCCCCAATTGAGACAACAGAGACCACAGGGCTCTAGAGGACCATGCTTTAGGTGCCAAGGAGATCACTTCATAAAGGATTGTCCACATCCCCCAATAGCAAGGCAATCACAGTACTATAACATACAAGGCTTTTGTGTCGATTGTGGCAAAGAGCACATAATCAAAGATTGTCCTAAGAACCCAGTTAATGCTTCGAATGTGACACCGATCAACGTGATAGGTATTGTAAACAACGCAGATGGATCCAACCCTACATATGTGCCTATCCAAGCTATAACCAGAGCCCAGGCGCTCTTACAAAACCAACAGCTTAATCAAGAGAAAGTAGCAGGAACTAGTGAAGTTGCAGAATCTAGCAGTAAAAAGACAAAATCTTGGAAAGATTCCAGAGAAAGAATAAAGAGAAAGTGGAGTAAAAAGATAAGTGAGTTGGAAGGAAGTTTAAGGGAATCTAGAGCCAAAGTACAAGAGTTGGCTTCACAAGAATTAAACCAAGAAATCCCAGCTCAGAAATCAGGATCAGTCTTAGCGGAACCCATACCGGAAGATCTAGACATGATGTTTCGTGCATATCAGGCTAGAATAAAAGAGGGACCTCAAGTCACGGAAATGAGTAAAAACTACCCTCGAGCTGATCTAGAAATTGAGAGAACTAAACTTTGCATGAAAATGGTAGAGTTAGCACAAGCCTTGTTCGAAGCCTCTAGATATCTTAATTGGAATAACATGGCAAAACCGGAACTACACTTTCAAGGACTAATGGAGAGGCTAGAACACTTGATAGAAAGCAAAGAGAAAAAGGATCAGTCTAGGAACCCTACTGTTCCAGAGACACAGGAAAGGAATGCACCATCCCTGTCTCAAGTACCCAATACAGAAAGTCAAGATAACCTATCTTCCATACATAGGTACTCACATGAATTTTTGAGAGAAATACAAGAAGAGAAATGGAGAAAGGAACAAGGAACCCATCCTCCTATTCAAGAAATAGACGACTTGCAGGAACAATTTCCCCAAGACATCCCCTCTATATATGATGATGTAGAGGTGGAGCAACTGAGTGAACCCACAGGATTTGAATCTAATTCTCTACAAGAATTACCTCAGTTTACAGGACCTTGGGAAGCTAAGTCTATCAGTATGAGAGCACCCACGATAATAGTGAGGAATGAAGAATCAGTGATCCCTAGAAATACGGAAGTGATCAAGAATACGAAAGTACAGTGTAATCTCACTCTGGAGGAGCTGTTAAAGGTAAAACCAGAATTGTGGAAGCACGTAGCAAATCAATTCCCTGAGCTAGCTACCACACCCTCTCAGATAGGATCACAGAAGAAGGTACCAGAGATACCCGTGGAAAAGATTGGAGACGTAAGCGAAGGAGAGGAAGGTAACACATATCTTCCTATAACCCATCAGGGCTACACCACGAAAGCCATCTTAGATTCAGGAGCCGGAGTAGCCATAGCTACCACCGCTTTATGGAAACGTTGGGGTAAGCCAGCACTCAGACCCACCAGGATGAAACTACAAATGGCTGATGGACACATAGAGAAACCATTAGGCTTACTAGAAGGCATATCTCTCACCACTTGTGGTGTAGAATTTGAGCATACCTTTGCCATTTGTGACTTTGCAAAAAATCGTGCTTATGAGATGATATTGGGACGACCATTCATGCGTCAGTTGCAAATTGTACAAGATTGGGGAACTAATTCTTTGTACTTGCAACATTTAGGAGTGACTACCAAAGTCAATCTTAAAGACTATTCACACAGAGATGTACCCCCAATACAATGGAATACCATCCATAAGACACCAGCAGAGACGGAATCCGTGCACTCATTAGAATCAGATCCTTCTTGGTTGCATGAGGATACCCATTTATGGATGTGTAAAGTAGCCAAGCAAGAGGAAGAACGATTAGAAGCCAGGACCTTAGGTGCAGAACAACATCCACGAACCCTTCAAGATCCAGCCTATGCACCGGTAGTATTCCCAGATGAGGAGTTTGAACCCCATGGTTGGGCAGAGATTCTAGCAACCATGGATGTAGCCATCAATGAAGAACAATGGACACCCCACTGTGACGAGGATGGCTATGACATTTCAGTTTTCACGATAGAGCCAATCCTGTGCGATGCAATTTTAGAAGAGTGTGAACCAGACACTGATGCATTTGAGGATGCAAGCGATTTTGATTTAGAATCAATTATCATGGACTCACCCTTTGCATCAGAGGAAGAATATTTCTACGAAGTAGAGACTCACACTCAGAGACACGAGGAAATTACGAACGAGGTAAGGTTAGCCACAGAAGTGACTACTAAGAGTGAAGGCAAGAAGAGAAAGAAGAAAGAAACCATGTCGGAAAAAGAAGAATCTTTATTTGAAGTACCCGAGAACTTCAAGAAATATGAAATTGAAGATAGAAGAATCATGGTTCGAATGCCTAATAGAAAAGCGAATGACGGACAAGTATATGATAACCGAGAGAAAACCAAGAAAGTAATAGTTGCCATAGAAGGAGAAGAAGAAAAATGCACATACATAGGGCATGATTTGACGACTGAAGAAGAAGAAGAGTTAGTTGCCCTATTGCGCGAATATAGAGATGTTTTTGCTTGGAGTTACAAAGACTTGAAAGGAGTAGATCCAGATATATGTTCTCATAGAATTCCTATGACTCCAGATGCAAAACCGACAAAACAGAAACCGTACACGTATAATGATAACTACGCTGCGAAGATTAAAGAGGAGATAGATCGCTTGATAGAAGCACGATTCATTTACGAAATTGAGCATACCGAATGGGTATCCCCCATTGTGGTTGTGCCCAAGAAGAATGGAAAATTGCGGGTGTGTATTAACCTTAAAAAAGTTAATGCCGCAACGATTAGAGATAGTTATCCTCTTCCTATCACAGAACACCTATTGGAAAGAGTTGCGGGCAAGGAAGTTTACAGCTTTCTTGATGGATTCTCAGGCTATAATCAAGTAGCCATTGCTCCAGAAGACCAACACAAGACGGCTTTTGCCACAGAATGGGGCATATTTGCATTTCGTGTGATGCCATTTGGCTTAACAAATGCACCCGCTACTTTCCAGCGACTCATGTGTCATGTTTTTAAGGAATTCTTACGCAAGAGCTTGGAAGTTTACGTCGATGAACTATGTGCGCATTCAAATGTAAGACAGACACATATCCCCGAGTTAAGACGAATATTTCACAAATGTCGAGAATATCAGGTTCGTTTGAACCCAGAAAAATGCGTTTTCATGGTCAGACAAGGCAAAATTCTAGGACACATCGTGTCAAAAAATGGAATCTCTACGGATGAAGAAAAGGTGAAGGTAATTGCAGAATTACCTAGACCAACTAATGTGAAAGAAGTACAGACATTTATGGGCCATTGCGGTTATTATAGGAGATTCATACACATGTATGCAATCATAGCCAAGCCTTTGTACTCTCTTTTGACCAATTTTGAGTGGACAGATGAATGCGAAAATTCATTCAATGAACTCAAACGACGCTTGTGCTCAGCACCTATATTGACCACCCCAGATTGGAGTAAACCATTCCATGTACATATGGATGCATCCAATTACGCCATAGGATGTGTGTTAGCACAACCCACGAATGAAGGTAACATAGATCTCCCCATAGCTTACGCTAGCAGACAACTGAACGCAGCAGAGAGAAATTACACCACGACGGAACGAGAAGGATTAGGGATGATCTACGCTGTAAAGAAGTTTAGGCACTACTTGTTGGCCAACAAATTCAAGTTCTTTACAGATCATCAAGCCCTATTATATTTAGTCAACAAACCATGTAACACCGGACGACTGATACGTTGGTTTCTATTACTCATGGAGTATGATTTTGAAGTGGTAGTTAGGAAAGGAAAGACACATCTTAGAGCTGACCACCTCTCAAGATTAACCTCAGGAGAAGCTCCTCAAGGAGTAGCGGATGATCTACCAGATGCATACTTGTTTAACCTCGAGATAGCACCGGAATGGGCTAAGCCGTTAGTCCCTATTCTGACATACGGACCCAAGAGTCCTAGGATAAAGATCAAAGAAGGAGAGATTACCAAATCTCAGAGGTACCAAATAATGGCAGGAAGCATATATAAACAAGATAATCAAAAGATTCTTGCTTGTTGTGTAGATGAATCAGAACATGCGAATTGGTTGCAATTAGCACACGTAGGTGCACTAAAGCAACATCATTCAAAATATAGAACACTACAAACTCTGCAAAGACTAGGAGTATTTTGGCCTACGATGGAAGCAGATGTCTACAAGTTGTGTAAGGAATGCCATGTTTGTTGTGAAAGACCACCAGTTGAGCATGCGACATTATATCATGTGTCCCTCACACCAGACTGGAGTGAACCTTTGGTGACCTACTTGAGGACGAACACATTCCCTCAAAGAATGACC
Source organism: Ceratopteris richardii (assembly GCA_020310875.1). Lineage (NCBI taxonomy): Eukaryota > Viridiplantae > Streptophyta > Polypodiopsida > Polypodiales > Pteridaceae > Ceratopteris > Ceratopteris richardii. The sequence goes on along the minus strand of CM035418.1, from coordinate 70,315,866 downwards.
TTAGCTCGACAACGTAGCCTAGAGCAGGAAGCTCAAGGCTACTCACTTATTGGCGATAATCTATACAAAAGAGGACGAGATGGATATCTAAGACAATGTGTTCAGGAGAGCGATTATCTGAGAATACTAGAGACTGCACACCAAGGTGTAGCAGGAGGTCATTTTGGACCAGATAGGATAATCAAAGCCATCCTCTTTGCAGGATTATGGTGGCCCACTCTTCACATGGATGCACATACCTATGTAAAGAGATGTGATGTGTGCCAAAGAACTCAGTTTCCTACTCGCAGAGATGAAATGCCATTGAAACCCATGATGGGCGGACGTGCATTTTCTAAGTGGGGTATAGACTTTGTAGGACCCATTAACCCCCCTGCAAAAGGTACACATGCAGAATACATTATTGTTGCCACAGATTATCTGACGAAATGGGTAGAGGCTAAAGCCACAAAAGAGAATGATGCTCACACGACTGCAAAATTCTTATTTGAAAATGTCTTTACAAGATATGGATTGCCTATAGAGTTAGTGAGCGATCGAGGCACTCACTTTCTAAACCAAGTCATTGAATATTTGTTACAGGATTTTATGGTGATTCACAAGAAATCTGCACCATATCATCCTCAGGCCAATGGTCAGGCTGAAAGCACTAACAAGATACTTTGTACCGTACTGACGAAACTCGTGAACAATAAACGTTCAGATTGGGACAAACAGCTACACCACGCTGTTTGGGCATATCGAGTGGCCTACAAGACCGTACTCAATGCAACTCCCTTTCAGATGGTTTTTGGTCAGAATGCAGTGCTTCCTTTGGACTTCTTGATACCGACCCTTAAGGTTGCACAAGAACATCAGTGGACCGGCCATGAATTATCAGCGAGAATAATGGACTTGGAACGATTAGGAGAAACCAGGCTAAAGGCAGCAGCAGGAATATACGCTGCGAAGAAGCGACAGAAAGCATATTTTGATGCGCATGTGAAAGATAAAGGCCTAAAAGAAGGAGATTTAGTTCTAGTATATACGCTGAAACAGCACGCACACAAGTTAGAAAAGCGAGGTTATGGACCTATGATCATTAACAGACTTTCGACAAGTGGAGCAGTACAGTTAGCCACCTTAGAAGGAGATATAATGCCTAATTACATTAGTGGCTGTAGAGTCAGGCTATATCAAGAACCTCTTACTGAGGATATGCTTAGACGACTCACGTTGGCAAAGAAGCGTAAGGAGGAAGAAAATAGAATACGAGCGGAAGCTCAGGCAGACGCCATAGAACGCATTAAGCGCATGAAGCTAAGAAGACAAGGACTAGGGAGAGAACATTATAACCATCTGGAAACATCACCCAGATATCCCATGGCCATGTGTCAAGTAAAGTCAACCACTCATCCTAGCATAGTGGACAGAAGACCATTCATTACAGTTAGGCTAGCGCACGGTAACCATAGCCAAGAACTCAGGGCTTTGATTGACTCAGGTGCTGCGACTAGTGCGATTAGATGGTCCCACTATAAGGCTTCAGGAATAGAAATGCGGCCAATTGAGGCATACCTCATAGGCCTAGGAGGCATGGAAACCCCTTGCATGGGTGAGGTGGACCTTCCTATCCTCATTAAGGATGTGACCATGACAGCAAAGCTACTAGTGTGCCATGATGACGACCTGATAGAACCCCTAATCCTTGGCCAAGATTGGCTATACGATCACTCAGTGGACCTAAATCTTAGACAAGGCTCCTTACAGATTGGAACCTTAGAGCAGAAGCGAGTGATACCGCTTGACTTCCCTAACGGCATTCCGCTTGACGGTTGTGACCCTAGACCCTATGAAACGCATGCGACGGAAGACAGGAAGATTTTTGGGCAGACCAGTCACGTTACGTCTACACCAACCCACTCGGGCTTGGCTATAGACAGTTGTCAGTCAGAAGAACGACAGGAGATCTTCCCTGGGACTTCCTGCAAACTAGAAGAGACAGTTACCCAACTGCAAGGGCAGAAGGGCACAATCAGAGGTCAGGTGGGTTGCATCAGCGGCCAAATGAGCACGACACCCTGCGGTGCTCATCCTTCCAAACTTGTTGCGGACTGGCCTAGATTAAAGTCACAAAAGGCATCACTTCCTAATGGGCAGGTCACGCAAGTGTTGGAACTCCCTTCTTTTCCAAAGCAGAGTGTCCATCCGACCTCTCAACCTCAACAACAACAGAGTCAACCACGACAAAGGAACCCAGACCGACGGCAGTATCAGAAGACACGACAAGGAAGGCAATTTAGGCCTCCCAAAGGAAGCGGCACCAGACAAATATGGGTGCCTAAAGGACAAAAAGCACTAAAGAACTCCAGCCAAGCAGAAATCGACAAAAAAAGGGCAGTACAGAAACAGAATCGATATCCACCATCCCCTCGACCTTCTTCTACAGGTCCGAGCATCCGACAAATGTGGATCGCCAAGAAGTACCTTACCCATAGACCCACGCCCACGCAGATTTGGGTACCCAAACCATGTATCATAGCTCAACCCATAAGCCATGTAATATATAACCCCCATAACTCATCTCATCCCTCGATACCACCAAACCCGACACCACCTTTTACCCCTCAGCAGAAACCCACCACCCACTCCAAGATCTTTAGGAAATGGATACCGAAACGTGTCCAACCGTCTTCCCCTAACCCATTGTCTAACTACCCCCCGACTAACATACAACCTTGTACTAAATCACTAACCTTTAAACCTTGTATAAATTCACACACCATCATCACACACCACTCGTAATCTCATCTCATCAAGAAATGTATGCATGATCTGAAACGTATAGGTGTCTAGAGACCTGCACTAGTGCTGCAAGAAACATTGCATCCATCACATCACAGCACTTGGCTACACGGGTTACGCATCAGTTATGGAAAGGGATTGCGGTCTCACTTTAATGGGATCATGATTAATTTCCATGCTAATGTGTTAATCTTTTGTAGCAGATCTTTCTCACTAGCGCACCAGCCACCATGCAAACCGACGAAGGAACATCAGGAGCAGGCCCCAGTGTAGCGGCTGTGCCACTCAACGTGCTACGAGCAGAATCCCACCCGACTGCTCCACCGCCGGAATTTCAGGGATTTCCAGGGCCCATGCCTATCGATAACCCCCCTATGGGCTACACCGAAAAGATACACAGGAACTCTCATTGGTTTCAGGGCCTTGCAGGACCCCTTGCGGACGCGGACTTTATATTTGAATCCTCTCTGACTTTTGATGACCGCACGTGGGGAAAGTACCAGTTTTTCTCCAGAGAGTTCGAAGCCCTACAAAGCACCCAGGATTTAACTCATGTTTGGGCCAGAGCAGGCTTCACAGAGTATTTCAGTGATCCTCTGCCCAAACCGGATTTTTACAGGTGCTATTACTTAATCACTACCCTGCTGGCATCAGAGAATAAGGACATCCCAGGAACCTTCATATTGCCTACTCTAGTGGATGATCCACCTTACAAGAGATTTTATCTCTCTAAGGACTTAATCAGAGCAGCCATCAAGATTCATGGCACCCACACTCCCACAGATCGAGAGAGATTAATTCCAGAACCGATGAAACGTGGGGATGTCACTAAGTGGGAAGAGATTTCGGCCATTACACCTGAGCTGTCCAAGCCACTACGGATATGCATGCAACATTTCGCATTTCCAGCTCAGGACAGATTTACCATGCCCCATAAATGAATCTGGTTCGGATTATATTTGGCATGCACGGGACCTCAAACTGTTGATCTGGCAAGCTGGATCATAGATCAAATGTACCTGGCACAGCACAGATGGGAGCGTAAAAAAGTGCTTAACGGATGTTGTGCACTCACAAGAATTGTGTATATGTGCTTGGCTTATGACTTGCCCATCGAGCGTGCATTAACAGGAGAGGAATTGAAGGCATTCAAGGGCACAACGAAGAAAGCCAGGAAGCCCAGTAGGACACGGGCAGGTAAGCGCATGCGAGGCACCATCCCTTGCCTCCAAGTGCCAGAGTCGCCATCACCACAACCCTCTCCAGAGCGACCACAGACAGAAGCTGCTCCCACTGTACAACCTATTCGCATACGGCTGTCCAGACCAGTGGCTACAGAGGCCACCACTAGTACCGCTGCACCTCAGGCAGCTGCCACCTCAGAACCCACCACCACAACAGCAGAAGCTCCCACCACCATTGGTGCGGAAGCGTTTTTCCCGATACCACATATGGAGGCCGAACCCATAAACACGACATTTGATTTTGAGATGCCTATGCATTCTCAAACGAATTCCAGTATTCAGAAGCACAACTGTTCTCCCAGGAATATGAACGTCCCAGCTACCCTACTACGCCGCGAGATTTGCCACAGGGACAACCTGTGTCGAGCTCTGAAGAAGAGAGAACCGAAACAGACAACGAGGAAGGCGACGATGAAGCCAGCAAGGGCTCACATGACGAACAGACAGAGGGCCAAGGCCAACAAACCGACACACATGGCGACACCAGCACATATGAAGATGAGACATTCGAAGCCGCAGCGTACACACTGGCTATAAAGAAATTATATCGTACCATGGAGAAAGTCTGGGCACAAAAGAAGTTAACTGAAGAGGAGAGCCAGGCATTAATTGAACAGGAACTCATCTCCGGAGGATTCGAAGACGCATATATCAGAGGGTTTAGAGAGTTAGTCAAATCAGTAGGCTCCCATGAAGCACTCAGGTTTTTACAAAGAAAGCAACTACCACAGTTTGATCCCCGCCGAGTGCGACTACTTTCAAAGCCCGGAGAGTATATTCGTGTACCAACAGGAGCTCAATCCTCAGCACAAGACAGCGAGGCACGCCTCGCCCCCGAACGTTCATTAACCGCAGAAACCATCCTTGTAGATTCGCCACCCCGTACCACCATTGTACATACCACTACTATCCTCGAAATAACATCCACCCCTTCGACTCCTCTCTCACCTCATCTTTCACCAACCCATCCCGTATCACCCGCACACCCACCGGCTTTCCCCACATCCACACCTGTACAAAGCAACATAGCCACAACCTCTTCCTTACCCATTCATACCACCATGCCCACACCCAACCCTCCGCATCCATATGTTAACCCCTTCACCCCTTCATCCTTCCCAGCGTTTCCCCCACCTCTAAGACCCCCATTCCCCTTCCTAACCCCACTAACCTTCTCACCAGTCTCACCTCCCCAACCTACCATAACCCCTATTTCCCCGTTTCACCAAGCTGCTCCAACCATTCCCCCTGTAAACTACACTACATTCGCAAATCCCGTATTCACACCTACACAACCACCCACAATCACACCACTTTTCACAGTCACAACACTAAACACGTCCAATGGCATGGACATATCACCATCCACCTCACCACCACCCACTCCACTCACAGCACCCTCATATTTAAGCACTTCACAATTTTCCACAATCACCACTGCATCCACTGTCCCAACCCCACTTCCCATTCCCACTGCATCTACTCCCACTACATCCTCATTTAGCACTTCACTACTACTATCGCCCACCATAGACACCACATTTCAACACATGTTCGCATGCATGACGCAAGTCCGCGATGAGTTTGCATCACTCGACACCAACTATCAACAGCTGCAGAAAACGACGAACGAATTACAAACGCAGCTTAATTCGTTATCAATTGAGAACGCCTCACTGAACAACCGATACCAAGATTTACGAGAGGCCTATCACAAGTTAGAACTAGAAAGTGAGGAGAAAACCAAAGAGGCCACCGCGGATTTGGATAACCTACTTAGAGCCCGGACTGTCCGCAATGCAACGCTTACTAGAAATATGGGCTTACTAAGAAGACACTTAGCCGCAACAAAAGAGGAGAACCAGAGACTCCAAGAGCAGAATAGAGAGAACTTGGAAGCGGCTTTAGATCATCCAGAACAGCCACTAAGTCCGAGCAGATTCAAGGCAATCCCATCCGAGTCGATGCGGATGCTGCTAGACGACCATGTTAGATTGCTCGAGGACTATGATCGTATGAACGAAGAACATCAAAGGTTAAAGGAAGATCACAAACTGCTACAACTCAGAGAACCAGCAACACAACAAGTACAAGTAGCAGCGGAATTACCAGCACCTGTGGACCCTGCCCCTGAAGTTTTAGAGGAACTCAACGCACTCCGGGCCCAGGTAACAAATCTTGAATCTAGAATTGCAGTCTATGAAGCACCACCAAGGCCAGACTCCCCACCTGAGCTACCAGCTGAGGAAGAAACCGTCACTATCCCGGTGGAGGAGACATTCGAAGAGGCATATGAACCGATACCCATCCCAGGCGGACGTGTCATGGCCGAAGGCCAGATGACCTACGAATTACCTACCCCCGCGTGGATGAAGACAGTTGAAGAACTCGGAACGACACACTCGGCCAGAGTAGAGGCACAGCTACATGCCATGGCCATAGTTGAAGAGAAAATTTTACAGTCACCATTCTTTGCTCAATTGGCCCCGCGACGATACATATCTGGGCATGAGCTCCAATATAAACCGTACTTCATGTTAATGGCCGAATACCAGTTAACCATAGAGAAAGAAACAGGTATGAAACCAACGCATGCCACTCAATTCGAGCCAGAGGACTTGCCACCAAGGGCGTAGAGAGGTGAAATCCTTCAACCAGACTGGCGCAAAGATTTATTGCAAAATTATCCAGAGATGATGAGCACGTGGGTAAAAGCCCCGCTTCACTTAAAATTTAATCCGTGCTGGGGACCAGTACCACGACACCGCTCTTGGACTGCCTTCGCTATAAAGCTACAGAACAATAAGCAGTGCCAAGACTGGTTGAACTATCCCTACTTCAAGCCACCAGTCGCGTTACCCACAGTAGGCTACATGATGGCGACGATCCGCCACTGGCTCCCTCGATTAAAACATATGGATGATATTGCCGCGCACATGACTGTCAAAATCTTTGACATGATGCAGATGGTCTTTAAAGTCTTCCGACGCATCAAGGCTCCCCATGTTAACACCCCGGGCTTTGAGCATGGCAACTTTGATTTAGTCTATGATATGAGCACAACGCCATCGCTACGGGTGTGTTACGCCTGGCACTGCAGGATCAAATATCTACCGGCATGTTATAAGCAGACATTCGAAGAAATGTTCACCACCGGCTTTTGGGAGTACCATTCCGAGGTATTTATAAGCAGGCCCACACACTTATTGCAATTATTCGCCTGTGAACGAATGGTGTACTCCACACATTATCAGCTCCCACCACCAGACGAGCCACAACCTATCGATTGGGAGAAACTCGAGGCTGATCTAGCCCGAGGTATTCGTATATCAGAGCACACCCTCGCTCAAGACCTCCTACAGAATTACATCCGGCAGACCTCACAACAAGGTTCTGTCAGGGACGACAGAAGCGAGAGGGAGGGGGGTGTTGGAAGCAGCCAGAGGCACAGACGCCACGGAAGCATGTGAAGACAAAGCAGGGAGCCAGGCGGATCAACTTTTTAAACAAATATATTTCTTATTAATTCTCCAAACATTCAACAGTGATTGTTATCACTAATTGTAACATATGTATCATAAGAAAACCCCATTTTGTAATCCATAGCTCCATTTTGTGCAAGCCGAGGAGTCCTCGAGCTTGAGGAGCTTAGGTAGAATACTCGTACCAAATTTCGTTATTTTTAGACATCGTTTACCCTTCCAAATAGCCTCCAGGACCTAATTTTTAACTAGGCCGGTCACTAGATGTGAAACCGGTCAAAACTAGTCTAGAAACTATAAAAAGAGCTAGAGAGCTCATTTTTGAGGTTGGTTCATTTTGGTTAGTGTGAGCATAGAGCTAGTTTGAGCTTGTAAGAGTATTCTTGAGTAATAGAGCTAATTTCCCACCTTCCATTGTGTCTTGCTTGTCTCTTCATTGTGTGTGTGTATGTGTGTGTGCATCTTTGTGCTTCTCACCTTCACTCTCACATCATCTCACATTCACGATCTTCATATCACTCCTACCTCTCCCACGGATTGACATTAAGGAGGTGAAGCTTCTTAACGTGGTACTTACCATTGTGCTAGAGCAACAGATCACATATAGAGTGACTGTCTCAACTGCCCCTCTGTTGTCTAATAATAAGAAGATCATATGAATGAACTCCAAATCATATCAAAAATATAATCTCAAAGAATTCTCTCCCATACCATCTATCCTACACCTAGGTAGAATACAAGGTTTGATGTCCCATGCCACCAAACTTTATACCCCACATAGATGCGTGTATGAGATCAAAGTCGAACACTTCTCTCAAAAAAAAAAGAATAACTCCGTGAGTACTCACAAACATAAATAATAATAATGAAATCATGAAGTGTTCCCTTCCCTCAATGGAAAGAACAGAGTCATTCGTATGACTCTATCCCTCATAACTAGCTCTAACATCAACTCATCTTGAGTTGAGAAATGAGAAACTATATGATAAATCAACTCAACTAGAATTATGAAGGATGCGGCTTGCATAAACTATTAACTCATGTGACTTGATTCAAGAATTAACTCACAAGAAATTGGAGTTTATACAACTTTTATGAATCCAATTATATGAAATGAGAACAACTAACAAAGTTCTCCTGTTCCATGCTGTCATGGCATTATATATATCTCTTAAAATTTCGACAGAGTCTCCTTTGTCCTATTGATAATGGTCACCATAAACCAATGCTAAATAAACAATTATCTAGGGCATACCTAGCCCATGGTGATCACACCATCTCAAAAAATATCATAAAAAACTTGTGAAAAGTCTTTTCCTTTCAACAATATCTTCTGCATAAACAATTTCCAATAGCATCATATTAAAACTTAAGTTTATCTAATTTTTACTCATCCAAAATCTATGAAATTCTCCAGCACTTTGTAACTTTTCTCAACCTTTCATTAGGCACAAAAATCACTTGATTTGGACATTTTTTCAGAGTTTTATGACCATTTTACTGGAAAGGTCAAACACTTGAGGACCAACTCTGAAAATGTACAGGGTCATCTTCTTGAAGCCCTTAGACTGATCATAAGAATTCCAAATTTCATTTTCTTTGTGCCCAAATCTAGATAAACTTATCTAGTTTAGTCTCACAAAATTTCAATTGAAAATGACATAAAATACTTATTCAAAAGTATAATTCTATCTCTGCTATACCTCTGCTTAGGTGAGCCTAGAAACAATGCTCCTGCACTTTTAAAATATCTTATAACTATGAAGATAAATTACAAAATCCTTGAATATATCATAGGGTCTATACTCAAGTAGCTTCTCCAACAAAAAGTTTTGAAATTGAAGTTTCCGATATGAAAATAGCATGTGGTCATCACACATATGTACCACTCTTTGGAACATTCTTACCAGAGATTGGTCTGAAAAGAATAGGTCATTTGACATACCACTTGATATCCAATTACTTCCAAATTTTAGTAGCATATAGCTATTAATATCTTATTTTATTAACATAAGTTTCATAGTATTTGAAAATTTGGAGCTTCCACAATGACCAGAATACTAAGCCTCTATACCTGCAAACGTTTAAAAATTTAGAGAGGCTAACTTTTACTCTTTTCTTTATATCTCATAAATGCAGAAACATTTCATCTTGAAATTTTTTTATACACCACTTAGAGAGGATTAGCTAATGTTAGAAACAAAAATCATTCAATTTGAGTAGATGAGCTAAGAGAACCAAGCACCTCTAGGTGACATGGTCTCTGGTCATTTCATAAATTCTAGAGGCTGCACTTTGATGTGCAGAGATTATTTGACCTGCCAAATGATATTCAAAATTAATGAAAATTGGTATGCACAAATTTAATCTATCAAGCTTTCATTTCCAACAAAAAGTGATGCCATTTGGATCTAGAAATTAAGAGAAATGCCCTTTGTAACAGGCCTATGTCACTTGTTTTAGACCTCCACCTCTACTAGCAGCACTTTTAGTGCAGAGGTTATTTGACCTATCTAAAAGTCTTCGAATTACTTGAAGAATTTCAGATTAAAGAAAAGCCTAGGAGCTACTTGCCCTCAAAATTTCAATAAATTTGGGCATTCCCTCAAAGAGTAGCATCCAAATCTCTATGAGGCTGCTATCTCACTAACTATTTGCTCAATCGTTTTTTTAAACTTAAAAATGACGAGACATGTTAATCCTTATGACTAAACATACTCATTCATTTTCTTGGATGGATTATGACATGGAGACATATCCATGCCTTTAATGATCATTTAGATCAATGCAAACGAAGTAATCATCTAAATTGTCTCGTGGAAAAATCAACTCCTTACATAGTATCCATCTTTTCAGTGAAAGTGAATATCTATGGACGCCATTCTATTCATTGTGCTTCTTGCACATTCATTAATCTCATCATGAACAATTATATACAAGCACTTAATACTTGTATTGATGATTATAATCATAGCATTCTTGTGCTGACTCGGGATAAACGTCTATATCAAGTATATAGACTCACATGAAAAACAATTTATGTGCTCATGCATTACTAGAAGAAAACAAGTGTTAGTTGTTCTTGATCTATATACCTTGTCTTTTATTTTATAAAGGCACAATTAGTCTATGCATGGTACCTCGATCACATACCTCATGCTCACCCTAACTCATCGTGATGATACATAAAAGTGATCTTCTATAAACAGAAAATGCATCATGCATTTCAACTTTCTAACAATTATATCGTCTATGTATGCATGCATCCACTCATGCATTTTCTTCTCTATTTCAATCAATTTATATGCTTTTAGCTATGCAGACATAAGACTTCCTCTCTCACACAACACAACATCACTCTAGTTCTCATATGGCATATAACGCCATGTGGCTACAAAAATTTTTCGGTAGCATTTTGCCAGGAAAGTGAAGCCTGAAAAAAAAAATAGTCTTTACAATGATAGGCATCAGCCTAGTGGTTGGAAAACCACTTTATTTGCTCCATAAGCCTACAAATGAGAAACTTTTCCACAATGTGCCGTTGGGCACTACACGCCCTCATTACAATGTCTTCTTCTGCCTTCAATACCTGTGAAAGATTCTAAAGCACACAAACAAGATCTTTGAATGCTTTTATGAATCAACATAAGTTAGTGTAACTTCATGTGCATAGATAACTTCCTGTAAAAACTAACTTTCATGCACATTCTCATGTTATTTTCATAACATCGGAAGAAAATACAATGCAAAATTATAAACTTTGATGCGAGAGGTGTTCAAATGAATATATTTGAGAGAAAAACGAGGATGCAAAGGTATGAAAATTAGTCCATTCCTATCCAAAATGGTTCAAAATATTATTAGAAATTCCAAGTTATCATAATTTGAACACTCAATTCACTCAAAAAGGGTTTCTCACCAGTCAACAGCCATATAAAACCTTGTGCATAGATGGCTTCCAATGGTCCAAATATGGATTATGACAAGTCAAAAGAAAGATCTTGAAGTGTAGAATCTATACCAAGTTGAATTTCATGATTTGGACTTCGGTTAGGAAGTTATGGCCAAAACAATGAAGCTAGGTGAGTGGGCAGCATGCCTCTTTGAAGAGATATGCAGAGAATTAATTGCTCTCTACAAGTGGTTTTTAATTATCCAATGATAGCTTCCAGCCACTCACTGGAAAGCGCTTGAAGTCTAATTTCTATACCAAGTGGAATCATCCAATTTGGGTTTCATATGAGAGAGTTATGTCCATTTTCGTGAAGGTAGGTATGCTAATCTTGCTCTTTCTTTACTCCCTCTCTCTCTCTCCATCTCTTTCTTTTTCTCTATCTTTCTTGGCTTCTCTCTTTCTATCTCTCTCTTTTCTCCTTCTTCTCTTTCTCTTTCTTTCTCTTTCTATCTCTTTCTCTTTCTTTCTCTTTCATTCTCTTTCTTTATCTTTCTTTCTCTTTCTACTTCTTCTCTTTCTCTCTTCTCTTTCTACTTTTCTTTCTTTCTTTCTTTCTTGAAATTTTTCTCTTCCCTTCTCTTGCTCTCTATCAAATTTTTTTTCTTCATTTCTATCTCTATATCTTTCTCCATCTTTTCTCTTTCTCTATCTCTCTTGTTTTCTCTCTTTCTCTTCCCTTTTCTCCTTCTCTCTATCTATCTTTATTCTCTTTCTCTCACATCCATATCTACTAATTGCAATATTTGGGGTATGTCACTTTAATCATGTGGGTGTGTGAGAAATATTAGGAAAGGTTGAACACTTATCTATAGAGATTGCCCAAATGTCCCTCTGAATTGATCTTGATTATCAAGAACGTCCGTGATATGAAGGCATCCTCTCCTAAATGGTCATGTGGTTAGCTCAGCCACATGATGTAGATGAGATACAGAGATCCTCCGTATCTCATCTACATCATGAGATACAGAGATCCTCTGTATCTCTGTGTGAGAAATATTAGGAAAGGTTGAACACTTATCTATAGAGATTGCCCAAATGTCCCTCTGAATTGATCTGGATTATCAAGAACGTCCGCGATATGAAGGCATCCTCTCCTAAATGGTCATGTGGTTAGCTCAGCCACATGATGTAGATGAAGCTTAAGCCTAAGTTGTGGAGGCATGTAGTAAACTCGTTACCAGAGATAGATACTACCCACTCTTAGAGAGAATCACAAAGTGTTGAAAATACCCATTGACAGGATTGGAGATATGCACAAGGGGGAAGATGGAAATACTTATTTGCCTACACCACCAAAGCGATCCTAGACACAGGTGTTGGGGTGGCCATTGCCACCACTTCCCTATGGAAACAATGGGTAAGCCAGCCATAAGATCCACGAGAATGAAGCAACAAGTGGATGATGGTCATATCAAGAAACCCTTAGGCTTGTTGAAAGGAATCACTCTCACTGTCTACGGTGTGGAGTTTCAACACCTTTGCCATCTGCGAGTTTGGAAAGAACCACATTTATGAGATGATTTTGGGATGTGCTTTCATGCAAAAATTGCATATCGTACAAGATTGGGGAACCAACTCTTTATAACTACAACATCGAGGAGTGACGACTAATGTCATCTTAAAGACTATTCCCATCATGATGTACCCACACTACACAGGAATACCATCCATAAAGCTCGAGAAGAAATTAAGTCAGTTCAATCTTTAGTATCATACCATTCATGGACACTCATTTATGGATGTGTAAAGTAGAAAAACAAGAGGAGCAGTGATTAAAAGCTGGAACCTAAGGATCCAAACAACACCCACATACCCTTCAAGACCCAACCTATGCACCTATGATATTCCTAGATGAGGAATTTGAGCCTTATGGTTGGGTCAAGATCTTAGCCACCATGGACATAATGGGGAAGGAAGAACAATGGACTCCTCACTATGATGAGGATGGCTATGATATCTCTATCTTCATGATAGAATCCATGGTAAGTGAGCCTATTTTAGAACAATGTGCAGAGATGACCCTAGAGCCAGTCGAGGTTACTTGCAACTTTTGTAGCAAATCTGGACACATAAAAAAGTATTGCATCAAGAAGGAAAAAAAGGACAAGTCCAAGTCTACTACAAAGAGAGAGCATCAAACTCACTACACAAGTGAAGATCATTTTCTTACAGCTGAACACAAGCACTTGTCGCATCCACTCCTAGCAAAGAATGAATTTTTGATAGTGGAACTTCATCACATATATGCAATGACAAAGAAGACTTTCATGAGTTTCAAGATCACAAAGGCCAAGTTTTTATTGGAGATAACAAGTGTGTTGAGATCCAAGGAAGGAGCAAAGTTCACGTTTGTAATAGGCCTCTTTTCTAGTGAAATAATTCATTTTGAACTGTCTGAATTTCATTGTGGGGATCATGCTTAGAATGAATAATTAGGCCATTTTATGCATGTAGGAAAAATTTTGGGTTGACAAGTTTCATATTCTCTCTCTAGACCTTATTGGCATCATGTTTTCTTGTGGAATTTTGAAGGTGAAGATGAAAGAATTAAGGAAAACTCTGTATGAGAGAAAAGTAGAGAAAGTATAAGAGAATAAAAGTGCCTGTGTGAAATTTTTGTGAATCATGTTTTAAGTACCTTGTTCAGGGTCTTACATTTAGTTCATTGTAAGAAAATGCCTTGATTTTACTCTCTCTCTCTAGAATTTTGAAACTTTTAGGGCTCAAAAGTGGCATTTGGAGGTGGATTTGGACCTCCGACATCTCTAACACTATTTTGCAGATCGCAAAATTGAATAAAAGTGTCTCTCACAAGCTTAAGCTAACTCCTCACCATTTTTTGAGTTACAGGGCTTTGAAAAGTGCCGTTTTCCAACACTTAAAAAAAAACGAGGGCTTATCTATTTCTATTTGAATCCGTGATTCTAATGCTCATGTGTCACCATGTCTAAGTATGGATATTTTTGGATATGTCTTTTTGGTGTTTTTCTCCTATTTTTTTACAGGTATACTAAAGAAAGAAAGCACACTATGATTGCATGGCTTTTTGCAAAAGTTTTCGAGAAACTTGACTTTTTCTAAATTTGGTGGATCGCACACTTCTTTGGGAGGGTAGTGATCAAACTCTGATATAGGGAGACCTGCACATCAACACAGGGGACGCATAGAAATACGAGAATTACCTTGTGATTGAGAGTGAGAGTGAGAGTGTGATTGAGAGTGCGAGTGTGAATGCGATTGTGATAGCTCGGGGATGGTCGGGAGGTAGAGGCTTCGTTAAGAAGCTATTGTAACCATTGATTCACATCTATAATATTAGAATTCTTCCTTCTCTATGTCATATTTGTTTCTACTCTTCTGCATCATATTTTCTCTTACCTTGTGCAATCTCTACGTTCTTCTCTCCTCTATTATTTTTGAGTGATCAAAAGATTTTGATTGGGGATAGATTGTGATTGAGGAAATGCTACAAGTGGTATCAGAGCAGAATCAATCCTCGGGAATGATGGAAGGTCTAACACAAAAGATTCGTGAACAAGAGGAGCTTATTCAAAAGCTTCTTGGAGAATTGCGCAAAGAATGAGGCAGAAAGCAACTAGAAGGAGCAACAATTTTGTTTGTGGAGCTGAATGATGAAGTCGATGAAGGTGTGGGAACATCTAGTGTACCTCACAGAAAACAAAAACGTAATTATGAAGATATGAAACCAGGTGAGTTTGCCCTTAACCAAGTCTTCAAGAAGGCAAAGTTGAATGATTTTGATGGTAGGAAGAAGAGTGGCAAAGATCTTGAGGCACGGATTGAAGAACTAGAGGATTTCTTTGATCTTCGACAATTTAGTGAAGAGTCCAAGGCAAAAGTTGGGATCCTACACCTGTGTGGGATCGCGAAGCTATGGTGGAAGTCGTATATGCAAATTGGAATGTGTTCTGTGTTGGAGACCTCTTAATCTCCAAATGTCTGGTCTATCTTGACTTAAGAACTCCTCTATATCAAGAATAAACCAAACTTTACACAAACTTCAAATTATCTTTCATCTATGTTAAGAAATACTTCTCTTTATGAAGCTTTCTTCATCTTCAAGAGTCTGCTTCAGAAATGGACTTCAATATCTGCATATGACTTTGATTTTAATCATTCAAATGATACTCACATGTTCATACTACCCTTGCACAATCACATTGATCATTAGTTCTTCAAAAGAACTATTAGATTTCTAATTTGATCACTTAGATCAAACCTGTGTTAAAAACTGCCTTTCAGAAATGATGACTTTGACATGGTCAACTTCTTAAGTTGATTTCTCTCAAAATCTAACTCGTTTTGCTAAATGTTTTTGAACAAAGCTTCCTTACCTTCTAACTTAGATTTTGAATGCTCAAACATAAAAAACTTTACACTGAGCACTGAGATCCAAGCAAATCTTTGAATAGGAAAATGCGCCATTCTGAGAACTTCACTTGCAAACTTCTACATATGAATGTTCCTACTTGTCATAACACAATCTGAAGAGAATTAGATCATCAAACTTTTTTCATAGCTTTATTAGATTTTGAATTAGATGTGTACAAAAGATTTCCTGATCCACATGATCAGGTTGAGAGAATTCTAGGAAAGACTAGTCGCTAACTCACGAGAAAACTCTCTACACATCTATCTCTTGAGAACCTTGAAATCTATTTTCTATATTCTCACCTATTCTTTATCTTTCATCTTTTTCACGACTATACATGAGCTTATATATACATGTGACTATAAACTCGTCACTACATCAAGTATTTTTGAAATATTTTTCCAAATCTATTATACATAAATGTAAAAAACATTTCTTCTTGATTCTTTACTTGACTTCATGCTTTGAGCTTGAGTCTTTTCTTCACTTCCTCATTCCTAGGATTCATGTAATCATCCATAGATGATTGTATTGCTCCAACAACTCCCCCTCCATCATCAATTGTGATTACCTGCACCTTCTTTATACCTGCCATCTCTTTAAACCTTTGTAACTTTGGTCCATCCAAACTTTTTGTCAGCATATCTGCTACTTGTTTTTTTGTTGGTGTATACATGACTTCAATTTCTTTGTCAAGTACCTTTTCTCTCAAGAAATGATACTGAATCTCTGTATGTTTAGTCCTGGCATGAAAACAGGATTAGCTGCCAAATATAATGAACTCATGTTGTCTCCAAATATGATTGAAACATTCTGACCAATTCCTAGACTTTTTAATAAAGTCTTCAACCAAATTACTTCCTTTGCAACTTCCACCATTCCTTTGTATTCAACTTCTGTAGATGACAAGGCAACCGTATGTTGCTTCTTTGAGCACCAAGGACACCAACTGCATATGAAAGATATGGTCTTGTCAAAGTAGCATAAATTAAGCTACCTACCAAAATATGATATGTCTTCATGTCTTTGAACTCTTCTCCTCCATACCTGCTTAGTTTATGATTAACCTCCAATGGTGTGGTTGAAGGCTTACAATTCTCCATATTAAACTTCATCAGAAGATTTTTCAGATACCTTTCTTGTTTAACATACACTCCATGTTGAGTGTATATAATCTCCATCCCTAGGAAATAAGAAAAATTTCCCAAAACACTTATCTTAAACTCATTTTCCATATGATTCTTTAGCTCCTTGATTCCTTGAGCATCTGTACCTATGACAATAATGCCATCAACATAAATACACACAAAAATGTATCTATCTTCATTTGCTTTCACTAGCAAACTATTGAAGTTTCACTCACTAATTATGCATAACGACATAAAGACGAAGGAGGAAAGCAGAAACAACGTATTCAGAAAACCAAAGCCTTAGTGAAGGGACAAATTCACGTTTGTAATATACAGTGAAGAAACTTCCAGAATTACGGGATCAAAATGTATATAAGAGAGAGCATAGAACCGGAATTAGCGAGCGTGTGAGAATACATAGAAGATAGAGAATAGAAGTGAGATATAGAAGACGCCATAGATCGCGTATGTAGAGATGAATAACAAAACCTGAAATGTCGGGTGTTCATCTGAGAGAGATGGTAAGGAATAACTACTCAGAGTAGGAGAGTTTTCCATAGCTATGAGCAAAGTGAGGCCAAGCTATTTTGTACACATCTTCTTTAATAGAAAACACATGTTCATGTGGAAGTTTGAGCGCATTCTTCGTATGTGAAGAAATCTGAGAATTTTCATGTTACTGTGAAAAGTTAGTTAACAGTTACAGTTTTCTCAGTAAACGTTTTCCGGTACTTCTATGAGCTAGATCTCGAAGTACAGTGTAAAGTTTTGTATGAGATATAGCTTATCTTGTAGCTATAAGTCTCAACTATAAACTGATCAAAGATTTTGGTGAAATGGACATGTACACACAGTACTAAGTCTGACCGTAAAGAACTGATGAAGTTCTTCTTTAAACTTCAGATAGAGTTTATTCAGTGAAGTAAGTTTAAGTATCACTTCCTTACTTCATGTATACACATTTGAAGTAACTACAAACAGAATTGCAGTTAATTCTGGTAGTATTCTAATACAATTACGGTGAAATTCCGGTGACAGTCTGGTGAAGTTCTGGTGGTATTTCGGTGAGTTCAAAACACAGTTTTGACATAGTTAAGTGACGCAAAGATTGTTTAACTGTAAACAAACACAATGGTGTAAAGTCTGAAATAAATCAGTTCAGAATTGAAGCTTCAAGGAAACGTGAAGCTTTCTGTAAAGTGAATTTTTGGTGTTCACTTAATACAATTATAAGTTTTCAGTTTCAGAAAATTTGCTAAGCTACTGATGATTATAGAGGTGTTCTAACATCACTCTAGCTTAGTTTCTGTGGTGTAAGTGAATTCCGCAATAAGACCTGCACCAACAATGGTATCAGAGCAGGTTAATCAACAGTGATAATAGAGTGGTAAGATCCACAAGTGGTACCAGAACAGAAAAGGTTATGAAGAGCAGAAAAGGTTTCTCAGAAGGAGAAACGGAAAGAGAATTTGAAGAATTCTCATAAAGGAAGGTGAAAGTTGAGGTGATCAACAACAAATGGTGTCAAGAAACATTCCGAAGTAATTCTCAAGGGTAAAGGTTTGTAAAAGCTAAAACCTTTTAACATTACACTCATCGATAGTAACAGAAACAAGAAGATCATGGCAGATCATATCTCATAAATTGGACAGAGATAATTATCCGGCATGGGTAATGCGCATGGAAGCCTTACTTATGAGTAAGGACTTAATGATATATGTGATAGGAGAAGAAAACAAACCAACTTTCGAAGATGATAGTCAACCGAAGAAAGAAGAATTAGAAGCCTTGAAGCTGTGGCAGAAGAAAGATGCAACGACAAGAGATTATGTTTACAATACCATTACAGATCATCTATTACCACACATTAGAGGTCTGGAAAAAGCAGAAGACAAATGGAGAGCGTTGGAAGATCACTTCCAAAATACTACGAAAGCTAGAAAGGCTAGCTTATGGTCGGATTTCACAACATTCAAGAAAAAGCAAAGTCAAAGAATTAGTGATTATGTCACTGAGATGAAGGACTTGGCACACAGTCTTGGATCAATTAATGAAGATATTGAAGACCATAGGTTAATAGCGCAAGTGCTTACAGGTTTGAGAGGAGATGAAAGGTGGAAACCTTTTGTACTCTCAACTAAACTGTCTTTAAATCATTTTGTACCAGATTTAAATCAGTTGCTTGGACTAATGCTAACGTTTGAGCAAGATTCGTAGACAGATGGAGAAAAGGGACATAGTTCGGCTATGTATGCAAAGAACAAGAAGAAAAGTGATAAAGGAAAAGAAAAAGATGAAGAAGAAGTGACTGCTCAAGCAAATTATGCAAGAGGACGAGGTAATGTCAGAAATAAAAGTAGAAGTAATACAAAAGGAAGAGGTAACAAGAAAGCTTGCTGGATCTGTGGATTAAGCAATCATTTGGCTCATGACTGCTGACATAATTCATAAGGATCAAACCAGAATCAGAACAATAACAGTAGAGGCAGAAGCGGAAGATATCAAAGAGGAAGACAAAGCCAAAGAGGCGGATATGGTAGAGGTGAAGCAAGAAGTTGGGGACAGAATCAGTCTCACAACACTACCTACTACAACTATGCGAATGATACACAGAATGACGATCATACGAAGTTGATGATGAACTCGATAAGTACATCAAAAAATGAAGACCTCAAGGTATTCTATATTGACTCTGGTTGTTCAAATCATTTGTCAGGAAATATAGAATTATTATCAGAACTTGAAGGAGGTATGTTAAATCATACAGTACAAATAGGTGATAACACAAAACATAATGTAAGGTCAATTGGAAAGGTAAAGTGTAAGAATGGAGCTGACCTACTAACAAATGTTTTGTATGTTCCAACAATCCCGAAGAATCTGATTAGTGTGGGTCAAATAGTAGAAAAAGGTTTTCAAGTCAGGTTTACAAATGAAGGAGTATTTGTTGAAGATCCAGAGAATGGATACAAACAGATTGTCCATGGTAAAAAGGAAGGTAGACTTTTTACTCTGAAAGTACAAGGGAATGTTTGTCAAGCCTTGATCACACATGGTGATGAGGTATTCACAGAACTAGACCTCTAGCATAAGAGGTTAGGACATTTTAATGAAAAGGGAATCAAAGCTATGGTAGAGAAACAGTCCGTGAGAGGATTACCAAACATGAAGAACCAACATATGATTCACAAATGTGAAGCCTATCAGATGGGAAAAACCCACAGGTTACCATTTCAGAAAAATGGTTACAAACATGATGGTGTGCTAGAACTCATACATACAGATGTATGGGGTCCAACAAAAGAAGGATCTATCAGCGGATCGAGGTATTATGTTCTGTTTATTGATGATGCAACAAGATGGATAACTCTTTATATTTTGAAAGAGAAATCAGAAGTGTTTGGAGCTTTCAGACATTTTTATGCATTTGCTGAAAGACTTACAGGACAGAAACTCAAAAGATTAAGGTCTAATGGAGGAGGAGGAATATTTTTCTCGAGAGTCCAATGATCATCTGTGGAATGCAGGTATCAAAAGAGAAATAACTTGCAGGTATACACCGCAACAAAATGGAGTAGCAAAAAGAAGAAACCGAACTCTAGTTGAGTTTGCAAGAGCAATGCTAAAGGAGAAAAATTGTCCAAACTATCTTTGGGCTGAGGCTGTAAATACAACAACATATCTGGTAAACAGATTGCCATGTACAACTTTAAATGGGATGACTCCTTATGAAGTTTGGTGGGGCAAGAAACCAACACTTGATCATTGCAAAGCGTTTGGATCAGTTGCTTATGCTTATGTGCCATCACAACTGAGACATAAGCTTGAACCAAAAGCTGAAAAATATGTGTTCATCGGATATGATGAAAAACAGATGGGTTATAGGTTATGGAGTCCTCTAACCAAACGGTTTACTGTTTCCAGAGATGTGACATTTGATGAAGGAAAAATCTGGTATACAGATAAAGAGCATAGTGTTGAAACACTTGAAGAAGAGATAAGAAGAAATGAAAAAGGTAAATCACATATGCAGGTGAATGGAGATGAAGATCATATGCAGGCAAGTACGTCCAGGATCGGATCAGGCATGAGAAATGAAGATGGATCAAGATTTGATGAAGATGTGTATTTAGATACACATCAAGAAGAGTTTGAACCTAGAAGGTCAAATAGAGTAAGGAAACAACCAACAAGGTATTCCTATGACACTTCTTATTTGACTCAGAAAAACTATGCTTACTTAGTAAAGGGAGATGAAGAATCTAGGAGAACAAGACTTGGGAACTTGTTCCAAAACCAAATGGTAACAAAGTGATTGGAAACAAATGGGTTTACAAAGTCAAGAAGCTTGCAGATGGAAGGATAGCCAGATACAAAGCTAGACTGGTAGTCAAAGGCTATGCTCAGACATATGGCATAGATTATGATGAGACGTTTAGTCTGGTCGCAAAGATGTCAACCATAAGGACATTGATTTCTATAGCAGCATCAAAAGGATGGAAGCTAAGTCAGCTAGATATAAAGAATGCATTTCTGAATGGATACATATTAGATGAAGTTTACATGGAACAACCTGAAGGGTTTGTAAGTTCCAGATACCCAAATCATGTTTGCAGACTAAGAAGAGCACTCTAAGGATTGAAGCAAGCTCCAAGAGCTTGGAATTACAGACTTGTGAAGTATCTCAATGACCTTGGATACCAAAGCTCAAAGGCAGATGCAAGTCTACTGATCAAGAAAACAGATGAAGGTATGATCTACATTTGTATTTATGTAGATGACATAATAATCACAGGAACCTCAGATGAAGGAATCAAAGAGGTAAAGAGACTGCTTGAAAAAGAGTTCAAGATCAGTGATCTAGGAAAGTTATCATACTTTCTTGGAATGGAAGTTACATATACAGATCATGATATATATGTTTCGCAAGAAAGGTATCTCCTAAACTTACTGAAGAAGTTTAACATGGAGAATTGCAGAGAAGCTTCAACACCGCTTGAAGTAAATCATAAACTCAGCAAATATGGTGGTGCAGAGTTTAAAGATATGAGGAAGTATCAGTCATTAGTGGGAAGCTTAATTTATGCTACACTAACAAGACCGGATCTCAGTTATGCAGTGGGAGTTCTCTCACAGTTTATGCATTGTCCGAAGAATCAACATTGGATTGCAGGACAAAGAGTTATTAGATATATTAAAAGAACAATAAAAGAAGGATTATATTATCCTTATATGTCAGATATAAAGTTGAGAGCATACAGTGACTCAGACTGGGCAGGAAGTCAAGATGACAGAAGGTCAACACATGGGTATATGATATACTCAGGAGATAAGCTTGCAAGCTGGTGTTCAAAGAAGCAACACACAATAGCTTTATCGTCAACAAAAGCAGAATATAAAGGACTTGTGGAAGCAGCTAACGAAGTGATATGGATGCAAACCTTGTTCAAAAGCATGGGTATTGATCAAGGTATACCTATCATACATGGAGATAATATGAGCTCGTTATATCTTGCAACAAATCCAGTATTTCATGCAAGAACAAAACACATAGAGATTCAATATCATTTCCTGAGGGAAAAGGTAATGGAGAAGGAGATTGAATTGGTATTCACTCCTATAAAAGATCAGATTGCAGATATTCTAACAAAGAGCTTAGGTTGAGTAAAGACAAGCAGATTCAAAGAAATGGCAGGTATAAAATAAAAGAAGGATATATGAAGACCGGAAGATGCAAATTAGTGATTGAGGGGGAGCTGTTGAAGATTGACTCACTAATTATGCATAATGACATAAAGATGAAGGAAAGCAGAAACAAAGTATTCAGAAAACCAAAGCCTTAGTGAAGGGACAAATTCACGTTTGTAATATACAATGAAGAAACTTCCAGAATTACGGGATCAAAATGTATATAATAGAGAGCATATAACTGGAATTAGCGAGCGTGTGAGAATACACAGAAGATAGAGAATAGAAGTGAGATATAGAAGACACCATAGATCGCGTATGTAGAGATGAATAACAAAACCTGAAATGTCGGGTGTTCATCTGAGAGAGATGGTAAGGAATAACTACTCAGAGTAGGAGAGTTTTCCATAGCTATGAGCAAAGTGAGGCCAAGCTATTTTGTACACATCTTCTCTAATAGAAAACACATGTTCATGTGGAAGTTTGAGCGCATTCTTCGTATGTGAAGAAATCTGAGAATTTTCATGTTACTGTGAAAAGTTAGTTAACAGTTACAGTTTTCTCAGTAAACATTTTCCAGTACTTCTATGAGCTAGATCTCGAAGTACAGTGTAAAGTTTTGTATGAGATATAGCTTATCTTGTAGCTATAAGTCTCAACTATAAACTGATCAAAGATTTTGGTGAAATGGACATGTACACACAGTACTAAGTGTGACCGTAAAGAACTGATGAAGTTTTTCTTTAAACTTCAGATAGAGTTTATTCAGTGAAGTAAGTTTAAGTATCACTTCCTTACTTCATGTATACACATTTGAAGTAACTACAAACAGAATTGCAATTAATTCCGGTAGTATTCTGATACAATTACGGTGAAATTCCGGTGACAGTTTGGTGAAGTTCCGGTGGTATTTTGGTGAGTTCAAAACACAGTTTTGACATAGTCAAGTGACGCAAAGATTGTTTAATTGTAAACAAACACAGTGGTGTAAAGTCTGAAATAAATCAGTTCAAAATTGAAGCTTGAAGGAAACATGAAGCTTTCTGTAAAGTGAATTTTCAGTGTTCACTAAATACAATTATAAGTTTTCAGTTTCAGAAAATTTGCTAAGCTACTGATGATTATAGAGGCTTTCTAACATCACTCTAGCTTAGTTTCTGTGGCGTAAGCGAATTCCACAATAAGCGCTGCACCAACACAAACTACTATCTTCCTTTGAGGCTTGATATCCAAGTTCATTCAAGAACTTGACCAATCTGTAATTGCATGTTCTTGGAGATTGTTTTAGACCATACAGAGATCTCTTAAGCTTGCACACATAATCTGATTCATTTGAGTCTTTGAAACCTTCTGGTTGCTCCATGTATACTTCATCTACAATATATCCATTTAGAAATGAATTCTTTCAATCTAATTGAGAAAGTTTCCGACCTTTACATATAGCAATTGCAATTATAGTTATGATTGTAGACATCTTGGCTACTGGACTAAAGGTTTCATCATAGTCCACTCCATGTGTCTAGGCATATCCTTTGACCACAAGTCTAGCCTTGTATCTAGACACTTTTCCATCTGCAAACCTCTTTGTTTTATACACCCACTTATGTCCAATCACCTTCTGATTCTTTGGCCTTGGTACCAATTCCCATGTCTCATTCTCCAGTAGAGCATCATACTCTTCTTGCATTGCTTTTCCCAATTTTCCTTTCCTTTAGCTTCATCATATGTGGATGGATCTTCATCTGTCTTCACAATGTAAGCATAATCTTTGGTTGTCAAGAAAGATGTATAATAACTATACCTGATAGGTTGCTTTCTATCTCTTGATGATCTTCTAATTTCTGCACTTCTTGAAGTTCCTCCTTCATTTTGTTCTGGATCAAACCTTGGTCTATCATAATTGTCTTGCATTTCATTTCTACAAACACCATCATCAATATCTTCTTCATATACCATCATCTTTGACTTCCCTTTCCTTTTGATTTCTTCAAGATCTGTACATACATTATTTGATCATGTAAACCATGTGCTTTGCTCATCAAATGTAACATCTCTGGAAACAAGAAATTTTTTTGTGGATGGATTCCACAACCTGTATCCCATTTGTTTATCATCATACCCAATGAACATATATTTTTCTGCTTCACATTCTATGTCTCAATTGAGATGGAACATAAGCATATGCCAAACATCCAAATATTTTGCAGTGATCAAGAGTAGCTTTCTGACCCCACCATGCTTCATAAGGAGTCCTTCCCTCCAAAGCTTTGCAAGGCAAGCTATTCACAAGATAAGTTGCAGTATTAATTACTTCTGCCCACATATAATTAGGACATCTTTTTTCCTTCATCATTGATCTTGCAAACTCTACAAGAGCTCTATTTCTTCTTTCTGCAACTCTACTTTTTTGTGGGGAGTACCTGCAAGTCACTCCTCTTTTAATACCTACATTCCACATATAATCATCAAATTCTTTAGAAAAATATTCTCCCCCTCCATTTGATCTCAATCTCTTGAGCTTTTGTCTTGTAATTCTTTCTACATAGGCATGATAGTGTTTAAATGTCTCAAACACTTAAGATTTATCCTTGATCACATATAGAGTAATCCATCTGGTTGCATCATCAACAAATTTCACATAATACCTTGATCCATTTATGCTATAGTCCTTTGAAGGACCCCACACATCTGTATGAACCAATTCAAGCATGTTTGAATACATGTATCCCTGCTTGTTGTATGATTTCTTATGAGCTTTACCTAACTGACAAGCCTAATATTTTTATATCATATGTTGACCTTCAATATTTGGTAAACCAAGCACTACACCATTCTTTGTCATTTCTTTAATTCCCCTTTCATTAAAATGTCCTAACCTTTTGTGACATAGATCTAATTCAGACATCTTTTGGCTTCCATAAGTGAACAATGCATGTCCCACATTACCTTGGACTTTGAGGGTAAATAATCTTTCTTCCTTTTTCCCTGTGACAATGCTTCTATATCCTTGACTTGGATCTTCAACATAAACACCATCACTTGTAAATCTGACTTCATATCCCTTCTCAACAATTTTCCCTACACTTATTAAATTTTAGGGATTGTTGGAACATAAAGTACCTTGCTTAGGAGTGTACTTCCACTCCTTGTCTTCACTGATCCAATGCTCTCAACTTTGTGTTTGGTGTTATCTCCTGTTTGAAATGTATGTCCATTCACCTTAACGTCCATATCATTCATTAAAGAAACCTTAACTCTGAAATTCATCTTCCCTTTCATGAAGTTTACTTGATTTGAAGATCCTTCTTCATCATTTGTCTGCTTGCCTTTAGCATTCTTCTTCTTATCCTTTGAATACATTGCTTGAATTGAACCTCTGTCATTCTCTCCTTTAATGTCATGTTCAAATGCTAGCATATGTCCTAACAATTGATTAAGATCGGGAGTAAAATGATCTAATGATAGTTCTGTAGACAATATGAAAGGTTTCCACTTTCCATATCCTCTTAGACCTGTAAGTATTTGCCTTACCAACTTGTCTTCTTCAATTTCTTCATCTACTGCTCCCAAGCTATCTGAAATGTCCTTCATCCTTGTAACATAATCAGAAATTGACTAAGAGCCTTTCTTCTTGAATGTTGTAAATTCAGCCCATAGTGAAGCCTTCCTCAATTTGGTTGTGTTTTGGAAATGTTCTTCCAAAGCATTCCATATATCTGCTACACTTTCTAATCCTCTAATGTGTGATAGAAGATAATCATTTATAGCCATGTAAATAATGCTCCTCACTTGAGCATCTCTCTTCATCCAATTCTTCAATTCTGCAAGTTCTTCTCTTGTTGGAACACTTGGATTCTTAAACTAACGCTTTTCTTCTTCTCCTGTAATAAATGAAATGCTTGCTGTTATGCATGCACTTAAGCATTGGAGACATCTATTGTTAGGGGTTAAGTTTGAATTGAAAACAGATCATCAGAGTATAAAATACTTCACACAACCATTGCTTAGCAACAGGCAAAAGCGTTGGATAGAATTATTAAGTGAGTATGATTTTGACATTAAGTATCTGGCTGGTAAGGAAAATAAGGTTGTTGATGCATTGAGTCGGAAACCTTTGTGTAATCTTGTTTCTGTAATAAATTCTATTTTTCTCAATCAAATTCAAGGAGAGATAAAACACGATCTTTTTTATGCACCTATTTTGAATTCTTTGAATGCAAACAGGGGATCAATACATGAGGAAAATTTTCATTTGCAGAATGGAACATTGTATTGTAACAGTCGGCTATGCATATCTTCTGAATCTCCATTAAAAGTTAAAATATTGCATGATTGTCATGACGCACCTTTTTCTGCACATCTAGGTTATTCAAGGACCTATGTTAAAAAAAAGTATTCTTACTTTTGGCCATGTATGAAGCGGGATATTAGAAAATATGTAAGTGAATGTTTGAAGTGCCAACATGTGAAATCTGAGTTTAAGAGGATGCTTGGAATGCTTTAACCTTTGGATGTTCCGAATCAGAAGTGGGAGTCTATATCTATGGACTTTATCACTAAGCTACCTATGACTAGAATTAAGCATGATACCATATTTTTTGTAGTTGATCGGCTTACCAAGATGGCACATTTCTTTCCTACGAAAAAGACTGATACTACATTGAATGTTGCAAGAATCTTTGTAAAAGAAATTTTGTGATTGCATGGAATGCCTAAAAGCATAATTTCTAAGAGAGATTCTAGATTTACATCAAACTTTTGGATAGCAACATTTGAATCTATTGGAACTCAACTTCGTATGAGTACAACTTTCCATCCACAAACTGATGGGGAAACCGAGAGGGTTAATGGGGTAGTTGAAGATGTTGCATATGTATGTGAATGAAAAGCAAGATAATTGGAGTGAATATTTACCCTTGGTTGAGTTTGTATATAATAGTGCATGGCATGCATCTATAAGGAGGACTCCGTTTGAAGCTATGTACAATTATAATTGTTTGAATCCACCTTCGTTTTTGGGTTTTCCAAATAAAGTAGAAGTGTCCAAAGAAATGCTTGATAAAATGGATGAAGAACTTGGGAAAATCAAGAAACACATAAAATAAGCTCAGAAAAGACAAAAGAAATTCTATGATTTAAAGAGAAGACCACTTGAATTTCAAGTTGATGATATGGTATTTCTTAAAGTTAATCCTCACCGATCTAACTTGTTGCTAGGGAAGGATCATAGGCTTTCTCCTCGATATGCAGGTCCTTTTAAAGTTTTGAAAAAGATTGGATCTCTTGCTTATTTGCTAGATTTACCTAAACATTTAAATGTGCATCCTATATTTCATGCTAGCTTAATTAAAAGATATGTATCGAATGTTGCTCGTCTTTTGCAGGACAATTATAAGCTAAAAGATGATGGCTCTTTTGAGCTTCAACCTGAAATAAGATTAGAAAGAAAGGAAACATTTCTTAGAAATAGATCTATAGTAGAAATTTTAGTGAAATGGCACTCATATCCAGTAGAAGATTCGAGTTGGGTGAACTTAGATGATTTTCTAAAACATTATCCTTCTTTGCAGCTCTGAGTACATACTTCTTAAAGAGGGGAAGAATTTTAATAGGCCTCTTTTCTAGTGAAACAATTCATTTTGAAATTTCTGAATTTCATTGTGGGGATAATTCTTAGAATGAATAATTAGGTCATTTTATGCATTTAGGAAAAATTTTGGGTTGATAAGTTTCATATTCTCTCTCTAGACCTTATTCACATCATGTTTTCTAGTGGAATTTTGAAGGTGAAGATGAAAGAATTAAGGAAAACCCTATATGAGAGAAAGGTAGAGCAAGTATAAAAGAATAAAAGTGCCTGTGTGAAATTTTTGTGAATCATGTTTTAAGTACCTCATTCAGGGTCCTACATTTAGTTCATTGTAAGAAAATGCCTTGATTTTACTCTCTCTCTAGAATTTTGAAAGTTGCAGGGCTCAAAAGTGGCATTTGGAGGTGGATTTGGACCTCAAACATCTCTAATACTATTGTGCAGATCGGCAAACCGCAAAATTGAATAAAAGTATCTCTCACAAGCTTAAGCTAATTCCACACCATTTTTGAGTTACAAGGCTTTGAAAAGTGCCATTTTCCAACACTTAAAAAAAAACGAGGGCTTATCTATTTCTATTCGAATCCATGATTATGATGCTCACGTGTCACCATGTCTAATTATGGATATTTTCAGATATGACTTTTTGGTGTTTTTCTCCTATTTTTGACAGGTACGTTAAAGAAAGAAAGCACACTATGGTCGCATGGCTTTTTGCGAAAGTTTTGGAGAAACTAGACTTTTTCTAAATTTGATGGATCGCACACTTCTTTGGGAGGGCAACGATCAAACTCTTATATAGGGAGACCTACGCATCAACACAGGGGATGCACAGAAATCCGAGAATTACCTTGTGATTGAGAGTGAGAGTGAGAGTGAGAGTGATAGTGAGAGTGAGAGTGATAGTGAGAGTGAGAGTGTGATTGAGAGTGCGAGTGTGAATGCGATTGTGATGGCTCGGGGGTGGTTGGGAGGTACAAGCTTCATCAAGAAGCTATTGTAACAATTGATTCACATCTATAATATTAGAATTTTTCCTTCTCTGCGTCATATTTGTTTCTACTCTTCTGCATCATATTTTCTCTTACCTTGTGCAATCTCTGCGTTCTTCTCTCCTCTATTATTTTTGAGTGATCGAAAGATTGTGATTGGGGATAGATTGTGATTGAGGAAATGCTGCAACATTAGAAACTCAAAAGGTGAGACCAAGTCACTTAAATATGTTCTTTATGTACCAAGCCTTGATAAGAACCGTCTCTCAGTGAATGCCATCACCAAATGCAACATGACAGTGCAATTTGAT
Organism: Ceratopteris richardii; assembly: GCA_020310875.1. Classification (NCBI taxonomy): domain Eukaryota; kingdom Viridiplantae; phylum Streptophyta; class Polypodiopsida; order Polypodiales; family Pteridaceae; genus Ceratopteris; species Ceratopteris richardii. The sequence goes on along the minus strand of CM035418.1, from coordinate 70,286,297 downwards.
AATAACAAAGTTCAAGTCATCAATAAAGTATACAAAGAAGTCATAGCTAAAGGATTCAAAGACAAAGGCCTCTACAAGCTTTCAAGTTTCATGGCCATGGATTCAAGCTTTAGCTTGTGGCATTTCAAATTTGGACACACCTCTTACTTAGCAAAGATCTCTTCAATTCATCTTGACAAGGGCTTACCTAGGACTGCACAAGTGGAGGTGACCTGCCAAGCATGTGCTAAGAAGAAATTTACCCCTTTCCGTATGGAATCATCCATTTCCTCATCTAAACCCTCAATAGTATTCCATGTTGATCTTTGTGGACCTATGCATACACCATCACTAAGTGGCTCACTTTACTTGTTCTTGATAGTAGATGACTTCACTAGGTACACTTGGGTTTATTCACTAAAACATAAAGAGGATGCACTTTCCAAGTTCAAGGAGTGGACACATATAGTTCCATAAGACTTTCCAATTCCTTTAAAGACCATCAGATCCAATGGAGAAAGGGGCTTTGTCGACCACAGGTTTTCCAAGTATTTGAAGAAGATTGGTATCAAATACCAAGCAAAGAAGGATACTCAACAAGGTATTTCTCTACAAAGGATTTGAAGTGTGTTACAGATGGCCAAGACTATGCTTTATCAAAAAAACTTCCACAAAAGTTTTAGGGTGAAACTTTACATACAATAGTACATATTCTTAATAGAGGGTTCTCTCATGATTTGAAGAACCAAACCCCATTCAAGGTTTACTTTCAGAAGAAATCCAGTGTGATCTATTCTAGAGCCTTTGGTAGTGATGCCTATGTGCAAGGCCTCGGTGATGATAGGCCTAAGCATACATTTGCATCTGTTATAATCACCATTATAAGGCATACAAACTATTTGAAACCAAGAGTCATGCATTTACAGTTACCGAGATTGCACTTTTGATGCATAATCTAGGTGTTCATCCGTTTTGGATTCTTCTCATAATGCAGATCCTCCCATTTCCTCTTTAGAGGGGGATCATTCCACTAGCAAAAGTCACACTATGTGGAACACATTCTCTTCGGACATGGATTTCTAGATCATGGTACAATTTTGGAGCATGAGGAATCAGAGATATAGTCTCATTTTATACCTGGGATGGCTACACATCCCATCATACCATCAAAGGTTTTCATTTCCCCTCAGCTTCAATTGAGCTTACTCCAAGATGAATAACTCCTCATTTTCCTTCATCTCTTTGAGGCACTTACCTTGTTTAGGAAGCATTCTGAGCATGTAGTGTTCCATTCATGGAGTCCAACATCCTTCCATTCTCCACATGATACTCTTGGATCTACATGGATACATCACTCAATCGGATCATTTTGTGAGCCATCTTTGATGGCCCTACTGCACATATGAGAACTTTGTACATTCGGGGGAGGACTACAACATACAGATGTATTACGATGTGATTATAATTTCATGCTGCATGTTTTACATTTCATTCTTGTAGGACCTACTTCTTGTCAATAAACATCTCATGATGGATATTCTCAAAGCTTTGGAGCTTCCCACATACCACATGGAATCATCCTCACATGGAGGTGATCTCATTCAATGAGATCTTATTTCGTATAGCTCGTTGGTGGCATATCTATGGAGCATTTGCTTGATCCTTCTCGTGGACATCTTATGGAGTACCTGGTGATCACACATAATCGATCCCACTTGGAGGTGATGGATTTCCACATGGAGACTTTCTTTTGGTGCTTGCATTGCTCCTACTACACTCATGGTGGACCCTTCTCTCATACCCTAGCAACCTCCATACTCTACAAAATGGAGCTACAAAGGTGGTGTTGAGAATATGAGAGTGCATCTCCATTTTGTATCTAGGATACACTCCATTTCCATTTCATTTACTTTTTATATTGTATCTCATTGCATATGGCTAGCTTTCCATTTGCTTCTACCAATGTACTCATTCTCCTTCAAGGAAATCATCCCATATATGATGTACTTTGGAAAGCCCCCTCCAACTCTATATAAGGAGGGACTCTCCTCCACTTTGTACTTGGTTAGAAGCTTGAGGAGCCTACCACATGCTCTTGGCAAGCTCACTCTAATCCATATGAGCTTTCCCATTTCATGTTCTACTCACTTTTTAGTCTCACACTCTTTCATTCTGTGAGTACACTCTTCTTTTCATTTTTCTTCCATGTGTGTACTCTCTACTTTTTGTGTGCAAATGATGATATGAAATAAATAGAATCAAATATATACAAAGTGGATATGGAGATATTCAAGTTTTGAGTTTAAGAAAAGTCATAAGTTTTTGTAAGTGCTAAAGTGGAGACTCAACCACAACATCAGAAAAAAAACCTCAAGAGTACAACACAACTAGAGAGCAAATCCAGTTGATATATTTAGGTAGTGATGTGTGTGAACACACTAGGACTGCCGGGGCACTTTTTTCCCTCTTTAGGAGGTTTTTTTCCCCCAGCTTGTATATACGCCTATTACCCTAATGGGATACTTATCTTTGTACATCCTTTAGTAATACACTTAGTATTGTGTGTTGTGCTCCAAGCTTCTTCTTCTTCCTTGTGTTGTTCGCGTGCTTCCGCAAATGTCTAACTCCAATAATTGGTATCAGAGAAGGTCGCCGCTTCATCTAGGGCATTGCCGACACTCCTCCGATTGCAGTCTCAGAATCGCACGAATTTTGGTGAGCATACTTAGGGTGTTTCAAAGATCAAAACGGCTTCGCTTTGTCGTGCCAAAATCGCGATCTGAGCTTGTTTTGGCCTCTGAATGCACTATTGTAGTGCTTGTGTAGGCTATTTTATCTTTTTGTGCCAAAGGTATATACCAGTTTTGGTTTGCCAGTATAAGCATCAGGAAGTCTGCCACAAGTTTAGCAGAATTCATCTAGGCAGTTCTGTTCAACTTTTTGAGATACAGTCAATTTTTTGCATCAAGGTATTTTTGTCACTGGCCATGGCTAAAGGGAATGATGTATTCCGTTGTTCAGGGGTGTGAAAGGAGGCAGCCACTCATCAGAACTGACTTGCATTAGCCTCACTATGTGACTACACGTTGGGTGTTTTGTTGCATACTTTATGAACTAGGATGTGTTTTCAGTGTGTGGGGAGTTATTAGCTATAGTTTAATACTCTATTTAAGTTTAGCCTATAAATCTAAGGTCCCTAAGGAAGTGCAACTCTATAGCTAGAAGCAGCGTCTCGATATGATTGCAAGATTAATTCTTCGTCAATTATCCTATCTTTGATAATTTCAGCTACGTTGTTTTCTATTTGTTTAGGATGAGTATTTCTATTTAAGGATGGAGGGAACAAAATCTCCTTATCCTCAAGCTCTACTGATGCAATTGAACAGAAGTCTAAAAATTTCAATAGACAGTAAGCATATAATGGAGAGTGTAAAGATTCAGTAACAATACGATCTTTAACTACTTTTTCTACTTCTAATTCTTCACTAGTCTCGTTCTCGTTGGATTGAGTAATCGTATTCTCAATAGGAGCAGGTAATAGAGTCTCTAAAATAAAAGAGGTAAGTTATGTTCATTAGAAGATTTACTTGAAGATGCATTATCTGCAGACATGAGAAATAAAGTGCAATATAATGTTTTGATTGATAATTGAACTGTATAGTGATAATACTAAGATCTCAAAACCAAAAATAATCCTATGCAAGTGCTTTGAGAAAAAGTCCTAATACAGATACTTTGAAGATACTCCTATACAAATCCTTAGATAAAAAACCTAATACAAGATTTATATTTCAAACGTGATAAAATGAAACTAAGATAAGCGGCATAAATGCAGCTCCAAACTCGTAAATTTCGCCAAGTCGTCACTGCTCATCAATCCTTCTTCAATTGGTCTGCAGAAAGGAAGATTAGAAAGAAAATCATATCTCTTCACACACACACACACACACACACACACACACACACACACACATATATATATATATATATATATATATATATATATATATATATATATATATATATATATATATATATATATATATATATATATATATATATATATATATATATATATATATATATGTACAAGAACCTACAAACAACATTAACAACTTGAGTTAACCCACACACTTCACCTTATTTCTCATGCACACTCACACATAGAGTTACTTCAGCAAGCACACACTTTCAGATAACTTACACTCGTTTTTAAATTTAATCATAAAATCTATATTAATTATTTGTTTATTATAGTATTTAATTATTAAATACTTATTTTAATTATTCATTCATTAATTCAACTCAATTTGTTAAGTTATATATTAGATATATATTAATTGACCATATAAATATATCTAAATATATAATAAATAAATAAATAAATAAATAAATAAATAAATCAATCAATAAATAAATAAATAAATAAATAAATATATATATATATAATAACTATATAGATATATACTACTTATTTATATATAGTTAATTTTTATTAACCACATATATATATAAGTATTAGCCTATATATATATATTTTTAATGTTCTTGTAAACATATTTAAACATATAGGGTTAGCACACATGTACTAGAGTTTCTTGCACTCACAAGTAGATAAATTCATAGGGTTGAATTCACACATGGGCTTCGATTCTTACCCTTATCCATAATATGAAATATTTAAGCATTTATAAGGTATATAATCAAGTAGATAGTTACAACTTATGGAGCACATGAGTGACTATCCATGCACTCGTAACTAAATACTCACATAAATGTGCACTCATAAACACAAATAGACCAACAATTGTTTCTCTCTGCATGGAGAATGGAGATAAGTCTTCAATAGCCACACATAGATACATGTATCTTTTCACATCCACATGTAATAAACACAAGCATATAGCCACGTAAACTTCTCAATACATTCTTATCCATGCATCTAACATCAATACTCATGCATACACCTGGCACATACCCATGCATACACCCACATGGACATGATTATTATAAAGATACTCATAAGAGTTGTTTACATTCAACTACTTAAGACTTCATAAACATGAGTAATTTAAATATCAAGATCTTTTATTAGTTCCAGATCCTCAGAGCTTTGTTGCCTACAGATAATAAAAAGAAAGATAAGTCAAATCAAAGGATTTAATCAAAAAGATTTGAGAGGGATAAAAGTTAACCATCTTTGAAATCAAAAAGTTTTTATTTTTCTGAATGTAATTCGGATGTGGAAATCTCTCCGACACCATATGTTGGCTGTTGAGGATAAGTTGGATGGTACCAACTACCCGATGTCGGGATGAAATCCCTAAGGGAATTGTGCATCAAAATTTTTCAAGCTCATTAATTTTCTGGTTTTTGGTGTGATGTTTTGACCGAGAAAGAGCTATCAATTGTGCATTTTCTGGTTGATTTAATTGTCTGTGAGATGAAAACCTATGTGATTCTTCTAGATTAGGCCTATATATTTGTAAATAGTTCATGAAACTAACTCTAGACCTTTAGAAACTGAGGGTTTGACCCTTGAAACTCACTGAAAATGCAAGTTTTTCCCATAAAAACCTAAGCCAGACCCTTAAAAACCGTAGGATTTTAGCCCATAACTACAAATAAGCCCTTAATCTGACATGTTTGACATAAATTGTAGGCAAACCCTAATTTCCCAAATAAAAAAACCTAACTTGGATCCTTAGATTTATCATTTATCCTAAGTTCAAACTTTTTTTATTTAATTTTGTACATACAATGTGAAACCAAAAACCATAGTCCAAGAAAAATAAAAAGGGAAAAAGAAAAAGGACCAAAAATAGAAAAAGAGGAATTGGAAAAATAAAAAGAAGAAAAACCAAAATAGAATTAAGAGATGGGATTTTCCCAAAATAGCAGATGAACATGCAAGATGATTTTGGAAATACAAAGTTAGATAAGGAGGTTAGACAATTCTAGAGAAGTCCTAGAGAGGGGGGAACCTATAAAAAGGTGTCCGAACCTCATTTGTTTCTCCATGCGGATCTTCTTTGTGGATCTTTTCATCAAGTCTAGGCAGTTTCTCATGATTTGAAGAATATTATATGAAGTGAAGAAACGTTTTTGAAGATAGAAACAAAACATTACCCCAGAACCGAAGTGAAGAAGAATTACCCCTCTGGATCTTGCTTATAGAATCTCTTTCCAGGTTCGGCCGATTGATGATTACAGAGATTATATGAAGTGAAGAAAGTGATTGAAGCCCAAAGTGTAAAGAGTACAACCTCGTGGATCTTCCTTGTGGAACTTCTTTCCAGGTTGCAGTTGATTATTTGGAGATAATATATGAAGTGATTGCTGGATTTCTAAAGGAAAAGAGAAGAAAAGCTATTGTCGAGAGGACTTGAAGTAAAGCATTGATTGAAGACCAAAGTGAAGTAAAGTTCCTGCCACGAAGATCGAAGGCAAAGCTAGTGGGCGTCTTCTCGCATTGTGGCGAGAAGTCTATACTGTGTTACCTGATCCGCACTATACCGGCATATTGTATTACCTGATCCGCACTGTAGCGGCATATTGTATCACCGATCCGCACTGTAGCGGAATTCAGTGTATCATTGAGATTTACTGGACGACATCATTTGTATTTACATTGTATCGTTGAGCATAACCGTTTCATTACACACTGTATCTCGAGCTTTCATCCACGACGATTACGTTCCACGTGCGTGAGCTTTTGCTTATCCTTTCTCTTCCGAGGCGTGGGCCTACAACGTGCGATACAAGTCACCATATCGAGGGCAAGGTGCCCAACGTGCAGATGCCACTCGCCAAATAGGGAGAATGACCCACATTGGGGCCTGATCCAATCTCGCGCCACTCTTCCCTCCTCGCCTCCTTCCCGACACCTGAACCCAACGTGAAGCGAGGCGGTTGGCCGATGATCCTCGATGCATTACCTACTCCTTGAGAAGAGATACAGGAACCTTAGAATCGGATAGACATTTTAGGTACCAGCATTTCAAGTCCTTTGAATTATTTGCATTGCTTGACACACCTTAAAGAGAAAGACTGATTTTATTGCCTGAGTCTAATCATTTACGTTTTGCACTTGATTAGGTCATATGCGTGTACACTTTTTTCCTTGCTTGGATTAGAAATTTGTCATTTTCATAGCTTAGATCGTATAAAGAAGAAATTAAAATGAATAAAATGATTGAAGAACAGTTTAGGAAATATGAAGAGCAATTTAGGAAATGGAAATCAATGCGAGTGAATCTATAAAATCAAAATTTGGTATCGTCATGACCCTAATGCAAACAATAAATGCAATATCTGACACTATCTAGCTAATGGGCATAAGTATTAAAGATGTAAAAAAGGAAATAGATTCTGAGATTTTTGAATTGAAACATAAGGTTGACCTGTTGTCTAACCAAGTTAAAGACCTACAAATATTGAAATGTGATAATGAGCATGAGGTGAAAGTTCAAAGCATATCAACACATAAACATTCATTAGGTCTTACAAGATCCATACCTAGAGTGATACCTAGGAAATCAAGTTGGGCTGAGAAGAGACATATACAATGTTTTTGGTGTGATCAGTATGGACATATGTTCTGGAATTGTTTGGCATATGAAAGTGCATGCCGACATAGACTTGTAAGTGAGCATGAAGGAAAAATTTGTTAATACCAAGATAGATCACCTTTTCATTTGAATGTAGGAAAAGGTGGGGTAAAGGAATATTTTGAAGAGACTAAGGCTAGGTTAAAGTCAATTAAAACGATGTGGAAACCAAAAATACTTGAGAATAGTAAATATGATGAACAAACGAGAATGCTATCTATTGAGAGTCAAGATGTTATATTTCAAAGATGTACATGCTTGGAGGAACGAGAAGCTCCTTGCTCGTGGGATAGCCAAGGCCAAAAACCAGAGAGTTCATACGAGGTACCTACTCATGATGGCCAGATGAGTAGAGGAACCTTACAGAGAACTCTAGATGGTGACTAGGCAAGGGCTATAAATAGGCTCGAAGGTGAGTCCTAGGCATGTCATTCTCCACTTCTCACAATTTTTTTGGTATCAAAGCTTGAGGGAGAGAGAGATCTTGAGCAAGGAAATGGAGAATTCTTGAGCAAGTAGAACTTTAGAAGCTTTCCATGCTAATTTCGGAGAGATTGATCATCCGCTGTCGGGATGAAATCCCTCAGGGAAGTGTAGATTGATTTTTTTCAAAGTTCATTGATTTTATGAGTTTTGTAGGTGAGATATTATATGCATGTTTTTATGGATTTGATTGACTATGAGATACAAAACCATGTGATTTTGTAAATAGTCCATGAAACTAAGTCTAGCCCATGGAAACCCTAGGTTGGAACCTTAGTTTACCATAAGTTTGGTCCTTGGAATTTATTTAATTTGTGTATAAAGTGTGAAAGCAAACCTTAATTTAAGAAAAATAAAAAGAGAAAAAGAAAAAGATTCAAAAATTAAAAAAAAAAAGAAAATTGGAAAAGTGAAAACAGAAAAACCAGAAATAGAAATAAGAGATGGGATTTCCCAAAATAGCAGATGAACATGCAAGATGATTCTAGAAATAGAAAGTTATCTGAGGAGGTTAGAAGATTCTAGAAGTCCTAGGAGGGGGCAAGGAACCTATAAAATAGGGGGTCAAGCCTCATTTGTTTTTCCCTGTGGATCTCATATGTGGATCGCCTTTTCAGGTAATCTTCTTACATCCCTCTCTTATTTCATGCTTTACATTTCTGTTCATATTTTTTTGTCTGAGAGAGAGAAAGATAGAGGCGTGTAGCTATCTGTGTGGCAGCTGACATAGAAAGAGAGAGAGCACATGGGTTGTGCCTTGCAGAAGTTTGCGCTTGGAGAGATAGATAGAGAGAGTTGCCGTGAGAGAGAGAGAAATAGGCAGATATGGATGCGTGACATAGAGAACTCTCAATTGCTACATGCCACAAAGTTGAAGAGAGATCCTAGTCCACCTGCTTGTGTGTACAGAGAGATCGGAGAAAGACTTGGTCGCCCTTATGATGACTACGCTGACGGAGGGGGTGAGAGGTCGAATCCACATGCTGAATTTGGGTACCGCCAGCACGCAAGGGGACAAGCCAAGCACTGGTTACGTTCGGAGAGAGTCTGGTGGGCGTCTGTGAGTGTCTATGTCACAGAGAGAGAATCTGATTCATTTTGGTGTTGCAGCACAACAAAAGTCTGAGAGAGATCGCTGCTGTAGTAGATTTCGGACACGCGCAAATATCTGCTTCTAGTTGATGTTGAAGAGAGAGGGGGTACAAAATCGCGTAGTAGAGGGATAGTTATTAGTCGTTCCCAAGATGCGAAGAGAGAGAGAGCATCCGATGGCACAATAGAATTTGGCGTAGGGGTAGAGAGAGGACAGAGAGCCACGCACTCGAGAGAGAGGTGTGGGGAATCTCAGATGTGTCATGCACAGAAGAGATGGTTGCTGTATTGCCACAGAGAGAGAGAGGAAACAGCGCTAGAGATAGTCGCACAGACAGATTGCAGAGAGAGAAATCACGTAATTGTGCAGCCATGAGCGTGGTCGACGGCGCTATCAGGTGCTACGCAACATCCGGGAGAGAGATAAGCAATAGGTCGATGGCTATGCGTGCACTATAGAAGGACGCATGGTAGAGGGATGACATAGAGCACGTAAGCTCTAGAGAGAGGATGTTACCTTGATGGCTTTGTCGACGGCCGAATCCGAGGGAGAGAGAGAGAGAAAGAGAGAGAGAGAGAGAGAGAGAGAGAGAGAGAGAGAGAGAGAGAGAGAGAGAGAGAGAGAGAGAGAGAGAGAGAGAGAGAGAGAGAGAGAGAGAGAGAGAGAGAGAGAGAGAGAGAGAGAGAGAGAGAGAGAGAGAGAGAGAGAGAGAGAGAGAGAGAGAGAGAGAGAGAGAGAGAGAGAGAGAGAGAGAGAGAGAGAGAGAGAGAGAGAGAGAGAGAGAGAGAGAGAGAGAGAGAGAGAGAGAGAGAGAGAGAGAGAGAGAGAGAGAGAGAGAGAGAGAGACATGTGTATGCTAGCGGTGCAGATAATCCGTGAAGCTGAGAGAGAGAGAGAGAGAGAGAGAGAGAGAGAGAGAGAGAGAGAGAGAGAGAGAGAGAGAGAGAGAGAGAGAGAGAGAGAGAGAGAGAGAGAGAGAGAGAGAGAGAGAGAGAGAGAGAGAGAGAGAGAGAGAGAGAGAGAGAGAGAGAGAGAGAGAGAGAGAGAGAGAGAGGAGGGAGGGAGGGAGGGAGGGAGGGAGGGAGGGAGGGAGGAGGGAGAGAGAGAGAGAGAGAGAGAGAGAGAGAGAGAGAGAGAGAGAGAGAGAGAGAGAGAGAGAGAGAGAGAGAGAGAGAGAGAGAGAGAGAGAGAGAGAGAGAGAGAGAGAGAGAGAGAGAGAGAGAGAGAGAGAGAGAGAGAGAGAGAGAGAGAGAGAGAGAGAGAGAGAGAGAGAGAGAGAGAGAGAGAGAGAGAGAGAGAGAGAGAGAGAGAGAGAGAGAGAGAGAGAGAGAGAGAGAGAGAGAGATTCGTGGCGAAGACGGTAGTGCATAGAGAGGGAGAGAGAGAGTGGAGGAGAAGCAGACAAGTCTTGGCTTACGTGCAGAGATTCGATGAGAGAGAACGACCTGAATGGTTGAAGGCAATAGAATGAGGACATAGAGAGAGAGTACAGAATTAATGAAGGCCGAGGTTGCACAGAGATTAGGCAGTGATAAGTCAAAGCAATGTTACAAAAATAGAAAGGAAGAGAAACCCATTGAATCACGATGAAAGTGCAGCAAGTGTTTTATTTTTAGGATTAATGGGTCTGTTATCATTGAGAGCAGAGAGGCTTATGACTTTCCTCAAAAATTATCATTGATAGGTTAGATAATGTATATGCTCATTTGCTACGATCTGGTATATTGATGAAGATAACGATTAGAATCAAGCTTAAATGTATTAAGAGCATGCAATCGAAATAATGTTGTTGACATAATAACATGAAACTTAACGTTTGTAGTTGTTGACTAAGACCACTCTGTGCAAAACCAAGGTATACATGGATATCAAGCAATTTTACCATCTTAGGTGCTCTTATCAACAACTTGTTTCTTGTAGGACATCGAAGTCAAGGCTTATGCAACTTACCCATTGCCACATAGGACTCACCTCATTCATTGAAATGTTTTGCAAATCATTACATTTGTTTTCAATAAAAGGAAATAAAGAACTTTGAAAGTAAAAATCAACGCATAAAGAGCGTGTTCTATTTTTTTAGGGATACTAATGATGATTAACCATACCTTGTGGATCTCATATGTGGATCGCCTTTTGAGGTTGGGCGGATTGATGATTTTGGAGGCTTATATGAGCTAAAGAAATGATTTGAAGATTGAAGTAAAGAAAACCCTACCTCATGGATTGTTTCTATGCATCTTCTCTCCAAGTTGATTATTTAGAGATGTTATATGAAGTGAAGTTGAAGATTTGAAGAGCAAAGTGAAGAATTATACTCCCCTCCTTGTGGATCTTCTTGGTGCATCTACTCTCCAGGTTGATGATTCAAGAGATTATATGAAGTGATTTGTGGACTATTGAAATTAAAGGGAAGAGAAGCTAAAGTCTGAAGAAAAGCTTGGACCAAAGACCGAAGAAAAAGGAAGGGTGACTGAAGATTGAAGAGGAGTCCCGTGGGCACCTTCCCGCACTGTAGCGGGAGGTCTAGTATATATTCCGCCGATCTGCACTGTAGCAGCGGCATATATATTGTATCACCATAGCGCACTGTAGCGGTTTTATTGTACCACCGACCCGCACTGTAGCCGGCATATTTGTATCACTCAGATTTTATTGGAGGACTTCAGTTTCAGTTTCGTTGCATCACTGAGATTTATATGCACAACGATTCCGTTTTTGAGGGCTGTACTTGGATTCTTTCTCTTTTGACGCCTACGGTCTCACTCCTATTCACGTTCGCTCTAGGGTAGGGGCCTTATGAGGATCGCCACACACCAGAGAGTGAGAGGGCAAGGCGCCCAGTGCGCAGACATGGCTCGCCGGACAGGGGGAATGACGCACACCAGAGGGGGCCTAATCCAACCCCGCGCATGTTCTTCCCGTTTGGTTGACCTCCTTCTTCCCAACACCTGAACCCGATGTGAAACGAGGCGGTTGCCCGGTGATCCTCGACACGTCACCCACTCCCTGAGAAGAGAGACAGGAAGCTCGGCATCGAACAGAGTTTTCGAGGTACCAGCATTTCAGGTTATTTGAGTTTATTACATTGCTCCATACACTTGAATAGAAAGATTGCTTCTGACTATCTAACTTTGATCATCCACTTTTTGCATAATTTTTGATCATACGAGTGTGCACTTTTCTACTGACGCATAGATTAAGAATCTACTTCTCAGCTTAGATCATAAGAAGGGAAAACTAAAATGAATAAAATGATTGAGGAACAATTTAAGAAATACGAAGAGTGATTTAGGGAAATGGAAATTAAGACGAGTGAATCTATAGAATCAAAATTTGGAATTGTTATGACTTTAATGCAAACAATAAATGCAATATCAGATACTATTCAATTGATGGGCATAAGTATTAAAGATATAAAGAAGGAAATGGATTCTGAGATTTCTGAATTAAAACATAAAGTTGATTTGTTGACCAAACAAGTTAATGACCTACAAACATTGAAGTGTGACCATGAACATGTGGTAAAGGTCCAAGGAATATCTGCACAAAAAGAGTCATTAGGTCCTAGAAGAACCATGCCTAGAGTGATACTTAGGAAATCAAGTTGGGCTGAGAAGAGACCTATACGTTGCTTTTGGTGTGATCAATTTGGGCATATGTTCTAGGATTGTCTAGCGTATGAGAGTGCATGCAGACATAGACTTGTAAGTGAGCATGAAGGAAAAATTTGTAAATATCAAGATACCTTTGCATTTGAATGTAGGAAGAGGTGGAATGAAGGAATATTTTGAAGAGACTAAGACTAGATCAAAGACATCTCAAAAGATATGGAAACCAAAAACTCATGAAGGTAACAGATCTGATGAACAAAAGAGCATGCTATCTATTGAGAGTCAAGAGAAGCCAACTAAAGAAAACAAAGGTAGGCAGATAAAGGTTGAAAAACATAATATTGAACAGATATTGAGAGAACAAATAGAAATTGATCATAAAAAAGAATTTGATGGACAAATTCAAGAGAAATCAAGAAAATACCATGAGGTATATGTTTCATTTTATCCAAACCTTCTGAATAATGAGGATCTATTTGATCAAGGAAAAGTTGCCAAATTACAATCCCAAATAAACTTTGATAAACAAATTGAACAAGAAGAGAGTAAAGAAGAAACTCAAGAAGATATGAAATCTGATAAACGAGTTAACAAGGCAAAAAAACAGCTGCTTGATGATATTATTATGCAAATTGAGGGGAATGTAAAGAAGACTGCAAAGTCTTCTAAGTCTTTGAAAAAGAATAAAAGAAGTAAAAACCTAACTTTTCAAGACATATTTGCAAATCTTGAATGATGATTGAAGAAGAATCATAATGAAAACGTATAAAAATGATCATGATTGATGGTTTATGATGATGATTGATGATGATGGTGGTTGATTATTGATGATGATGATTATGATGATGATGATGATTATGAAGATGATGAAATTGGAGTATGCTGATGACATTGATGCTGATGCTGATGAAGAATGATAGATCATGAAGAAATTGAAGAAAAGTTAGCTCAACCAAAGATGAAGATGGACTAAAATGATCAGTTGAAATGTTTCTGATTTGAGATGTGTTTTCTTTTTGATAGAGCATATACATTTCATTTATGTGTATGATAAAGAATGTATATGTATGAATTTAGGAAAATCATGTAGAATGAAGATAGCAAATATCTATTATGGTTTTGCACGAAGCATGAATGACTAGGAATGATATGAATGGAATCAGTTAGCAGAGTAGAGATTTTGAGAGTGAAAGCTTGGGGATGTGATGGGAGGCTTAGACCGAGTACATGTATATACTGATTGATTTGAACACTTAGTGAGTGGGACTCTTTGGGTTCTACTATTCATTTCTTATGAGATCTTACCTCCATATGGATCATGATTTATGAAAAACCTTCATACTCAAGCCAGCTTATATGTGTGTGCATGTTGTTAGTGCATTGCGATGGGCTAGTAGGCAGGTGGAACCACCTTGGTCGGGTGATCAAGGCCACGAGCCGTAGCTAGTTTCGTCGTAGGCCTGACCTATTTGTCATGTGCCTGCATGGGTCGGTAGGCAGGTGGAATCACTCTGGCCGAGTGGTCAGAGCCATGAGTTGACGTTGATTTCATGTAGGGCTGACATTGTGTATGTCGCGCACTATGTCGCTTGGAAGACAGGTGGGGTAAACTTGGCTGGGTGGACAAGTCCATGAGTCACACCCGATTTCGACATAGGCCGATTTGTGAAAATGAAAGATAAAAAGAAATGCTGAGCTGAGATGAAGAGAAAAAGAAAAATAAAATGAAAAAGAAAAAGGAAACGGAAAGAGATCTAATGGAGAGTTGGAGAGTAAGAGATAAATAGTAGGAATCGAGGTATATTCTACAAACAAAGCTAGTAGAAATATAAGTATATGCTAGTACTTAGAATGAGTAGTTGGATCTGAACCAGTTGAACGAACAAAAGATCTAGAAAGCCAACAGTTTATTCATGTGATTACTTGTCAGATTGCAGACACAGAAACATAGTATGATGTTTGTGAAGCTTGAATCTACCTAATTTTCTAAAATTCGTACTAATCTTTATAAAGCTTCATGGAGTGCATGAGATCACACTTTGATTTTTGAAAATAAAAAGATAAAAAATAAAAAAAGTTTTTTCAAAAGAACCCTGATACGCTTCTGCTGAATGTTGCAGGTTGGCCCATCGGGACGATGTGCAGGTTTAGTGGAGGCGAATGTCGGGATGAAATCCATCAGGGAAGTGTACATTGATTTTATGAGTCTGTAGGTGAGATATTATATGCATGTTTTTATCAATTTGATTGACTATGAGATACGAAACCATGTGATTTTGTAAATAGTCCATGAAACTAAGTTAGCCCATGGAAACCCTAGGTTGGAACCTTAGTTTTGTCATTTAAAGTAAGTATAGTCCTTGGAATTTATTTAATTTGTATATAAAGTGTGAAAGCAAACCATAATTTAAGAAAAATAAAAAGAGAAAAAGAAAAAGATAAAAAAAAATAAATTGGAAAAGTGAAAACAAAAAAACTAGAAATAGAAATAAGAGATGGGATTTCCCAAAATAGCAGATGAACATGCAAGATGATTCCGGAAATAGAAAGTTATCTGAGGAGGTTAGAAGATTCTAGAAGTCCTAGGAGGGGGTAGGGAACCTATAAATAGGGGGTCAAGCCTTATTTGTTTTTCCCTCTGGATCTCATATGTGGATCGCCTTTTCAGGTAATCTTCTTACCTCCCTCTCTTATTTCATGCTTTACGTTTCTGTTCTTATTTTTCGTCTTAGAGAGAGAAAGATAAACGCGTGTAGCTATCTGCATGGAAGCTGACATAGAAAGAGAGAGAGCACATGGGTTGTGCCTTGCAGAAGTTCGTGCTTGGAGAGATAGATAGAGAGAGTTGCCGTGTGAGAGAGAGATAGGCAGATATGGATGCGTGACAGAGAGAACTCTCGTCTGCTGCGTGCCACGAAGTTGAAGAGAGATCCTAGTCTGCCTACTTGTGTGTACAGAGAGATCGGAGATAGACTTGGTCGCCCTTATGATGATTGTGCTGACCGAGGGGGTGAGAGGTCGAATCCACATGCAGAATTTGGGTACCGCCGGCATGCAAGGGGACAAGCCAAGCGTTGGTTACGTTCAGAGAGAGAGTTTGGTGGGCAACTGTGAGTGTCTACGTCACAGAGAGAGAATCTGATCCATTTTGGTGTTGCAGCGCATCAAAAGTCATAGAGAGATCGCTGTTGTAGTAGATTTCGGACGCGCGCAAATATCTGCTTCTAGTTGATGTTGAAGAGAGAGAGGGTACAGAATTGTGCAGTAGAGGGATAGTTATTAGTCGGTCCTGAGATGCGGAGGAGAGAGAGCGCAACAGAATTCGGCGTAGGGGTAGAGAGAGCACAGAGAGCCACACACTGGAGAGAGAGGCCTGGAGAATCTCAGATGTGTCACGCACAGAAGAGATGGTTGTTGTATTGCCACGTAGAGAGAGAGGAAACAGCATTGGAGATAGTCGCACAGATAGAAATCACGTAATTGTGTAGTCATGAGTGTGGTCCGTGGCGCTCTCAGGTGCTACGCAACATCCGGGATAGAGATAAGCAATAGGTCGGTGGCTATGCGTGCACTGTAGAAGCACGCGTGGTAGAGAGATGACATAGAGCACATAAGCTCTAGAGAGAGGATGTTACCTTGATGGCTTTGTCGACGGTCGAATCCGAGAGAGAGACAGAGAGAGAGAGAGAGAGAGAGAGAGAGAGAGAGAGAGAGAGAGAGAGAGAGAGAGAGAGAGAGAGAGAGAGAGAGAGAGAGAGAGAGAGAGAGAGAGAGAGAGTCTTGCGGTGCTGAGGGATATCCAGACGGAGGTGAAAATCAGAGACAGACTTGGCTGCTGTCGTGGCGGTGATGGAGAGGAGAGAGAGGTGCCGGTGACAATTGACCTGAAGGCGGCGTGCTACAGACACGGAGGGGAGAGAGAGAGAAAGAGAGAGAGAGATGCGTATGCTTTCACTACAGAGAATCCATGAAGCCGAGAGAGAGAGAGAGAGAGAGAGAGAGAGAGAGAGAGAGAGAGAGAGAGAGAGAGAGAGAGAGAGAGAGAGGAGAGAGAGAGAGAGAGAGAGAGAGAGAGAGAGAGAGAGAGAGAGAGAGAGAGAGAGAGAGAGAGAGAGAGAGAGAGAGAGAGAGAGAGAGAGAGAGAGAGAGAGAGAGAGAGAGAGAGAGAGAGAGAGAGAGAGAGAGAGATTCATGGCCATGACGGTAGTGCATAGAGAGGGAGAGAGAGAGTGGAGGAGAAGCAGACAAGTATTGGATTACGTGTAGAGATTCGATGAGAGAGAACGACCTGAATGGTTGAAACCAGTAGAGTGAGGACATAGAGAGAGAGTACAAAATTAATGAAGGCCGAGGTTAAGTAGAGATTAGGCAGAGATAAGTCAAAGCAATGTTACAAAAATAGAAAGGAAGAGAATCCCATTGAATCACGATGAAAGTGTAGCAAGTGTTTTATTTTTAGGATTAATGGGTCACATTATCATTGAGAGCAGAGAGGCTTTCGACTTTCCTCAATTATTATCATTGATAGGTTAGATAATGTATATGCTCATTTGCTACGATCTGGTATATTGATGAAGATAACGATTAGAATCAAGCTCAAAAGTATTAAGAGCATGCAATCGAAATAAGTGTTGTTGACATAATAACATGAAACTTAAAGTTTGTATTTGTTGACTAAGACCACTATGTGCAAAACCAAGGTATACATGGATATCAAGCAATTTTACCATCTTAGGTGCTCTTATCAAAAACTTGTTTCTTGTAGGACATCGAAGTCAAGGCTTATGCAACTTACCCATTGCCACAGAGGACTCACCTCATTCATTGAAATGTTTTGCAAATCATTACATTTGTTTTCAATAAAAGGAAATAAAGAACTTTGAAAGTAAAAATCAAAGCATAAAGAGTGTGTTCTATTTTTTTAAGGATACTAATGATGATTTACCATACCCTGTGGATCTCATATGTGGATCGCATTTTCAGGTTGGGCGGATTGATGATTTTGGAGGCTTATATGAGCTAAAGAAAAGATTTGAAGATTGAAGTAAAGAATACCCTACCTCGTGGATTGTTCTGTGGATCATTTCTCCAGGTTGATTATTTAGAGATATTATATGAACTATAGTTGAAGATTTGAAGAGCAAAGTGAAGAATTATACTCCCCTCCTCGTGGATCTTCTTGGTGCATCTACTCTCAAGGTTGATGATTTAGGAGATTATATGAAGTGATTTCTAGACTATTGAAATTAAAGAGAAAAGAAGCTAAAGTCTGAAGAAAAGCTTGGACCAAAGACCGAAGAAAAAGGAAGGGTGACTGAAGATTGAAGAGGAGTCCCGTGGGCACCTTCCCGCACTGTAGCGGGAGGTCTAGTATATATTCGGCCGATCTGCACTGTAGCGGTAGCATAAATATTGTATCACCATACCCCAGTGTAGCGGTTTTATTGTACCACCGACCCGCACTGTAGCGGACATATTTGTATCACTCAGATTTTATTGGAGGACTTCAGTTTCATTTCACTTGCATCATTGAGATTTATATGCACAACGATTCTGTTTTTGAGGGTTGTACTTGGATTCTTTCTCTTTCGACGCCTACGGTCTCACTTGTATGCACGTCCGCTCCAGGGTAGAGGCCTTACGAGGATCGCCACACACTAGAGAGTGCAAGGGTGAGGCGCCCAGCGCGGAGACACCGCTCGCCAGACAGCGGGAACGATGCACACTAGAGGGGGCCTGATCCAACCCCGCGCATGTTCTTCCCATTCGCTTGACCTCCTTCTTCCCAACACCTGAACCTGACGTGAAACGAGGCAGTTGCCTGGAGATCCTCGACACATCACCCACTCCTTGAGAAGAGAGACAGGAACCTCGACATCGGACATAGTTTTCCAGGTACCAGCATTTCAGTTTATTTGAGTTTATTGCATTGTTCCATACACTTGAATAGAAAGATTGCTTTTGACTATCGGACTTTGATCATCCACTTTTTGCATAATTTTTGACCATAGGAGTGTGCACTTTTCTATTGGCGCATAGATTAAGAATCTACTTCTCAGCTTAGATCATAAGAAGAGGAAGACTAAAATGAATAAAATGATTGAGGAACAATTTAAGAAATACGAAGAGCGATTTAGGGAAATGGAAATTAAGATGAGCGAATCTATAAAATCAAAATTTGGAATTGTTATGAATTTAATGCAAACAATAAATGCAATATCAGATACTATTCAACTGATGGGCATAGGTATTAAAGATATAAAGAAGGAAATGGATTCTGAGATTTTTGAATTAAAACATAAAGTTGATTTGTTGACCAAACAAGTTAATGACCTACAAACATTGAAGTGTGACCATGAACATGTGGTAAAGGTCCAAGGAATATCTGCACAAAAAGAGTCATTAGGTCCTAGAAGAACCATGCCTAGAGGGATACTTAGGAAATCAAGTTGGGCTGAGAAGAGACCTATACGTTGCTTTTGGTGCGATCAATTTGGGCATATGTTCTGGGATTGTCTAGCGTATGAGAGTGCATGCAGACATAGACTTGTAAGTGAGCATGAAGGAAAAATTTGTAAATATCAAGAGGAGATACCTTTGCATTTGAATGTAGGAAGAGGTGGAATGAAGGAATATTTTGAAGAGACTAAGACTAGATCAAAGACATTTCAAAAGATATGGAAACCAGAAACTCATGAAGGTAACAGATCTGATGAACAAAAGAGCATGCTATCTATTGAGAGTCAAGGCAACTGAAGAAAACAAAGGTAGGCAGATAAAGGTTGAAAAACATAATGTTGAACAGATATTGAGAGAACAAATAGAAATTGATCATAAAAAAGAATCTGATAGACAAATTCAAGAGAAATCAAGAAAATACTAGGAGGTATATGTTTCATTTGATCCAAACCTTTTGAATAATGAGGATCCATTTGATCAAGGAAAAGTTGCCAAATTACAATCCCAAATAAACTTTGATTAACAAATTGAACAAGAAGAGAGTAAAGAAGAAACTCAAGAAGATATGAAATCTGACAAACGAGTTAACAAGGCAAAAAAACAGCTTCTTGATGATATTATTATGCAAATTGAGGGGAATGTAAAGACGACTACAAAGTCTTCTAAGTCTTTGAAAACGAATAAGAGAAGTAAAAACTTAACTTTTCAAGACATATTTGCAAATCTTGAATGATGATTGAAGAAGAATTATAATGAAAACATATAAAAATGATCATGATTGATGGCTTATGATGATGCTTGATGATGATGATGGCTGATTATTGATGATGATGATTATGATGATGATGATGATTATGACGATGATGATATTGGAGGATGCTGATGACATTGATGCTGATGCTGATGAATAATGATAGATCATGAAGAAATTGAAGAAAATTTAGCTCAACCAAAGATGAAGATGGACTAAAATGATCAGGTGAAATGTTTCTGATTTTGAGATGTGTTTTCTTTTTGATAGAGCATATGCATTGCATTTATGTGTATGATAAAGATATGTATGAATCTAGGAAAATCATGTAGAATGAAGATAGCAAATATCTATTATGGTTTTGCATGAAGCATGAACGACTAGGAATGATATGAATGGAATCAGTTAGCAGACTAGAGATTTTGAGAGTGAAAGCTTGGGGATGTGATGGCATGCTTAGACCGAGTACATGTATATACTGATTGATTTGAATGCTTAGTGAGTGGGACTCTTTGGGTTCTACTATTCATTTCTTATGAGATCTTACCTCCATATGGATCATGGTTTATGAAAAACCTTCATACTCAAGGCAACTTATATGTGTGTGCATGTTGTTAGTGTGTTGCGATGGGCTAGTAGGCGGGTGGAACCACCTTGGTCGGGCGATCAAGGCCACGAGCTGTAGCTAGTTTCCTCGTAGGCCTGACCTATTTGTTGTCATGTGCCTGCATGGGTCGGTAGGCGGGTGGAATCACTCTGGCCGGGTGGTCAGAGCCACAAGCTGACGTCGATTTCATGTAGGGCTGACATTGTGTATGTCGTGTGCTATGTCGGTCGGCAGAGGGGTGGGGTAAACTTGGCCGGGCGGACAAGTCCATGAGTCGCACCCAATTTTGACATAGGCCGATTTGTGAAAATGAAAGATAAAAAGAAATGCTGAGCTGAGATGAAGAGAAAACGAAAAATAAAATGAAAAAGAAAAAGGAAAAGGAAAGATATCTAATGGAGAGTTGGAGAGTAAGAGATAAATAGTAGGAATCGAGGTATATTATACAAACAGAGCTAGTAGAAACCTAAGTATATGCTAGTACTTAGAATGAGCAATTGGATCTGAACCAGTTGAACGAACAGAAGATCTAAAAAGCCAACGGTTTCTTCATGTGATTACTTGTCAGATTGCAGATGCAGAAACATAGTATGATGTTTGTGAATCTTGAATCTACCTAATTTTCTAAAATTTGTAGTAATCTTTATAAAGCTTCATGGAGTGCATGAGATCACGCTTTGATTTTTGAAAAGAAAAAGATAAAAAGTAAAAAACGTTTTCAAAAGAACCCTGATACGCTTCTGTTGAATGTTGGAGGTTGGCCCATCGGGACGATGTGCAGGTTTAGTGGGGGCGAATGTCGGGATGAAATCCCTCAGGGAAGTGTATATCAATTTTTTTCAAAGTTCATTGATTTTATGAGTTTTGTAGGTGAGATATTATATGCATGTTTTTATCGATTTGATTGACTATGAGATACAAAACCATGTGATTATGTAAATAGTCCATGAAACAAAGCCTAGCCCATGGAAACCCTAGGTTGGAACCTTAGTTTTATCATTTACCGTAAGTCTAGTCTGTGGAATTTATTTAATTTGTGTATAAAGTGTGAAAGCAAACCTTAATTTAAGAAAAATAAAAAGAGAAAAAGAAAAATATTAAAAAATCTTTTAAAAAAAATTGGAAAAGTGAAAACAGAAAAACTAGAAATAGAAATAAGAGATGGGATTTTCCAAAATAGCAGATGAACATGCAAGATGATTCTGAAAATAGAAAGTTATTTGAGGAGGTTAGAAGATTCTAGAAGTCCTAGGAGGGGGCAGGGAACCTATAAATAGGGGGTCAAGCCTCATTTGTTTTTCCGTGTGGATCTCATATGTGGATCGCCTTTTCAGGTAATCTTCTTACCTCCCTCTCTTATTTCATGCTTTACATTTCTATTCTTATTTTTTTGTCTGAGAGAGAGAAAGATAGAGGTGTGTAGCTATCTGTGTGGCAGCTGCCATAGAAAGAGAGAGAGAGCACATGGGTTGTGCCTTGCAGATGTTTGTGCTTGGAGAGATAGATAAAGAGAGTTGTCGTGAGAGAGAGAGAAATAGGCAGATATGGATGCATGACAGAGAGAACTCTCGACTGCTGCGTGCCACGAAGTTGAATAGAGATCCTAGTTTGCCTGCTTGTGTGTACAGAGAGATCGGAGAAAGACTTGGTCTCCCTTATGATGATTGCACTGACGGAGGGGGTGAGAGGTCGAATCCACATGCAAAATTTGGGTACTGTCGACACGCAAGGGGACAAGCCAAGCGCTGGTTACGTTTGAAGAGAGAGCTTGGTAGGCGGCTGTGAGTGTCTACGTTACAGAGAGAGAATCTGATCCATTTTGGTGTTGCAATGCAACAAAGGTCATAGAGAAATCGCTCTTGTAGTAGATTTCGGATGCACGCAAATATCTGCTTCTAGTTGATGTTGAAGAGAGAGGGGGTACAGAATCACGCAGTAGAGGGATAGTTATTAGTAGGTCCCGAGATGGGGTGGAGAGAGAGCATCTAACGGCGCAGTAGAATTCGGCATAGGGGTAGAGAGAGGATAGAGAGCCACGCACTAGAGAGAGGTGTGGAGAATCTCAGATGTGTCACGCACAGAAGAGATGGCTGCTGTATTGCCACAGAGAGAGAGAGGAAACAACGTTGGAGATAGTCGCACAGATAGATTGCAGAGAGAGAAATCACGTAATTGTGCAGTCACGAGCGTGGTCGGCGGCGCTGTCAGGTGCTACGCAACATCCGGGAGAGAGATAAGCAATAGGTCGGTGGCAATGCGTGTAGTGTAGAAGGACGCATGGTAGAGAGATGACATAGAGCACGTAAGCTCTGGAGAGAGGATGTTACCTTGATGGCTTTGTCGACGGCCCAATCCGAGAGGGAGAGAGAGAGAGAGAGAGAGAGAGAGAGAGAGAGAGAGATGAGAGAGAGAGAGAGAGAGAGAGAGAGAGAGAGAGAGAGAGAGAGAGAGAGAGAGAGAGAGAGAGAGAGAGAGAGAGAGAGGGAGGGAGGGAGGGAGGGAGGGAGGGAGGGAGGGAGGGAGGGAGGGAGGGAGGGAGGGAGGGAGGGAGGGAGGGAGGGAGGGAGGGAGGGAGGGAGGGAGGGAGGGAGGGAGGGAGGGAGGGAGGGAGGGAGGGAGGGAGGGAGGGAGGGAGGGAGGGAGGGAGGGGAGGGAGGGAGGGAGGGAGGGAGGGAGGGAGGGAGGGAGGGAGGGAGGGAGGGAGGGAGGGAGGGAGGGAGGGAGGGAGGGAGGGAGGGAGGGAGGGAGGGAGGGAGGGAGGGAGGGAGGGAGGGAGGGAGGAGGGAGGGAGGGAGGGAGGAGGGAGGGAGGAGGAGGGAGGGAGGGAGGGAGGGAGAGAGAGAGAGAGAGAGAGAGAGAGAGAGAGAGAGAGAGAGAGAGAGAGAGATGAGAGAGAGAGAGAGAGAGAGAGAGAGAGAGAGAGAGAGAGAGAGAGAGAGAGAGTCTGGCGACGTTGAGGGATATCCGGACGGAGGTGAAAATCAGAAACAGACTTGGCTGCTATCGTGGCGATGATGGAGGAGAGAGAGAGGCATCGGTGACAGTTGACCTGAAGGCACCGTGCTACAGACACGGAGGGTAGAGAGAGGGAGAGAGAGAGAGACATGCATATGCTGGCGCTCCAGAGAATCTGTGAAGCCGAGAGAGAGAGAGAGAGAGAGAGAGAGAGAGAGAGAGAGGAGAGAGAGAGAGAGAGAGAGAGAGAGAGAGAGAGAGAGAGAGAGAGAGAGAGAGAGAGAGAGAGAGAGAGAGAGAGAGAGAGAGAGAGAGAGAGAGAGAGAGAGAGAGAGAGAGAGAGAGAGAGAGAGAGAGAGAGAGAGAGAGAGAGAGAGAGAGAGAGAGAGAGAGAGAGAGAGAGAGAGAGGGGAGGGAGGGAGGGAGGGAGGGAGGGAGGGAGGGAGGGAGGGAGGGAGGGAGGGAGGGAGGGAGGGAGGGAGGGAGGGAGGGAGGGAGGGAGGGAGGGAGGGAGGGAGGGAGGGAGGGAGGGAGGGAGGGAGGGAGGGAGGGAGGGAGGGAGGGAGGGAGGGAGGGAGGGAGGGAGGGAGGGAGAGAGAGAGAGAGAGAGAGAGAGAGAGAGAGAGAGAGAGAGAGAGAGAGAGAGAGAGAGAGAGAGAGAGAGAGAGAGAGAGAGAGAGAGAGAGAGAGAGAGAGAGAGAGATTCATGGCGATGACGATAGTGCATAGAGAGGGAGAGGGAGAGTGGAGGAGAAGCAGACAAGTCTTGGCTTACATGCAGAGATTCGATGAGAGAGAACAACCTGAATGGTTGAAGGCAGTAGAATGAGCACATAGAGAGAGAATGAGTACAGAATTAATGAAGGCCGAGGTTGCGCAGAGATTAGGCAGAGATAAGTCAAAGCAATGTTACAAAAATAGAAAGGAAGAGAAACCCATTGAATCACGATGAAAGTGCAGCAAGTGTCTTATTTTTAGGATTAATGGGTCGCATTATCATTGAGAGCAGAGAGGCTTTCGACTTCCCTAAAAAATAAACACTGATAGGTTAGATAATGTATGTGGTCATTTGCGACCATCTCGTATGAAGATAACGATTAGAATCAAGCTCAAAAGTATAAAGAGCATGCAATCGAAATAAGTGTTGTTGACATAATAACATGAAACTTAAATTTTGTATTTGTTGACTAAGACCACTCTCTGCAAAACCAAGGTATACATGGATATCAAGCAATTTTACCATCTTAGGTGCTCTTATCAACAAGTTGTTTCTTGTAGGACATCAAAGTCAAGGCTTATGCAACTTACCCATTGCCACATAGGACTCACCTCATTCATTGAAATGTTTTGCAAACCATTACATTTGTTTTCAATAAAAGGAAATAAAGAACTTTGAAAGTAAAAATCAAAGCATAAAGAGTGTGTTCTATTTTTTTAAGGATACTAATGACGACTTACCATACTCTGTGGATCTCATATGTGGATTGCCTTTTTAGGTTGGGCGGATTGATGATTTTAGAGGCTTATATGAGCTAAAGAAAAGATTTGAAGATTGAAGTAAAGAATACCCTACATCGTGGATTGTTTTTGTGGATCTTCTCTCCAGGTTGATTATTTAGAGATATTATATGAAGTGAACTTGAAGATTTGAAGAGCAAAGTGAAGAATTATACTCCCCTCCTCGTGGATCTTCTTGGTGCATCTACTCTCTAGGTTGATGATTTAAGAGATTATATGAAGTGATTTGCGGACTATTGAAATTAAAGAGAAGAGAAGCTAAAGTCTGAAGAAAAGCTTGGACCAAAGACCGAAGAAAAGGAAGGCTGACTGAAGATTGAAGAGGAGTCCCATGGGCACCTTCCTGCACTATAGCGGGAGGTTTAGTATATATTCGACCGATCTGCATTGTAGCAGCGACATATATATTGTATCACCATACCGCACTATAGCAGTTTTATTGTACCACCAACCCACAGTGTAGCGGGCATATTTGTATCACTCATATTTTATTGGAGGACTTTAGCTTCATTTCCGTTGCATCATTGAGATTTATATGCACAACGATTCTGTTTTTGAGGGCTCTACTTGGATTCTTTCTCTTTCAACGCCTACCGTCTCACTTGTATGCACGATCGCTCTAGGGTAGGGGCCTTACAAGGATCGCCACACACCAGAGAGTCAGAGGGCGAGGCGTCCAATGTGCAGACACCGCTCGTCAGAGAGCGAGAATGATGCACACTAGAGGGGGCCTGATCCAACCCCGCGCATGTTCTTCCCGTTCGCTTGACCTCCTTCTTCCCAACACCTGAACCCGACGTGAAACGAGGCGGTTGCCCGGTGATCCTCGACGCATCACCCACTCCTTGAGAAGAGAGACAGGAACCTCGTCATCGGACAGAGTTTTCCAGGTACCAGCATTTCAGGTTATTTGAGTTTATTGCATTGTTCCATACACTTGAATAGAAAGATTGCTTTTGACTATCTGACTTTGATCATCCACTTTTTGCATAACTTTTTATCATACGAGTGTGCACTTTTCTATTGACGCATAGATTAAGAATCTACTTCTCAGCTTAGATCATAAGAAGAGGAAAACTAAAATGAATAAAATGATTGAAGAACGGTTTAAGAAATATGAAGAGCGATTTAGGGAAATGGAAATTAAGATGAGCGAATCTATAAAATCAAAATTTGGAATTGTTATGAATTTAATGCAAACAATAAATGCAATATCAGATACTATTCAACTGATGGGCATAAGTATTAAAGATATAAAGAAGGAAATGGATTTTGAGATTTCTGAATTAAAACATAAAGTTGATTTGTTGACCAAACAAGTTAATGACCTACAAAAATTGAAGTGTGACCATGAACATGTGGTAAAGGTCCAAGGAATATCTGCATAAAAAGAGTCATTAGGTCCTAGAAGAACCATGTCTAGAGTGATACTTAGGAAATCAAGTTAGGCTGAGAAGAGACCTATACGTTGCTTTTGGTGCGATCAATTTGGGCATATGTTCTGGGATTGTCTAGCGTATGAGAGTGCATGCAGACATAGACTTGTAAGTGAGTATGAAGGAAAAGTTTGTAAATATCAAGAGGAGATACCTTTGCATTTGAATGTAGGAAGAGGTGGAATGAAGGAATATTTTGAAGAGACTAAGACTAGATCAAAGACATTTCAAAAGATATGGAAATCAAAAACTCATGAAGGTAATAGATCTGATGAACAAAAGAGCATGCCATCTATTGAGAGTCAAGAGAAGGCAACTAAAGAAAACAAAGGTAGGTAGATAAAGGTTGAAAAACATAATATTGAACAGATATTGAGAGAACAAATAGAAATTGATCATAAAAAAGAATATGATAGACAAATTCAAGAGAAATTAAGAAAATACCAGGAGGTATATGTTCCATTTGATCCAAACCTTCTGAATAATGAGGATCTATTTGATCAACGAAAAGTTGCCAAAATTACAATCCCAAATATACTTTGATAAACAATTTGAACAAGAAGAGAGTAAAGAAGAAACTCAAGAAGATATTAAATCTGATAAACGACTTAACAAGGCAAAAAAACAGCTGCTTGATGATATTATTATGCAAATTGAGGGGAATATAAAGACGATTGCAAAGTCTTCTAAGTCTTTGAAAAAGAATAACAGAAGTAAAAACCTAACTTTTCAAGACATATTTGCAAATCTTGAATGATGATTGAAGAAGAATCATAACGAAAACATATAAAAATAATCATGATTGATGGTTTATGATGATGATTGATGATGATGATGGCTGATTATTGATGATGATGATTATGATGATGATGATTATGATGATGATGATATTGGAGGATGCTGATGACATTGATGCTGATGCTGATGAAGAATGATAGATCATGAAGAAATTGAAGAAAAGTTAGCTCAACCAAAGATGAAGATGGACTAAAATGATCAGGTGAAATGTTTCTGATTTGAGATGTGTTTTCTTTTTGATAGAGCATATGCATTGCATTTATGTGTATGATAAAGATATGTATGAATTTAGGAAAACCATGTTGAATGAAGATAGCAAATATTTATTATGGTTTTGCACGAAGCATGAACGACTAGGAATGATATGAATGGAATCAGTTAGCAGACTAGAGATTTTGAGAGTGAAAGCTTGGGGATGTGATGGCATGCTTAGACCAAGTACATGTATAT
Source organism: Ceratopteris richardii (assembly GCA_020310875.1). Lineage (NCBI taxonomy): Eukaryota > Viridiplantae > Streptophyta > Polypodiopsida > Polypodiales > Pteridaceae > Ceratopteris > Ceratopteris richardii. The sequence continues at coordinate 70,258,547 of CM035418.1, read as the reverse complement.
ACTGATTGATTTGAACGCTTAGTGAGTGGGACTCTTTGGGTTCTACTATTCATTTCTTTCGAGATCTTACCTCCATATGGATCATGATTTATGAAAAACCGTCATACTCAAGGCAGCTTATATGTGTGTACATGTTGTTAGTGCATTGCGATGGGCTAGTAGGTGGGTGGAACCACCTTGGTCGGGCGATCAAGGCCATGAGCCGTAGCTAGTTTCATCGTAGGCCTGACCTATTTGTTGTCATGTGTCTGCATGGGTCGGTAGGCAGGTGGAATCACTCTGGACGGGTGGTCAGAGCCACGAGCTGATGTCGATTTCATGTAGGGCTGACATTGTGTATGTTGTGCACTATGTCGATCGGCAGACAGGTGGGGTAAACTTGGCCGGGCGGACAAGTTCATGAGTCGCACCCGATTTCGACATAGGCAGAGTTGTGAAAATGAAAGATAAAAATAAATGCTGAGCTGAGATGAAGAGAAAAAGAAAAATAAAATGAAAAAGAAATAGGAAAAGGAAAGAGATCTAATGGAGAGTTGGAGAGTAGGAGATAAATAGTAGGAATCGAGGTATATTCTACAAACAGAGCTAGTAGAAACATAAGTATATGCTAGTACTTAGAATGGGCAGTTCGATCTAAACCAGTTGAACGAACAGAAGATCTTGAAAGCCAACGGTTAATTCATGTGATTACTTGTTAGATTGCAGACACAGAAACATAGTATGATGTTTGTGAAGCTTGAATCTACCTAATTTTCTAAAATTTGTAGTAATCTTTATAAAGCTTCATGGAGTGCATGAGATCACACTTTGAGTTTTGAAAAGAAAAAGATAAAAAGTAAAAAAAGTTTTCAAAAGAACCCTGATACACTTCTATTGAATCTTGCAGGTTGGCCCATCGGGACGATGTGCAGTTTTAGTGGGGGCGAATGTCGGGATGAAATCCCTTAGGGAAGTGTACATTGATTTTTTTCAAAGTTCATTGATTTTAAGAGTTTTGTAGGTGAGATATTATATGCATGTTTTTATCGATTTGATTGACTATGAGATACGAAACCATGTGATTTTGTAAATAGTCCATGAAACTAAGTCTAGCCACTTGAAACCCTAGGTTGGAACCTTAGTTTTTTCATTTACCATAAGTCTAGTCCTTGGAATTTATTTAATTTGTGTATAAAGTGTGAAAGCAAACCTTAATTTTAAAAAAATAAAAAGAGAAAAAGAAAAAGATTCAAAAAAAAAAAAAATAGAAAAGTGAAAACAGAAAAACTAGAAATAGAAATAAGAGATGGGATTTCCCAAAATAGCAGATGAACATGCAAGATGATTCTGGAAATAGAAAGTTATCTGAGGAGGTCAAAAAATTCTAGAAGTCCTAGGAGGGGGCAGGGAACCTATAAATAGGGGGTCAAGCCTCATTTGTTTTTCCCTGTGGATCTCATATGTGGATCACCTTTTCAGGTAATCTTCTTACCTCCCTCTCTTATTTCATGCTTTACATTTCTGTTCTTATTTTTTTGTCTCAGAGAGAGAAAGATAGAGGCATGTAGCTATCTGCGTGGCAATTGACATAGAAAGAGAGAGAGCACATGGGTTGTGCCTTGCAGAAGTTCGCACTTAGAGAGATAGATAGAGAGAGTTGCCATGAGAGAGAGAGAAATAGGCAGATATGGATGCTTGATAGAGAGAAATCTCGACTGCTGCATGCCACGAAGTTGAAGAGAGATCCTAGTCTTGTCGCTTGTGTGTACAGAGAGATCGGAGAAAGACTTGGTCTCGCTTATGATGACTGCGCTGACGGAGGGGGTGAGAGGTCGAATCCACATGCAGAATTTGGGTACGGCCAACACGCAAGGGGACAAGCCAAGCGCTGGTTACGTTGCGAGAGAGAGTTTGATGGGCAGCTGTGAGTGTCTACATCAGAGAGAGAAAAATCTGATCCATTTTGGTGTTGCAACGCAACAAAAGTCATAGCGAGATCGCTGTTGTAGTAGATTTCGGACGCACACAATATCTGCTTCTAGTTGATGTTGAAGATAGAGGGGGTACAGAAACGCGTAGTAGAGGGATAGTTATTAGTAGGTCCCAAGATGCGAAGGATAGAGAGAGCATCCGGCGGTGCAGCAAAATTCGGCGTAGGGGTAGAGAGAGGACAGAGAGCCACGCACTGGAGAGAGAGGCGTGGAGAATCTCAGATGTGTCACACATAGAAGAGATGGCTGCTCTATTGCCACACAGAGAGAGAGGAAACAGCGTTGGAGATAGTCGTAGAGACAGATTGGAGAGAGAGAAATCACGTAATTGTGCAGTCATGAGCGTGATCGATGCCGCTGTCAGGTGCTACGCAACATCCGAGAGAGAGATAAGCAATAGGTCGGTGGCTATGCGTGCACTGTAGAAGGACGCATGGTAGAGAGATGACATAGAGTACGTAAGCTCTGGAGAGTAGATAATGTATATGCTCATTTGCAACGATCTGGTATATTGATGAAGATAATGATTAGAATCAAGCTCAAAAGTATAAAGAGCATGCAATCGAAATAAGTGTTGTTGACTTAATAACATGAAACTTAAAGTTTGTATTTGTTGACTAAGACCACTCTGTGAAAAACCAAGGTATACATGGATATCAAGCAATTTTACCATCTTAGGTGCTCTTATGAACAACTTGTTTCTTGTAGGACATCGAAGTCAAGGCTTATGCAACTTACCCATTGCCACATAGGACTCACCTCATTCATTGAAATGTTTTGTAAATCATTACATTTGTTTTCAATAAAAGGAAATAAAGAACTTTGAAAGTAAAAATCAAAGCATAAAGAGTGTGTTCTATTTTTTTAAGGATACTAATGATGATTTATCATACCCTGTGGATTGCATATGTGGATCGCCTTTTCAGGTTGGGCGGATTGATGATTTTGGAGGCTTATATGAGTTAAAGAAAAGATTTGAAGACCGAAGTAAAGAATACCCTACCTCGTGGATTGTTTCTGTGGATCTTCTCTCCAGGTTGATTATTTAGAGATATTATATGAAGTGAACTTGAAGATTTGAAGAGCAAAGTGAAGAATTATACTCCCCTCCTCGTGGATCTTCTTGGTGCATCTACTCTCCAGGTTGATGATTTAAGAGATTATATGGGGTGATTTACGGACTATTGAAATTAAAGAGAAGAGAAGCTAAAGTCTGAAGAAAAGCTTGGACCAAAGACCGAAGAAAAGGAAGGCTGACTGAAGATTGAAGAGGAGTCCCGTGGGCACCTTCCCACATTGTCGCGTGAGGTCTAGTATATATTCGGCTGATCCGCACTGTAGTGGCGGCATATATATTGTATCACCATACCGCACTGTAGCGGTTTTATTGTACAACGGACTCGCACTGTAGCGGGCATATTTGTATCACTCAGATTTTATTGGAGGACTTCAGTTTCATTTCTATGGTATCATTGAGATTTGTACACACAGCGATTCCGAGTATCAGTGCTATATCTAATTTGTCTCTTTCCTGACACCTACGGTCTCACGCATACACACGCACGTCTTGTCACTTCCGAGGGGCAGGGGCCTTACGAGGATCGCCACACTCCAGAGAGTTGAGGCGAGGCACCCAGCGCGCAGACGTCGCTTGCATGACAGCGGGAACGACGCATCCATAAGGGGCCTGATCCAACCCCAGTGCCAGCTCTTCCCGTTCACTTGACCTCCTTCTTCCCGACACCGCGAGAGCAAGTCGCCATGGAGGGAAGCTGTTCGGGTCCAGCTCGAATGTCGAATAGCCTCGACGAGGTGTGGGTACCAAAAAAAGAGACATCGCGCCACTCAAGTTCAAAAGCAACTATGGTTCAGACTTAGAACAGTGACCGAGTTCAACCAGACGCACATGGTGTCGTCGAGATTTTCTCTCCTTTCTCACTTGTGAAGGCCTACAAAAAACATATTTGGTGAAGGTAGCCGGAATTCCCCGAGAAGTCCAGGATGCATCAGGGATGTCAAAGGAAGCTCACATACAAAGTTTCAAAGAAATCAAGAAAGTCCATGGTAGCGGTCAAAGCTGGTCAAAGTTAGAAAATTAGGGCAAAAATTTCATTGTCACCAAATTAGATGAAAATTCATATACTTGTAAAGATTGTCAAAGGCAGTCTATAGCCCAAATTTCAGTAGAAAATGGATTTTGTAGCACATTGATATGCTATGTTCATTTTGTCAAAATGTAATTTTTCTAGTTTGATCCTACAAATTCTTGTATAGAAATTTATGTTAGCCATATGGTTTGGCATGTATAAAGACCATATGTGGCTACATATTTGTACAAAGTTTCAAGGCTATCCAAGCTTCCTAGAGACCTTAATGCCACCTTGCAAGCTTCCAAATGTAGATAAACTTGTACAAGGAAGATTCAGATGGAAGAAGGAGTTCTTTGGAAACATAGTCCTACAAAGTTTCATCTTCATCAAAGCCTATTTGGAGGGTCAAAGAGCACAAAGTCCAGTTTTCAGGATCACCGTAGTTTTCTAGTTTAAGCAAATTGAAGGGTTGAAGGGCCACCACATGGCGAAAGCTGATTGAGCCATGTTGTACGATCAAGATGAGCTCATATTCAAGGGTGGAGATGCACTTATGCTTAAAGCAAGGAGGATCCATGAGTTTTTCCATAAAAGAAGACAATTTTTGACAATCAAAGATCAATAATGCAGCTTCTCTCCAAAAATAGTGGCTTATCTTATCCAAACTGAGGTCAACACTGATCCGACGGTCTAGATCATCCCCAGATCCAATGGTAGAGAATGAAGGTGCCTAAATTTCACTCCTTTACACTAGATTTGATAGAAAGAACAATTCCAAGCCATTGATTTGATTAATCAAATGGTTGTAATTGAAAGTAGTGAACCTAGAGTTGAGAGTTGATTTCTCTAGATCCAAGGGCCCAAATTCATTCAAAAAACTATATAAACCCCCCTCCAAACTCCTAGAGCATCATTGTTAGGCATCGGCTCTTGCTAGCTTACGGTTTCCTTGAGACGATCACCCTCGGTTGAGCGAGTGAGGATCCAAGGTGAGCTAGTATGAGTATAGTACCTAGTTTTAAATTTAAGTTAAAACTCCAATTTAGGATAGGCTCTTGAAACTAGCATCCCTATCTTGACTCACCCTCGGTGGAGCGTGTGAGTGAGTTAGAGCTGGTTTTAATGAGTCTTAGACTTCTTTAGTTAGATGTTACGAGCCTAGACATACATAGGGTCAAGGAAGTGGAACTCGCCTTCTTACATGTGACATTCGGTTGAACTGTCATGGTTTGAAGGTCGGAACCGCCTTTGATCAGTAGACTGCTTAGCTTGACGTACCACGATGATCTTATACATGTAACTTAATTCAAATCCTTTTAATTCATGTCACTTGTCACTTGTTACTTGTCTCTTCTCTCTTGTCTTTCAGTCTCTTAAGTATTTTTACATATCTTCTATTTTCTTCTATGTGTGAGAAGGCTCCGCAGCATTGCGTTGAACCAGTGAGGATGTTTCATTGAGCTTGTGAGTAAACTCTATCATCATAATACACTTGCATGCATATAATCCATACATAGCCATACATATTGATTAGTTTTTGAAAGTGTATAAGAAGCTCCAATATTGGACCATTCTTCCTTTCGAAAGTGATTTATGTGTAAGGATTCCATCTATTCTTGTCATGCATACATATCATCCAAACAAGACTATGCATATGGATTAGAATTAGGAAGTGTTTAAGAAGCTCCTTCAATGGACCATTCTTCATTCCAAATTTGATTCGTGTGTATGGTTCTCTTTCATTCTTATCAGTCATGTTCATAAATCTAACTTGCACTCCTACAATCCCATTCCCATAATCATTTCAACATCTCTCTCTTCTCCATACTCAAAATTAATTTCACTTTCATGTCCTTAAACCTTCCAACATTCATTAGCTTCATACACCCTGTGTGTGCCACGAGCGGACCCGATCCACCCGGATTGCGATCACCTCCACATTTGAACCCGATGTGAAACGCTTCGTGGCATTTGCTTCTGATCTTGTTGGGAGGTTGTGATCCATATCCTTTGTTTCATATTTTTCATCCTCATCATTTCATCATCATCAGTCTTGAGTGTTGCACTGGATTTCTCACAGTATCGTGCACATCTTCGTCTGAAGTAAAGGCATTTGTGAGAGATCTAGAGCATCGTGCATCACTTGCTTATTCACATAAGATGGAGGAAGGATTCAAATCCGTTATTGTTGAGAAACAAGGCCAAAGAATAGTCTCTTCTATGTTGAGAGAGAAGGGAAAATTCAATGGCATCAACATCACAAGCTACTTAGATTTGTTTGAAGAGCAAACTATGATTTTTGGTCTTCTCGAAGATCTTTTGATATCATTCTTTGAACGAATTGTTGATAGCTCTATCATAAACCGTGTCACTCAATATGATAGTCTTCCTTGGAGTGATTTTAGAAAGGAGATGCTCAAAGAATTCTATCTTGAAGATTATAGCCAACATAATCGGGATGGATTCTTACGATGGGTCAATTCACCAAAGCCTAGTAGCTCTATTACTCACTTACAAAATGAGTATATTAGACGTTATGAACAACTTCCTGATGAGGATAAGATAACTTTGGAACCTGATCTTGTGATCAATTTTCTTAAGCTTCTTCATCTTGAAACTCGTAGGGAAGTTGAACGGCGATTAGAAGAACCAGATAAGCGTTATGGTCTTACTGACAATTGGCAAAAAGTGCGTAAAGTAGTAGAGGCTATAGCCCATAGACATCAAAGACAATCCATGCTTTATGAGCAAACTAGTCTTCCTCAAGCTAGCCTTCCACAAACTATGGAGCAAGTTAGAGAACAATCCCATGCTATGCTTTTTGACTCTACTCCTATTCCTCAAATGATGGAGCCTACTCAAGGTTTTAAAGTAGAGACAAATAAAAGTGTAGTTGAACAATCTCAAGTGAAAATTCTCACTAAGCAAATGGAAAGTCTTATTGCTACACAATCCAATTTGGCCAAGACTATAGATGCTTTACAATCTAATTACACCAAAACTTTCCAAAATCAAATGAGCCCAATGTCTTTTCAAGAGCCTAATCAACATGTTATAGCTACCAATCAAAATCCACAAGTAGCTCCTACTCAAGCATATCAAGTTCCTCCAATGCATAATCCTTCAATGCAAAATCCTCATCCTCATGTGCAAAATCCTCAAATGTATCAAAACATGTATCCTCAAGCTTCACAAATAGCTTTTCAAAATCCTCAAAATCAAAATTTTCAAAATCATCAACCGTATAATATGGAAGCTCCTCTTGCACCTCAAGTACCACATGTTGCTCCCCAAGCTCCTCAAATACATCAATTGCCTTATCAAAATCCTAATTATCTTGTTCAAGCAATACCTTATCAACAAAATCCTCAATTTCAAAATTTCCCACCACAAGTTAATCAAAATCCTCAAAATCAAAATGGTTTTGTGTGTGGCCCTCGTAGGTGTCCTTGGTCTGATTCGTTAGAGCACTTTTTGAGAGATTGTGAACTATTGAAGGCTGCTAAGGAGCAACGACTAGTAATAGACATAGACAAGAAAATCTGTGACTATCGATCTAGGCTACCTTTGCAAGGAAATTATGGTAAGGGAGGAATGAAAAAACATTATGAAAATATAACCATAACGGACGTAGGAACTAGAGGAGTGAAACTAGAAGCTCTTGATGAACGACAAGTAGAATCAAGTAAACCCACAAAAGAAGGTGACTTTTCCATAGAGGCTTTAATAAGAGCACGAGATGAGATTAGGAGAATAACGGCTTGGGAGTCACCGATAGAAGATCAATCTCTTATTTCTCACATATCCAATGTAGAAGAAAAACGAAAAAGAGATGAAGCTGAGCCTAGTGAAAGAAGAGTAACACGAAAACAAACCTCAGAGGGAATAGAAACAATCATAGAGCAGGGAGAAACATCACAATCCAAAGATAAAAAACAAGAAGCACAATCCAATGAACAAAAACAAGAGGAGAAACAAAAAGGGAAGAAGACAAAGCAAAGAAAAACAGAACCAAAGCCTTTGGATAAACAAGAACAATCAAAACAAACTAAAGACCAAACACGAGAACATGAACAAAAACAAGACCCTGAGCAAAAACAAAAGAAACCAAAGAGAAAACCTAAAGCCATCTTGATTTCAGAAATTGAGAGAAAAATAGATCCTATGGAGATTTTAGATGACATTTTGCTTAAGAGTCAAGTGACTATGTCTTTAGAACAAGTTTTCTCTATTGCAAAGCCTGTTTTTAAAGATAACTTTACCGACCTAATTAAAAGGAATAGGTTTCCACTTAATCTAGATACTGAGATGCAAGATTCTCTAGATCAAGATCAAGCTATGAATGAAGCCTTAAACTTTGATGAATCTGATGAAGAGGACTTTGATGATGATGAAGTAAATGTTAATAAAAATTTCTTAGGACCTATTCAACCTGACCATGAAAATCATGAAAACAATCCTGAAAGTCACTTTAAAAGATCATTTTGGTCTAGAGGTACATCAGAGATGCATGTTAAAATAGGAAATGATAAGAACACTATCACTGTAAATGCATTAGTAGATTCCGGCTCCGAAATCAATGTGATTTCAAGAGAAGTTTATGATAAGTTTCGATGGCCCATAGATAAAGATTGTGGATGGTGTATGAGAACTGCAGATAATGGTGTAGGTACCCTGTATGGAGCTTGTGCTAGTGTGCCCATATCCATAGGAGGAATCACAGAAGAGTTTCACTTTTTTATTCAAGATAATTGCTCCTATGAAGTTCTCTTAGGTCAACCCTTTATTTGTGAGAGCAGCCCATGAAAATCAAGATGATATCATAACTTGTTAAACTTCATTCTCATTGTGTGATTCACTATTTCTGATGAGATTACTCTTGAAATTTAGCTCTCTAAGTTAATCACAGTTCCCTAAAAGGAATTAAGCTAATTACTGTTGTGCTCAAAGAATTATTCAAAACACTGGACAGGTGTATGAATCAAAATAACAAGTTTTTCACCTCTTGAATTAATTCCAGCTCATCTATTTTGATCTATCTTTTTGAGATTGATCTTCCAAGGTACATAGGGTGTCTAACACATCCATTGGCAAGCTAAAAGGGCCCACCATATACTCCTGGAGTTCATTTGGATGGTGTAGATCAAGGATTTTGCAACACCACTTCATCTTCAAGCACATATCTATCCATCTCTTCACAAAAGGAAAGCAGTCAACTGATGATGAAGGATCTTCAAGTCAAGTCAAATTCACAAGAGGAAAGATGAATTCAAGAGGTAAAGGAAGAGGAGGTAAGAATAAAGATAATGTTAGAGCTTGTTGGATTTGTGGCAGAACAAATCATTTGGCAAATGATTGTTGGTATAACAATGAAAATGGTAGAAGTCATTATTAGTGTTTCAATCAAAGAGGTAGAGGAGGAAAAAATCAAAGAGGTAACCTCAGAGGAAGAGGTGGTAGGACCTCATATGCTAGAGGAGGTGGAAGAAGCTTTCAATCTCAGTCTTACAATAATAATTGTTATAATTATGCATCAGATCAGAAGGATGATATGACTCTTATCGTGAATGCAACACATGAAGCAATATAAGAAGATCAAAGGGTATTCTATATTGACTCCATGAACTTGTATGATCATAAATATGAATGTATATTGATTGTAGAATACAATGAACTTACAGATACATGTGCCTGCCTTGTATCCACACTTGATATAGCATATAGCTCAGCTTATGGACGCCTCTAAAAGTGCGACTAAACTACCATGTATATATAGAGAGCTTTGGAACCAAGATTTGAATTTGAATCTTGCTCACCTAAAAGTAGTTTCCTAATTTTTAGAGATTGATTGATTCTCCAACCTCCAAATCAAGAATTTATGGCTTCTCTCTCTATTTTTATCAAGTGAACTCAACTACTTTGGTTCCTCTTTTACATCAAGTAAATGATCAAACAATTACAAGGGTGAGTTCACAAGTGAACTCTTAGATTTCCATACATTGTCTTCTCTTACTACTTTTCCTAGAACTCAAGCCAATACTGAGGCTTGTAATGGATTTGTTCCAATAGCTCCCCCTCAAGCCAAGTATGCTTGAGATCTTCAATCTTCAAAAATAACCTGCAATCCAATCATAGCCTTGAATTTTCAAAGTTTTGTGCCATCCAATGCTTTGGTCAAAATATCTACACATTGTTGATGAGTGGACACATATGATATCTGAATCTCTTTGCTTAGAACCTTTACTCTTACATAGTGATAATGAACTTCAATGTGTTTAGTCCTTGCATGAAAAATAGGGTTAGCAACTAAATGAATAGAACTCATGTTGTCACAAAAAATAGTTGGAGTTCCAAACTCCAATCCAAGATATTGGAATAATGTCTTCATCCACATAGCTTCTTGTGTAGCTATTGCAAGACCTCTGTATTCAGCTTCAGTAGAAGAGAGAGAAACTGTGGGTTGCTTCTTGGATGACCATGAAATAAGCTTTGAACCTGCGAAGGTAAGATAACCCTTAAGTGCTCCTTCTATCTTCCTTGGAGCCAGCCCAATTTGCATCAGAAAATAGCTTCAACCCTAAATCAGATACATAAGGATAATAAAGTCCTTCATTTATGGTTCCTTTGAGATATTTGAGTATCCTCTTAGCAACATCCATGTATGGTTTCCTGGTGTGTGCATGAACTAACTTAGCACACTCACACTATAGCATATATCCACCCTTGTCAATGTGGCAAAGTTGAGACTACCCACAAGGCTTTGATATGATGTGATTTCCTCTATGAGTTCAACTTCATATGAGCTCAATTTATGGTTGACCTCCATTGGAGTACCTCCAATTTTATAATCCTCCATCTTGAATTTTGCTAACATATCCCTGATATACTTCCTTGAGTGAGAAATAAACCATGATCTTTGTAGACAACTTCCAAACCTAGGAAGTAGGTAAGCAATCCTAAATCACTTATCTTGAATTCTTCTCTCATCTGATCTTTGATCTTCTTCATACCATCTGCATCATTTCCTGTTAATATAATATCATCTACATATACACATAGCGTAGATAACCTCTGAATTACTCTTTTTAATAAGAGTGAAGGATCTCCCTTGCTTGGTTGAAAGCCTTTGTCCTGCAAGAATGAAAGAAGCCTGAAATTCCAAGCTCTTAGGGCTTGCTTGAGACCATACAATGCTTTGTTAAGTTTACACACATAATCAGGATAAAATTGATTCTCAAAACCAGGTGGTTGTGCCATATATACCTCTTCTATTATCCAATCATTCAAGAATGCATTCTTTACATCTAGTTGATGTGTCTTCCAATTCTTGGAAGAGGCAATACTAAGCAGAACCCTAATAGTAGGCATCTTTGCCACAGGAGAGAAGGTCTCCTCATAATCAATTCCCTGAGTTTTCGCAAAGTCTTTTTCTACAAGCCTTGCCTTATCCTTGTTTATGGAACCATTAGAACTCTTCTTGAGTTTATAGACCCATCTTGAGGATGGAGTCTTGGGCACCAAATCCCAAGTGTTGTTTTCCTCAAGTGCTTCAATTTCTTCCTTCATTGCATGCTTCCATTCTGATTTTGCTTTGGCCTCTTCAAAGGATGATGGCTCCTCTTGATGTATGTTCTGTGCTATGTAAATAAAATGTTTAGTTACTAATGAGGTGTCAAACCCATACCTTTCTGGTTTTTTTCTTTCCCTTATATATCTTCTTAAGCCATGTTGTGATGATTCTGCCTCATGTCCAAGTTTCTGCAATTTCGCTTTACCTTTAGACTTCCATGCTTTGATTTTTTCCATCTGAGTTTCTACATCATCTTCTGAAGTATCTTGTTCTTCAATCTTTGGTTGATGTTCTCTGCCAAGCTTTGGAAAATCTTCTTCAAGGTCATATGGCAATTTGACCTTCCTACCATGAATTGTTCTCATCGAAAACTACATCTTTGCTTAGCAAGAATCCCTTGTTGGTAGGGTTGTATAATGTAATAAAGTAAGTCTATGATCTAAGGATCCGACCGGTTCAGATAGATCTGAAATCGGACACCGTTTGGTCATCCGTGTATATGACCAAAGATCTCCAGTTTAAACTTACTAGGAGGTCTTGCGCTCTTGTGAACAAGTGATCCACTTAGCTTAGTGGTTAAGTCTCAAGGATGTGAAGGAGGAGGTCTTGGGTTCAATCCCCATGGGGGGCATGGGGAGAGTATTTTGCCCAAAGAGATCTAGAGCCTTCTAGAAGCATCCACTTGAGTTAACTCGAGTTGATTGGAACACTTGGTGCACATGCAGTTACATGGCCGACACATGGTTGGCTAGTATCCACCTGCGCAAGAAGGCAGTCCCCTGGAGAGAGCTATATATAGAGGCATTTGGTTGGGAGGAGAGTCATCTCTCTAGCACGTGGTGGTGGTCGTAATGCTTAGATTGTTGCATTGGTATCAGAGCTCTAGGCTAGGTTTCATGGAGACCTTAGAGGTTTCATCATCTTCTTTAGAGTTCTATGGCGGAGCATGTTGCTCGTCTATCTTTGGATTGCCCATCTATCTTCGGATTTTGATGCTATACAAGCTTACTTTTCGAGTTTTCGGGAGCAAAAGAGATCCAATATTATATTCATAATGAGAGGACGATATCTTGGGTCAAACTCACGAATTTACGTTATCTCAATTCCATCTCTTCCACTGTACTACAGATGATGGTCTTCCTTTAGCGCGCAAGCAACATCTTATTACCGATGCAGACTCGTGCCAAAAGTGAGTGAGACATAACCTCCTTTCATTGAAGAAAGGAGACAGACAGGCACAGGTTTATCTGGGGAATCCAACATGCTTTTGAAATGAGGAAGGCGATCTGCAGAATACAAGATGCAAACGGTGAAGAAGGAGATCCCATGATGAAGAATACACAGCTTCAACAAAAACCCCATGTGCATACAGAATGCACCTCTCTTACAGTTTATCTGGATGCATCTGCATCATCTGATCCGCAGTCCGGAGAGCTAAGTGTCAGACACAACGCGTCACTCCATGCAGACGTCCTTGGTTTGCGAAAGTGAACAAGCCGAGGCGGATTTCGGGAATCGACCTTGCGCAGGAGGAAGGCTTGCTAGCAGACGGGGCCATCTCCAGCTCTCGACAAAAGGAAGTGACGAGTTCTCAAGATCAATTGTAGTGGTATGCACCGTAGCTTTCATCTTCTCGGGATGCCCCTGCGTTAGCATGGACTAATCTGAGCTTCCCCTGCGAGCTTACATGTACTTGCTCGGTAGCTAGTGGTGGCGATGGCACAAGGATATTTTTTTAGAGCCATGCAAGATTTCATGGCGACCTTAGCTTTACTACTTTTCTTATGCACTTCCATAATAGATTTAGATTTGTTTATCTTTTGGGGGTGCTCAAAATCTCTCGGAGGTGAGGAGCGCTTGGGTATCAAAAAAGGGAGGTCTGCCGCTGCAGGATCCTCTGCCAACTTACTGGAATGCATTTGATTATAGTAAATTCAATGTGCACAGAATCCTGAACTTCGTTCTTACAAGATGGCAGAGAGAGAAGTGAGGAACAACATTTCGATTGTACGTAGAAGGGAAGAAAAGAAGATATGGAGGATGGGGCACAAGGAGACCACGATATGTTTTGGCAATTCACGATCTGCAGCGGGGTTTGTCTTCCATGATCAAGTAATCCATCGGAGATAATTATTCCAGGAACCTCTAATCATATTATGAGGGATGACCCCATCATTAATCTCTGCACATAAGGTCAACACACGTGATTGTTTCGTTTGGAAAATTGATGATACGACAACAACAGTGCCCAGGGTGGTTTGCAAAGAGCAAAGCCATTTGACTGCTAAGAATTGGTGCTCGCTGTGCTAAAGAGAAGTCAAGCAAAGGTTTTGTTTCTGAACATGGGTACTGATCCCGCTACCTGTTCGTGTTTAAGGATGGTCGTATCCATTGCAACACACCATCAACGTGTATATGCACGCTTGAAGGATGGTCGATACAGAAACCCCCTCCGTGGAAGTGAAGAATGATAGGAAGCGATTAGCAAAAGAACTCCATAGCAATACAACAAAAAGGCTGTAATCATGCGGAAGCACTAGGGAATCGAACATGCGACCTTGCTAAATGCAGGCCTCCATTGTAACCGCAACAACAAGGCAATTACATGCTCTCGTACAGCTCCATTTATAGTATATGTGCGTGTTTCTACTGTTGCACAATAAAACAAAGGAAGTGATTGCAGACGGCACGCGGGTTTGAACCTGTGACGTTCAAAAATTGGATGACATACATCTGTATGCAAATCTATCTGTTGTCAATCTCTGGACATAACCTCAGCCTATCCCGAGCTTTGGAACCATTTCCAACCCGAGTTCTCCCTCGGTCTTTGCTACACACTTCGACCTGAACCTGATTCAGAGTCGAATTGTGTCTCATTATCTGATTTCAAGAAGAACAAAGGAGAGATGAAGCAACAATCTACAAAAGAGATCCTAAGGTAGCTACAAAAGCATTGAAAGATGCTTAGACAAGGACTAAAGGATAAAAAAATGGCTCTTCCTGAAGATCAATGGAAGGACGAAGCTTAATTGGGAGATAAGTATTCTCCAAGTTAATGATTGGCTTCATTATTTTTTTTTGCTCTCTGGTCTCATACAGGATGCATTTTTACCATTGAAGTATGGTAGTAAACTTCATTTTTGAAAAACTTAATGCAAATGATTGAAAACCTACATGAAAGAGCATAAATATTGAAACACTCATTAAACACAAGTATAGGCATACATCTACGAAAGATTGTTGGTGCATCTCTCCTTTGAAAAGAATGTTTTCATGCACCATACACATTTTCTTCTTGCTTGCAAAAGGAATAGGATGCACTCAAATCTGTGCACATGTATATTTATAACCTTTTGTAAGGTAGAGGATATATTGTTTGTGCATGGATGATTGGATTCGCACATATCAAGCTCAAGAATTGCTTGAATTAGGTTTGATGCATGAAAGGAGAATGCCAATACGTGCATACATGCACATGCATTTGCATGCAAGATCAGACTTTTTTATATGCATGATTATTGGTTAAGCAGTTGAATACTTATATTAAGCACTTTTCTGAGGATGAGAAAAGTATGCTTGGTTTTGTTAAAACTAATTAGAGCTTTAAGAAGAAACCCAAGCAAAATTAATCTTTGGAAATCAAGATATTTCCTAAACAATACATCAAAGTAAAATTTAGGAATTAAACTACTTCCTAAAGATAAGCCAACAAAGAAAATAGTCTGGTTTAACTATTTTCTTGGTTAAAAAGGAATATCTATTGGACAAGCAATAAAGCCTTAAGTCTTTTTCTTGTTCAATAGTCAAGATTTCTTTTAGAGAGATCATTCTAGTAAAGTAAAAGATTCCAGTAAAACTAAGGATTCCAAGATAAATCATTGTCTTAGTATTACTTGAATCCTTGGTAGGAATCTAAAGTTCTTGAAAGAAATATATCTCCCTAGATGTGAGACTAGAATCTTTCAAGCCAGTTTAATAACAAGTAGTTCCCAGTAGTTTCCAAACCTTTGGTATGGTTACTTAAGTCCAAATATTGTTATAAGCTAAAGGTATATCAAAGATTCTTAGCTTTGGATTCTGAAGGGTATCAGTGTATGCCTAGACTTGAGACAGGAAAAGATCTCTAAAAGCCCATGGGTAAGCAAAGATGCTTTTGTTAGTTCAAGAGATTTTAAAGATAAAGACTAAGTCTTTATTTTAGTCGTACTCATTAGGACAAAGTAGTCCTCTAATCGAGTGATAAAAACAAGTAAGTATTAGATAAGATTAAACTATTGAACAAACATCCAAGCTAGATGTTTGGGATAACCAAACGTTAAGTGATCCAAATCAAATTCAAGTAAATCAAGAGTTCTCAAAGTCTTTTGATGTATAAGAATCCCATCTTCGTTACTAAGTCCATGCACCAATTATGCCTAGAAATGGACTAGTAATTTGAATCCACCCAGTTCACATGTTTGTCCCTAGATCGCACATCAAGAAACTGTGAATTGGCGAGGAATGATTTTTGATCACTACTTTGTACTTTGACTAGTGTATCAAAGTGCAAAGCGAGATAGTGTTTTGAATCATTTGGGCAGGACTGCCACCATAGAGATAAGACATGTTCTTCAAGTTTTAGAACATGACCATGTTCTTCCAGTTTTAGAACATGAGGCTCGGGGGTTTCCTACAGTAGATATATAGCTCTATTTTCGAGGATGAAAATATCTTCCAAGGGGGAAGAATGTAATAAAGTAAGTCTATGATCTAAGGATCCGACCGATTCAGATAGATCTGAAATCGGACACCGTTTGGTCATCCATGTATATGACCAAAGATCTCGAGTTTAGACTTACTAGGAGGTCTTGTGCTCTTGTGAAAAAGTGATCCACTTAGCTTAGTGGTTAAGTCTCAAGCATGTGAAGGAGTAGGTCTTGGGTTCAATCCCCATGGGGGACATGGGAAGAGTATTTTATCCAAAGAGATCTAGAGCCTTCTAGAAGCATCCACTTGAGTTAACTCGAGTTGACTAGGACAATGTGCACATGCAGTTACATGGCCGACACATGGCTGGCTAGTATCCACTTACCCAAGAAGGCAGTCCCCTGGAGAGAGCTATATATAGAGCCATTTGGTTGGGAAGAGAGTCATCTCTCTAGCACGTGGTGGTGGTCGTAATCCTTAGATTGTTGCATATAACCTGTAACCCTTTTGATTGTTGCCATATCCAATAAATACACACCTTTCTGCCTTTGGATCCATCTTGCCTCTAACCTATGAAGGAATATGAGCAAAAGCAATACATCCAAAAATTTTACAATGATCTACGCTAGGTCTTCTTCCATTCCAAGCCTCATATGGAGTCATCCCATCAAGGGATTTTGAAGGCAACCTGTTAATCAAGTAAGTGGCTGTAGATACAGCCTCAGCCCATAGATAATTAGGCAAATGCTTTTCATTTAACATGGATCTTGCAGCTTCAACAATTGTCCTATTCCTCCTTTCTGCCACTCCATTTTTCTCAGGAGTGTATCTTGTAGTTACCTCTCTTTTTATTCCTCTTTCTTGAAGAAAAGAATCAAATTCATGGGAGAAGTATTCTTCCCCTACATCTGACCTTAGCGTTTTTAGTGATTTACCTGTTTGATTCTCCACAAGAGCCAAATATCTTTTGAAGCATGAAAAAACTTCATCTTTGTGTTTCATAAAGAATAGGATAGTCCATCTGCTACAATCATCAATAAAGGAGACATAATACCTTGATCCAGATATTGAAGCATCCTTGCTAGGACCCCATACATCTGTATGAACCAACTCCAAGAGATCTCCATGCATATAACCTTTCTTCATGAATGGTAACATGTGAGACTTTCCAAATTGACATGCACTGCACTTATAAATCATGTGTTGTTTTGACAAGTTAGGGAGTCCAAGTACACTTTGGTCCCTGCAAATTTGCTTTAATGATCTTTCACCCATACCTCTAGATATGCAAGTGTTTGATTACCATAGTTGAAGAGAGCTATGTTCCTTGTGTCTTGCAACTCAAAAGTGAATAGTCTACTTGTTTTTTCTCCCTTTGCTATTCTTCTCAACCCTTGGCTAGGGTCTTCCACATATGCTCCTCCTCTTGTGAACCTAACTTGCAATCCTTTTTCTACTATCTGCCCAACACTTATCAAATTCTTTGTAATGGTAGGGACATAGAGTACCTTACTGAGTAGGTTGATGTTTCCATAAGGTGCTTTGACATTTCCTATTTTATCCACAAGGTGTATTGTATCATCTCATGTTTGTACCTCATGCTTGTTCCTTGGATTTTCTAAATCTGATAGGAGGGCCACATTTCCTGCCACATGATTTGAACAACTTGAATCTATGTAGAAAACATGCTCATCAGATTTACCTTGTGGCATAGCAATGTTCATGATTAATAATAAATCCTCTTTGCTTGAGTCTTCTGTGTAGTTATTAAAGTCTCTTCTTCCTTTGTAGCCTCGTTGATAGTTTGAATGATTGTAGTTGTTGTAGTTGCCATGATAATTGTTGAACCTTCCTCATGAGTAGCCATAACTTCCTTTATTGTATCCTCTGCCTCTTTGATTCCTACAATTCCTAAAGCAATTTTCAGTTGTATGATTAGTTAATCCACAAATAGAACATGGGTTCGAGTCTTGGGATCTCCCCCTGCATTGTCTACCTCCTCTTCCTCTACCTCTGCCATGTCTTTTCTCCTTTCTTTCTTCCCTTTCCACTTGCTCTTGCTTGCATAGTTTTCTTGGGAAATTTCTTCATCAACCCTCTCAGACCTGTAAGTTTTTGTCTTACCAACTTATCTTCTTCAATATGTTCATCTACTGCTCCCAAGCTATCTGCAATATCCTTCATTATTTCCACATAATTAGAAATTGATTGTGAGCTCTTTTTCTTGAAGGTTGTGAACTCTGCCCATAATGAGGACTTCTTTGACTTGGTTGTATTTTGGAAATGCTCTTCCAAAGCATTCCACACATCTCTTGCACTTTATAATCCTCTAATATGAGGTCGAAGATAATCATTTACAACCATATAAATAATGCTCCTAGCTTGAGCATCCTTCTTCATCTAGTTCTTCAAATATGCAAGCTCTTCCGTGGTTGGAACACTAGGATCTTCAAACTTAGGATTTTCTTCTTCTCCTGTAATGAATGCCATAAAATATTTGCTCATGAAGTGTGCCTCCATCCTCATGGACCAAGCAGGATAGTTCTCCCTATCTAGCTTATCAATCTGCAACTTTTCTCCCATCTTTGATCTTTGTCTTCTGGAAATATTAGAATGAATGAGTACCTTTAATGTAAAGCTTCAATATTTCAGATCCTTTCGAGCTCCATCTTCACACTTCTTTAGGTTGTCTTCAAAACTTTGATCTTGTCCACCTTCAGTTTGAAGAGACTTCAATGCCTGCAATAGTCGGGACTTCCAATGCTCTTTACTTCAATTTGTATTGCACCTTTTGCTCTGATATCACTGTTAGAGATATCTAAATCTCCAAAGGCTTGATCTATACTGATTTAAGAGCACCTCTATATCAGTTATAGACCAAACTTTACACAAATATTACCTTGATTTACCAAATCATTAACTATCACTTCTCTGAGTGAAAACTTTTCTTCTTCAAGAAGTCTGCTTCAGAGATTAACTTCATTACCTACACATATCTTCAAATTTTTTCAATCTAATGATACACATATCTTCATGCTACCTTTGAGCAATCATATCAACCATTAAACCTTCAAAAGAATCATTAAAAATTTAATTTGATCTTTAAGATCAAAGGTATGTCAAAAACTGCCTTCCTCAACAAGCGACTTTGACATAGTCAACTTCTAAGGTTGATTTTTCACAGCACAAGTCCCATTTTGCTAAATGCTTTTAAACATAGCTTCCTTACCTTCTAACTTAGATTTTGAATGCAGAGTCTTAAAAAACTTTACACTGTGCACTAAGATCCAAGCAAAACATTGGCACGAAAATGTGCACAACTGTGAGAGGTCTACCTCATGACTTTACATATACATGTTCCTATTGATCATACACACAACCTCAAAAGGAATTAGACCATGAAACTTTGAAAATATCTTGATTAGCTTCTAGATTAGATGTGTACAAAAGATTTCCTGATCCATATGATCAGGCTGAGAGAAATCAGAGAGAGACTCGATGCTAACTCTTGAAGATGACTCTCTACATATCTATCTCATGAACACTTGGATTCTAATGACTCACTCATCTATTTCTTTACATCATTGAATTATATACATATGATTCTAAACTCATCCCCAATCTATTACATTATTCCTTAGCATTCTAATGACAATCTAAACTCATAGTACAAGAACTTTCATCTGTAAGGTACATATGTATACAAGCTATATTTCTGAGATCTCTTCACTTTTTTCACTAACTTCTTTGGCTTCCTTGACTTGCTTCAAAATCTTCATAATCATCAATTTGGGATTGCTTTGTTCCAACAACTCCTAACACAATTTATCTATCTATCTATCTATCTATCTATCTATCTATCTATCTATCTATCTATCTATCTATCTATCTATCTATCTATCTATCTATCTATCTATCTATCTATCTATCTATCTATCTATCTATCTATCTATCTATCTATCTATCTATCTATCTATCTATCTATCTATCTATCTATCTATCTATCTATCTACCTAGCTACCCACCTACCTACCTACCTACCTATCTATCTATCTATCTACGTATCTATCTATCTATCAATCTATCTATCTATCTATGTATCTATCTATCTATCTATCTATCTATCTATCTATCTATCTATCTATCTATCTATCTATCTATCTATCTATCTATCTATCTGTCTATCTATCTATCTATCTATCTATCTATCTATCTATCTATCTATCTATCTATCTATCTATCTATCTATCTATCTATCTATCTATCTATCTATCTATCTATCTATCTATCTATCTATCTATCCATCCATCCATCCATCCATCCATCTATTCATCTATCTATCTATCTATCTATCTATCTATCTATCTATCTATCTATCTATCTATCTATCTATCTATCTATCTATCTATCTATCTATCTATCTATCTATCTATCTATCTATCTATCTATCTATCTATCTATCTATCTATCAATCTATCAATCTATCTATGTATC